>JBBCBC010000019.1:3477619-4052024 GCA_037126765.1 Stenogyne calaminthoides
GTAGTTTATCTCGGAAAGAACTGGGGATAGTTGCATTTCTTCTTCCTCAATGGGGAGGAGAGTGGATGATGATGACTCAGCATATGTGCCCGATTCCATCTTGAGGAGACGCAGTTGCATTCGGAGTTCTACAACGAACAGATCAAGAGTAAATGCTAATGCATATATATATATATATATATATATAGAGAGAGAGAGAGAGAGAACTGATTCTACAACAATAACTAAGCCTCAAGAAATATTCTTCTGATGTTAGTTTTAGATTTTCTCAGAAAACATCCATAATGAATAATGATTCATGTGGAATTAAATAAAGAGTCTATGTTTAACATGGAATTTTTGCATAAACTTGACATGAAAAATCTCCATAAGGATTTTAAAGCTGCTTAAACTTGACATGAAAAAACCCCTCACACTTAACCCCATATCAACTTACTTAAAGCTACTTTGTTTGTACATTAAGAAAAATCTATAGAATTTGATTTAATGCTATTATTAATTTTTTTTTTTTACAACTGTGTGTAATTCCATATGGCCCACATAAAAGTAGCATAGTTAAGAAGAACAGTTTCATACCATGAAGATCAGCACTGACTCTTTCGAAACTTTCGGAAGATGGTGTATCTTCGATAAAAGGGACCTCGAGGACTGAATTTGGACTAGGATGCTCAGCTTCGTCGCAGCATTCCAGAGAAACCAGCTCAGCTCCAAGGCACTGTGGGGAAGGAGGTCCTTTCTGTAGTTCCTGAAAGATTAAAAAAAAAATGATGAAGTGCTTCTTATATTACGAAGATTGAATTACAAGAGTTCTTCAGATATTAAATGATGAAAGCAACCTAACTGATTTATGAACTCTACCTGAAATTACAACCAGATTTTATTGCAACACATGAAAAATTGACAACAAACTCATTTCAAATGAAAACAAAGATATCAGCGACAAGATATTACAGTGAAAATACGAAGGCAACTATTGTGTTGTTCAATTTGGTTTAGGAATATACCCACCATGATGGGCTTAAATGCCTAATGTGTACTTGCATTGAGTGGCCCTCTCTTATATAGAAGAAACGGGTAATACCAGAGGAGACTGCGAGAACATACGCATAGTACGAAACAAAAATTTTGAATTGCAAACAAACACACACAGTTGGCGGTTTTCTTGGGATGTTTTATTTTCAGGTTAAAAAAGAGAATTAACATAAAAAACACATTATTTCCTGCTGATGTTAAAGGCTTAAGAACAAAATACTTTTGTTTAAGAAAAGTGAAGGTCCAAACCTGGTCTTCTTCATTATGAGAAGCGGCAATGTGACAATCTAAAGACAAAGGCGGCTTCTTTGGAAGCATCTCGGGAGATTTTGGAGACATGGTTGTGCTGCCATTTTCAGAAATAATCATAACATCAATTACAGGGATCTCAGAAGGGTTTGTCTTTTCAGGCATCTGAAATGTGCACTGCTTATCAGATAAGTCCTTGGTGTTTGCCTCCATTTGAATCTCGAAATTGGCATCTGGTGAGAAGTCTATCTCACTGGTAAATATGTCCTCATAGGAACGAGAGGACTTCTTACTCCTGGACTTTGAATCTTTAAACACTTTATCTTCTATAGCACTTAACTTTCCCTTTGAAACCTTAATATGCATCAGATTTTTGTCTTCAGCCAACTTATCAGGATATGAGCTTCTTCTATTGATTCGATTTCTTCCACCCGTAGATGGAGGAACTGATCTTGATCTTGGTCTAGATGAATTTCTGCATATTTCATCCTTCCAGCCATCTCTGCTACTGATGCCCAAAGGACCATTCAATGCAGCAGCTTCACTCTTTCTACCATTATTCATCTTAGCATTCTTATCAGGCAAGGAGAGCATTTCACCTAAAGTACTGGCCTGACTAACCATTTCCAAATCTTGATACTTGTGAGTCATCTTCCATTGTTCTGATAGTCGTTTCTTTGCTTCCTTATTTGCAGATGATTCATTCAAGCAAGGAGATGGATATCTGCACTCATCGAAAGATCTTCTAGAAGGTAATTTGAACACCTCAGACTCACTTTCGGAATCACTTTCATTAGCATCATACGAACTCTCGTCTCCTACATATCCCCTGTACCCAGTAGACTTCGTATCCATAGTCTCATCATAGCCTTCTATCATCCTCATTGTAATTTCCTGGGCTATTTTTCTTGCATCCTTATAAGAGGATTCTTTCCTTCTCCGTCCAGCACTTGGATATTCCTTGATTTTCTTGATGCTGTACAGATGATCATGTGAGAGAGTGGGTGATGAACAAGAAGTGCCAGCATTCTTCATCTTTTTTCCAGGGTTGGGCTTCAGAACAACAATTCTCGTAGGAAGGACCTTTTCGTCATTCTTCTCCTCCACCTGAATCCTTGATGAACTGCGAGAAAGATGAGCTCTATGGCGACTGTGTGGTTCGAGGAGAAGATCATCTTCACGTTTCAGGTGAGAAGTAAAGTGGGGTTTACTAGATGTATCTCTATCCGATCTCCATGCTTTGGATTCTATTTCATACTTTCCAGAATTCAATGGCTTCAAAACTGCTATGTGGCTGCTGGGATCAACTTGTAGATCATGGAAATGCTTCATGAATAAGGAATCTGTCTGGCCAAGATATTTCAGCAGTAAGTCCTTGTTGGAGTCCAGCATTTCTAAGGTGTCATCAAGCTCTTTTGAATTCTGAAAGTTTTCATCAGTGGAAAGACGCTTTGCATCGATAAACTTCTGGCGAATCAATTCCATCTCAGGCTTTGTAAGAATCGAGTTTGAGCTCCATCTCGAAGAACATCGACGATTAGCAGCATGTGATGCTTCTAAATCCTCATACACATCCTTGAACTCCTGCTGCTCCATTGTGCTTCTCCTGTTTGACCGGCCATCAAACATTTGATTATTTTTTTTATTAATTGAGATGTTTTTCTGTTGGTGGCTGCTTGAAAACCCTTTTTGTTGTCTATGAACATGCCGAGGGGATGGCATCCCTTCAAGACCCATTAATTTGGCAATAATACTCGGTGATCGTTTTTTAGATTCTGCATCTCTTAACATTTCTTCTGCCAGTAACTTCTTCATTGGTTTCCCAGTTACTCCCCCTAAAGAGTTCTGCCCCAACTCAAGCATAAACTGTAGAATCAGAGAAACCCAATTAGGTAACAAAATGAAAACGCGAATTATTGAATTCTAATATTACAAATAAAAGTAATCACATACCATGTCATCCCTATTGCTTCCATCAATATAACAACGAGAATCCGTAGACAATCTTGGAACAGCTTTCTGCTTCTGAATCTGTCGAATACCTGGTTAAATAAACAAAATTGAAAATATAAAGTCTGTTCAAGGTAGAAAACACTACTGTGCTAAATTCTAAAGCAAAATCTCTCAACTTGTAGGAAAAAAACACAAAATCATAAACTATTAAGTGGTATAAAACTGGAATAAAATCTTATAAATAACTATAGTTTGACAGCCATAGAACAATTGAAAGTGACTGAGATACCACCTAAACAATAAAAGGAATTCATGGATAAATTTAGTGCAGACTCTTTAAAGGACTAGGACCAGCAATCATAACCCATCATAAGTAGAAAACTCCAAAGAGGGGCAAAAATACAAAATTATTTAACCACCATGGAAAAGTAGTTTTCATCCCACTGGCAACAAAAAATGCTCAAAGCATGAGCGATGCTAATAATCAAACTTTCTTAATTAGGACTCCACGCTTAACAGTAGCAAGAAAAAGAAGCTAAACATCTCGACAAAGAACGCTTTCTGCTTTCCCTAGACGACTGAATGACTTAGACAATACAACAAATGTTATAATTAAAGCTAAACGCAAGGGAATTAAAAAAAAAATGAATTTCAAGTTTTCTTTAGTAAAGCAAAAAATTTAGAAGAAAACACAATTCATTAATTGTTCAAGTTTTGGAATGTAAAAGGCGTATTATAGAATTGCTATAAACTTTTAATGAAACAGAATAGTCTGTAAATTCAAATTAAAACGCCTCACTGTCAGAGAATTCTGGACCATCTTAAGGTGCAAAAAATGTTCCTCCGTACGTTTTTATCCTTCGTTGAGAGCTGAAATTACAGTATTCCTTTCAAAGAAAAAGATGGAGAGGAAAACGACGAAGCTAGTAAATGCAACTTTATCTGCAAATTAAGATCTCCGAAAATAGACACTAATCCGAACAAACAACGAAAAAATCCAGGCGTCATTTAAAATTCATCTTCACAGAAAGCAAATCAGCTAAAAGCTCTGCAACGAGCTACTTCTCAAAATTAGTAAAATTCTACACTAATCAGAGCACAGAACGAAAAAATTGTAGGATTCAATAAACCGCAAGTTAAATTCATCATCAGAGAAAGCAAATTAGCTGAAAATTCCGCAACGAGCTACATCTCAAGTACATAAAAAAAAAAAAAAATCTAAACAGAGAGGAGAATTGATCGGAAGAGAATTAATTACCTTCAACGCCAGAAGCACTCTTCGTTTTCCTGTGTCGTGCTCTCTCCATTTACTTTTTCAAATTTTCAAATTCGGAACAGGAACAGCAAGAGGATAAAGACGAAAATGAAGACTATTATATTCACAATAACCAGAAAGACGTCCTTTCACTTTTTCCAAAAAGAACCCGAAGTTTTCGAGAAGAAGAATTCAAAAAAAATACAAATTAGCTGGAGAAAATCAGATCGGAATTATCGGAAAAAAGCACGACACGACCTCGAAAACAACCGCCGTTCATTTTGCAACACGTAAATTCCAAACAGAAAAAGATAGAAAATCGTCTGCACGCAGATCTCCTTGTAGAGAGAGAAAAACCGTTCGCGCATAAGTAGCCGTAGCAGAGAGGGTAAAGTGAGAGAGAGAGTGGGCCTATACACAGCAGTGGCCTAGAGAGAGAGAGAAACAGGGGGGAAAAGTGCTGCGTCTATAGATATAGACACATGCTTTTAGAGAGAGAGAGAGAGGAAACACGGAGAACAAGTGAGAGAGAGTGAGGAGACAGGGAGGCCGGCATTAATGAGGGGAAGTGTATGTGGATGAGAGAGAAAGGAGGGTGTTTTTTCGAATTTTGGAGATGCAAAACTAGTTTGAATTGTTACTAATACTGTTAGGACACGGGAGTTACTGATCTGCGTGTGACTGGGGATGGGGCCCACGCGACACGTGGATATTTTCTCGGCGTTATTAATTTTTGGAATTTTCTTTGGATTATTTGATGATCATCATGATTTTGTTTATAACAAAAGGATGGAATTAAAAAGAGTAATTTCACGTGCATCTAAATGCACTATCCACAATAAATAGTACATTTTAGAGTTATGTAATTTATTATATTAAAAAATATAACTTATTTATATTGAATTGTATAATTATTTTTTTATATTAATAATTGCACGGTTTAGCGTAAATAAATTGTATCTTTTAATATAAAAAGTTGAATAATTTTAAAATACATCATGAGTGTACGATGCATCTTTTGAATGTATACAAGACTCATCCATTAAAAAATAGGACTTATCTTTGCTATTAGTTGTATTTAAAGGACCGAATTTTTTATTTTTACATCAAGAATAAGTACTAAACTTTTAAATTCTTCTTAAAAAAAAAAAAAGAATCGCGGACATATTTGTAGATAAGATAGTTGTATTTTTGATCAATTCACATGTTGTTTTACCTGTGAATTTATCTGAGGTCATTTTTCTGTAATAATTTAAAAAAATTAGTATCTACTACTATATAAAATCCTTAAAGTGCAATTAATATTAAAAATAAATTATTTTTATATAATTTGTCATATCTTTAATATTATTAAATGGCAATTTTTTTTTTTTTTTTAAGTAGATCTATGAAGATGGTATCATCATAATGGAGAGATGGAATTAGGAGGGAAAAATCCAAATTGCAGATTGGAACGAAGAGTGACGCAAGGATTTTAGGGAAATAGGCAATTACTTGTCTTTTCTTATTTACAAATTCTTAAGTATATTTTAGTCACATTCTAATTTTTACTTGCTAATTCTCTTTTCTTTTCTTTTCTTTTTTTCCATTGAATGAAAGTTCGATTTCAACATGTAAGATTTTATACGACAATGATTTTTGTTTTTAGGTTAGAAAATCGGATTGAGGGAATTTGTAATTAATGTATCTTCATTAGTTTGTAAATGCTACATATATAATATAAAAGTAATTAATATTTTGGATCGTTATAATAATTATATTAAAATTATTCTTTTTGTGTAATTTGTGTTATATGGTTTCTTAAAAGTAAAGAGAAACAAATATTTTATGAATAGATCTCCCGCATAAAAAAGTTTTGCGGGTTAAATATGATTATACAGACATTATCGCATGTGCCTAGTATCAATCGTTAACATAAATACAGTATGAACAAACGTGACGCGGTAATTATTTTTAAAACTCCCGCCAATTGAATTGAGAAATTAACTTGCTTAACACAATGTGTGTGTTTTATTAAAAGAGATTCTCATTGATTTTTTTTTTCTTCTGGTTTAAATTAAGTTTTTCCCACCAAGAATTAATGTTGAGTTTGTTTGAGGTTTATATTAACTTTTTCCTCTATGAACTAATGTTGAGTTTCAAACTTTTATTATGACTCTAAAGTCTAAACTTCACAATTAAAAACAAGGGTCAATTGTATAAAGACTCACGATTTTTAGGGTGTGTATTAATTGCTACATGTTTCTTTTTCTAATTTTCATTTCGATACATGAACTAATTAGTTATTATAATTCGATACACCGACCAATTTTCCAGCATTATTAACGGGGTGTTCCAATAAAAAATATTTTTAAAGGAGTGATTAAAATTAATGATTATAAAAAAATTTGCTTATAGTAAAAATTGACAGTGTTTGAAAAAAAAAAAAAAACAAAGACAAAGAAAAATTAATAGTGTTTGCAAAAATAGTTGAGGCTCAATTTGGATGGATAGATTTGAAATATGTTGATTTTACACACAAATCACCACTCTCTCCACTTGAATTAAATGAATTTATAAATATTTAAATTTTAGTCTAGTTTAAAATGAAGAAATTTCAATTATCCATCAAAATTATGTCATTTGAAATTTTCTCAATCTACCTCTTCCTTCTCACTCCCCCCTTCACACTCTTACATTTTCTCTCATCTCTTGACAATTCATAATTTGAAATATAAGTATTCTTATATTTAATATTTTTCAAATTCATTCATTTTAAATCTTTCTTATCTAAATATAGACAGATGATATTTAAATAAAGTTTATATGCTCTAAAAAGCACATTATATACAATTTTTAGATTATAGTTTTTGACAACTTATTTAATTAATCTGATAAAAGAGATAACTAACACTCCAAATTCATTCTAATAAAAGTGATTAATAAGTTATTAGAACTTTTTGTAAGAGGCACACTTGTGTGTTACGGTCTCACTGTAAAACAGAACATAATTTAAACATATCGTTTTAATACTTTAAAAGGGGTGAATGAAATTGATTTGGAAAAATGTCAATTCAGGGCCTGAAAGATGGTAAAACTATCAATTTAAGGTCTTAAAGATTTTTCTTATCGATTCAAGGTCTAGAAGATAGAAAACTATCGATTCAGGACCTGAAAGATAAAAATTATCAATTTGAGGCTCACACATTTTAAGGTCATGTTTGGCATTTATATTTCATATTCTTATTTCATGTTCTTATTTTTTTTTTTTTTAGGGTTTACGGTTCAAGGTTTAGGGTTCAGGGGGTTTAGTGTTCATGTTTCAAGGTTTAGGGTTCATCGTTTAGGGTTTAGGGTTTAGTGTTCAGGGTTTAGGATTTTAGTGTCAAACATGACCTTAAAATTTATAAGTCTCGAATTGATAGTTTCTATCTTTCAGGCCCTGAATTGATAATTTTTTATCTTTCAGACCTTGAATCGATAGGAAAAATCTTTCAGACCTTAAATTGATAACTTTATCATCTTTCATACCCTGAATTGATAAAATTCCTATTGATTTATATTAGTTTACCTCATCTAATGTATGAGAAGGTGACTTGACAGCGAGAAACTGCCATGCAACTTATTCAACTTATTCTTGTTGGCCATGCAAGTATCAAATTAATGAAGATTTGTGTGGTAACATTTAACTTGGATTATGATGATTAGCTTTTTTTCTTTTTTCATTACTCGTCCATTGTAATTTTATAAGGGTTTTTTCTTTATGATCTAGGATTCTAGAGGACCCGATTGTTGTATTTTCTTGTTTATGAATAATAGTCATATATTAAGAACCAAATGAATTTTAAATTGATCATTTACTCTAAATATTAGTATTTCTTTTTCCTGGAAATTTAATACGCACGTTGGGAGGTGAAGTTAGTGGTATGTTTAATGTTGCTACAATATTATTAACCATAAATATGAGCTGTTTGGGTCTTTTATTGTGTACGGTCTCCTTTATTATTATTGTGATGCCAAATGAGTATTAGGGTTTAGGAGTATCATTATACATATAAATAGAATGGATTAAGTTTTTGTACTCTAGGAATCGTGCTTCATTTTGAAATTAGCTCCGATTCTTTTGACTTTTTTATTTTGGTCCTGTAAATTATTAATTTTTTTAAAATTTGTTCTTTAACCTGTTGTAGCAAGTTAACAAACAGGTAATCGCACTACTACACATTTGAGATTGCACAAATTTGACTTGACAAATTTTTTTTTTTCAAACAAATTTCTCAAGAATAACTTGGAGAAAGCGGTTTAAAAAAAAAAAAAAAAAGACAAAAAGGTTTCAAACCATTGTCTAATACAATCTTGCAAAGAAGTTTAAAAATCATTGTCTAAGAATACACTTGGACATCGGTTAATAACCGCCGTTTTTTTTTTTTGTTTTATATATATATATATATATATATATATATATATATATATATATGAACCGAGACCTAGCTCGACTTCATTTCTTTCTCTCCAATTTCCTCTCCCCAAAATCGCGCCAAAAACCGAAGACCAAATCGCCGCCGTAAATTTGTTTTCCTTCAACAAAATCGTCGTTGCCGCTGTTAACCTTTGCTAGTGGCCCGTCAAATCCGGCTTCCCCTCTCCCCAAATCGTCATCGTCCCTCCCTCCCTCTCCTCTCCTCCTACCTCCCCCTCCCACCTCCCCCTCACTCGCCGCCGCCATCCTCCCCCTCCCCCGCCAGCCTCCATAACACTTAGTTGGTACAAAGGGCTTGTGGAATCTTTAATTTGGCTTTTTTTTTTAGCTGAAATTATATATTTTGCTTCAATCTTAGTTTAATTTGTTTATATTATTTATGTTATGATTGGAGAGTCGATTGAAATTTGTGGGTATATATGTGTGGGTCGAATATACATTGAATTATCCATTGAGTAATGAACAAGAAAGTTTTTATCCTTAGCTTTTCAAGCTTTAGTTTTATTCATAATGACAAGTCACTTTCTAATCAAATACTATTTAAGAGCAATTAACCGAGGCCTCAATCAATGAAATAGGCCTCAACTCAAGTCGATTTCCATTGAATTTTTCAAGCTTTAGCTTTATTCATATTATATATGTTGCTCTTGTTGTTTTTTTTGACTCGAACTAATCTTGTTGTTTATAACACTTAGTTTTGTTTATATTATATATGTTGCTCTTGTTTTTTAAATTTAAAATATTATATTTTGCTCCATAACACTTAGTTGCTCTTGTTGTTTATATTCTTCGGTCTACTTCGGAAACAATGTCATTCAAGCCTAATACACATGTGTTCATAGTATAAGAGTATGCTATCAACCTAAATTTTAAATTTATAAGTAGATGATGCAGATGTAACTTATAAGTAGATGTATCATGTATCTTTGATAGATAGTTCTTATCATGTATGAAACATCCGGTTGTGAATATTGTTTGTTTTTTGTTTATTAAATGTTGTTTTTTCTTCGCTTTGGATCATGTCTCGTTTGCCATATCCCTGAGATGATGGAGATTCGATGGAGATCATGGCGATATGATCATGGTGCATATGATGACTTGAGAGAGTGTGACATCGATGCTCCCACCACCACTAGCAGACTCAGGGGAGAAGCGCACTTCGGGGTATAGTTACAATGTCATCTATTAAGAGAGCTCGTAGGGGGAAAACACTTGGTAATTTTATTACAATTGAATGTTTGAAATCGATAAATATATTGATTGATCGTTGAACCTAATTAAATACTATGTTATTGCGCTTATCGTTCAATGAGTTTGGACAAGCAATAGGAAAAGAGAGAGTGAGTCGTTGTCCTTCTACATTGAGTCATTTTTGTCGGGAGCGTGATCCTATCGTCTTTGCCGGCCAGGATCAAGCGTAATTTCAAATCGACTCATTTGAAGGAAAGATTATGGGGCGAGCTTACGGTATGTTAATTATATATTTATTGAAAGTTGTAGTATGACCCTTAAATTTACTAAATTGTTATGTTATATGCGTATAGACTACCTTGAGAGGTCTTGACCTCAAAAGAAGAAGCAAATATTGTCGCAAGTGGAGTAATGGCCAAGAATTTCCTGGACTTGGTTGAGAAGTAACACACGAGATCCCAAATTGGTCTTTACTCGGCTAGTCCGCCTCCTGCGTGTCGAAATAGCCCTATGGTGGCTCCATATCGGGGAGTTTGTGAGCAGAGAGCTATGGAGGATGATTTCGGTAAAATTGATCAATGTCATTTCCTCAATTTCTAATGCCCTAAGTTTTTCAAAGTTTATCATATTTCTATTATATTTTGTAGGATCGAAGCAATAAAAAAATCGCGATCAAGCCAAGTCGATGGAGGTGCGATATTGTGGATCCAACAAAGGTTATGCAATTTAATAAGAGAAAATATGGTGAGATCAAAATCCTAACTTTTAATTTTTTTTTATATATTCACTTTTAATATATTTAATAAAGGACACGCTCATCACTATCGTAGAAAGAGGAAAAGAAGAAAAAAAGCCGGAGAGAGTGAGCCTATTGTTACCCATTTCGACTTATTTCGACTACCGTAAAAGGGTCGAGATGGGAATATTCACGATCCCAATGCACAACGATCATCGAAGAAGTGGTAATCTATCAATTAATTTATCTTTCAATTACAAACTATTATTTATAAACAAATAATTAAATAATAATCTTTTGTTTTTGTGATTCAGAAGCGTCTATCTCAGACCATGACGCCTGACGACATTCGCATGATCGGCCCTGATGATCTGTTTGGACGGGCTATGGGTCGCCAGAGTCCCGCCGCCACGGAGTGTCGGATATGGCGTGATTTAAGACATCTTTAGCAATGGCACCGGTCTTCAAGCCATGAATATGGTGGGTATACTAACGGACAAAGGTTGCCAAGTTAGCTAAAGATGTGGAACGCTTGAGGTCCGAGAAAAGATCGAGCCACGGAATGTCGTCGAAAGGGAGCAAGTTTGTGAACATAGTGTCGTTAATGCTATGTTTTCAGCTAACCCTAGGGACGACTTTATTGAGGCACTTCAAAACGTCTCACAGGTATCAGATATGCATGTCTCACATTTGTTTTAATTAAAGACTAGTGTATTAAAATTTTCTAACTAAATATCTTATTCGAGCAATGACCAACGACCTTTTTGCTACATGATCCGGAGGATCCCGATCACTTGGTGGCCACAGTTCGTTAGACACTCCCATGGAATGATTCATGGTCATCCCATCACTCCCGGTTTCGTGAGGGTCACACTCAATGTACCCGAATCGGAGAGGAGGATTCACGGCGTTGCAAAACCAATCGATGAAGCCGCCCACAATTGGAAATGGGCCGGCACTTCATCGAATGGCCGAGATACTTGGTCTCTAGCACCATGAGGGTAAAATATTTGTTATTAAAGTTCATTATCTTATTTGTGGTTCTAAATAATATTGTAAATTAATTATAGAATCTGTCGACCCCACATGAGGCTAAATCGAGGGACTCCACTCACGCTAAGACTTGGTTATCCCATAACTAGAGACTTAGATCACGATGATTATTTACAGTCTAGGGTGCACGGGATGGTATCGTCTAATGCTTTCGATATCGCCACGCTCCCATGCTTGCTCACTTTCATCGTAATACTTTCCAAGAATTCGCCAAATGAGGAACATGTGTGTGCTTGAAGTCTTGAATGACGAGTGGTTGAGTGCAACCACCATAGCCCTTTACCTCGGTATGTGTTTACTAATTCTCAATATTCACTTTCTCAGATAGTTTAATTTTCTTTTTAAAATATTAATTAGCATATATATGTTGGTTAAAGATATTTGGGTGAGCTATATCTCTCCGTAGATAACCGAAAGCAAGTGGAATGTACTCATTCGCCTCCCCCCAAGTGTCTTGCATAATGGGTGATAGGGCATGCACCATGGATGGGTTCGTTAATCACATCTTTGAATCTAACTGGAGCGATCATCTCATTTTTGGCCAACAAATGTGGGGTGAGTGATAAACATTTCGTTAAAATTTGTATTCATGTTTATAATATTTGCACATATATATGCTAAATTTGCAGTTAATTTTAATACTCTCAATATAATATAGGAACCATTGGGTGCTGGTCGCCATACACATGAATACATTAAGTGTGTATTTTATGGACCCAACTCGTGATGGAGTTTATTCTAATCGCCCTGATCTCGTTTCATATATGGAAGCGTAAGTTCATTTTTAATATTCTATACAATGATTTGTTTTACTTTTAAAATTATGCATATTTAATCTATTTTTATTTTTTAATTATAATAATAATAGTGTGATGACGATGTATCGGAGTCGCCTTCAGAGTCAGGGCTCAAGATCCGCGTTAAATAAAGTGAACTGGATTAACATTAAGGTAAATTTAATTTAGTAAATTATCAAACTAATTAATAGAAAGAAATCATAATTGTAATATGTGATTATATTGTTAATCAACAGGTTCCGAGGCAACGAGATAATGACCATTGTGGACATTTTGTTTGTTGCTTTATAGAAGATATAATCCGCGCTTCTATAACGAACATTCCTCTCAACGTAAGTCAATTATTGATTTATTTAAATTATTATTGATTGAATAAAAATTCATACTATATTGATTGATTCGTTGTTTGCGCTTTTGTTCTATGAACGTGAGCTCAAGTCTTACTCTAAGAAAAGATCGGAGAAATGGAAAAAACGATTGATCGGGTACCTTTACAATCGTTTCTTATATTCATACGATCAATATTGAGAGAATGTTGTTTGAAATATTGGTAGCATGTAATTAAATTATATATTTGTGATCATATATATTTCATGTTTTTTGGTGTATTGGACGATATGTTTATGATTGTATGTTTATATATTTCGATGTTTTGGTATATATATATGGTTTATGATTTTATTATAGGATTTTTGGTTTATGTTATATGGTATTGGGCGATATATAAGTTTTGGTTTATAGTTTTATTATAGGATTTTTAAAATATAAATTAATAATTAAAAAAAAAATATATTGAATGACGGTTTTCAACCGCGCCTATGTAAAAAAAAAAAAATTAAAAAATATATATATATACTTGGGATTATTTATCAACCGTGTCAAAAGCAAACTTCAGCGGTTATCAACATTGTCCGTTTAAACTTCAAAAGCGGTTAAAAACCTCTGTCCAAGTGCTTTTCTTGGACAACGGTTTTTTATCAGCTGTCCAAGCTTGGACAGCTGATGCTTGGAGAGCGGTTATAACCGCTCTCCAAGGTCATTTTTCACAGTTGTTCAAACCCAAATGTGTATTAGTGTCGTCACCTTTATAATTGTTTTATTATTTCCTTTAACTTCGAAATGTCATCTAGACTTTTTTAATCCTAAAATTTCTGGGTTGAGATTTTTCTGTGTATTTCTTTAGGGAGAAAGAGTAACTTTCTGCATATTTAGGTTTTTTTTTCTTGGGATTTTTCCAGCCAGTTTAGACCTAATAAATCGACCCGATTTGCTTTGTCTTTTAATATAAAAATTATTTTTAGACCCGACTCAAAATTCGATCAAAATTATTAGGATAAAAAAGTTCAAGTAGCACTTCGAAATTAAAGAGAAAACAAAATAATTACACATGTGATGTTACCCCGCTTGATAACCTGCTACCAATTTTTTTTTAAAAAATTTGCAGGATCAAATTTAAAAAAAAATCAAAATAATCAGGATCAATTTCAAAACGATACAAAATTACTATACTACAAAAAACTTAATCTCTAAATAGAAATATAAAACAAAGTGCAATTACAATTATAATTTCATGTCACAGGTAATGGGTTCATTATTTTGAATTAGCTGGCTTCTTTTTCTTTTTTTCGTACACATTTTAGTTGGCTTCTCATTCATGGCACTTTGATGAATTTATTAAAGACACTATACAAGGCACTGAATGCTTAATTCCTCAATTTTAAAATTTCAAAATAAAAAACCAATGATATTGCAATAGTGAGTATAGTAGTCAGATTAAAAATAATTCAACTGAAATTTTTATTACGAGTAAGGAACAATCTCAGTAAGTACATTATTATTTAAATTTATCAGTCAATGACATAATCCAAAAGGTTATTCTTATTGCTGTTTTTGTTACAAATTATTCAACCCATAGTGAGATAAACATTCCATAATTAATAATACAACTAACATTGAAATATTATTATATTGAAAAAAAGAACTGGTAACTAAAAAAATAAGTAACCTGGTTGCATAATAGAATGGGTTTCATATGCAGGTGGACCGTTTTATAACCATGTAACTTGTTATATTGAAAGATGTAATTTATTTGAATTGAATCATCAACTATTAATATGAAAAAATAGTTGCACCGCCACCGTCATCGTCAAGAAGGTGGCGGTGCAACTATTTTTAGCCCGACCTTTTAGGGTCGGGTAATTTATTTGGCAGTGACAATAGATTGCCCGACCTTTTAACTTCTTTTTCATTTACTCTTCTCAATCCCTGTGTTTGGGTGGATGAAGAGTTGCCCATAACTTTATTGTAATGTAACTGGTTTCTCTCTTAATATTAATACATCTTGGTTGTAAAAAAAAATTACCAACAACACCACATTTCTCAATACTCATTTCTTTGGTTTAATATTTTTCAATTTTACTTGCACACTACATTACTTCTACAATTTCACCCTTTACATCAAAATTCTCAAAGTAAAATTTATTAAGACATCACCACCTATCTATAAATAAATATATAAAAGTAGAAAGTTTGTCAAAATTTCAAGTACATATTTAAGCAAGTGCAAATGCACTTGTTTTTTTTTTGGTGAAAGGGTGGACTTCACTTCCTAGAGTGACCTATCAACCAATAAAATTTCTTTATATTATGCTTTTCTCTCAACTTTTTAAAATTTTATAATTCTTTATTATAAATATATTTTTAGCGTATTTTGTATCATAATTAGTCATCTTTTTACGATTTTTAATTTAACATACATATTGCATATATAAAAATAAAATATAAAAATAAATATTAATATTTTTAAGTCACTATATGGGTTGAAATTTTTTTAAACCTTAATATCGTTAAAAAATTTAGTATTTATAATGAATTTAATGTTTAATCTATATACTCAATTTTATTATGGTTATTTTATAAATTTATATATAAATAAAAAAGTTAATATATACATTTACATAATAAAATATTATATTTCTATTAAAATTCATATTGCGCTAAATTTAATATTCAAACTGTGAATCACACGAGAGAAATACTAGTTCAATAATAAAGGTCATGTTTGTATTCAGTTGGGCACATTAAAATAGGGGTGGACATTCGGTTGGTTTGATCGGTTTTGGGGAAATTTTGGACCAAACCAAAATAACCAAAAATTTAACAATTAAAACAAAATCGAACCGAACTATTTCAAAACCTGAATTGAATCGTACCAAATTTAAAATTTGAGCGGTTCGATTATTCTGGATAAAATAATATTTTTTCCAACAATTAAGCATTTTTCCTGCATTTTTTTACCCTAAATTCAAAATCAAAATCATAAACAAACTACCACCTTAAATCAAATAGACAAACACATAATTCATAAGAGTTCATATCAGCAGGTTCATCAAAGCTCCAACAAACTAAACAAATCCAACAAACTAAAATGAAATCTCATTTTAAAGAGCTTACCAACAATTTCGATTTTAGTGAGCTCGACAATGTAAAACATAGAGAGCGTCGTCGGTGTTGAAATTGGAGCGACGCCGAAGGCGATGCGGGCGTGGCGTTGAAACTAGGGAGAAGGCGATGCGGTGGGCGTTGAAATTGGAGAGAAGGCTGACATGGGGGAGGAGATGACGTGTGGGGGAGAGGAGGTGGTGAAATAGAGAGTTGAAAACGGCTCAAATGAAGTGTGGTGTGTTGGTGAATTAGGGTTTAACTTTCATGTGTCCAGAAATTTAATATATTAATTATTAAGTAAATATAAAAATTAATCAATTTATATATATATACATATATATAAATTAAAAACTGAATTTGTTTTTATATTTTGGACCGAATCGAACCAATTAATTGATATAACCGAAATATTTTAATCGAAAATCGTCGATTCGATTATATCGATTCAAATATATTGTGTCCACCCTACATTTGGATATATGGGGATGTGATTCCCCCACCTCATTGGTATAAATAGCACATGCCGATTTTCCATTCTAATACACATATATTGAGATAATAAAAATTTTATATTTTGATAATATATGTTAAAATGTTTTGTAATTGAATAAATGAAATATATTGACCTTTTGCTTCTAAATTTAAGTTTTCACTTTCAAATACTAATTAGTGGGTAATTCAATTAATAAGCTAAAATTGAGAAGCCCACTGAGATTGAAGACTTTGTAGATCTAGAAGATGACTTTTTAAGTATTTGATAATTGCTTTCTAAGCACAACCGATAAATAGTTAGAGGTGATTCAATTGGGATTCTATTGAATTTTTTTGGACTTTAAAAAGTCTGTGGATTTAGTAAATTCATAAACTCCATGAAGAGTTTGGTTGACTTTTTTTATTGATTTACAAGGATTTCCATAGACTCCGGTGTTGGAACTGTTGATGCAAATTTATATGGAACACACTTGTATATAATAAAAATTATCCAAATTGTTTAGAAAAAATACCAAAAATACATTAGTTCCAAAAAAAAAAATACATTGTTATTCATCAATATTATTCTCATCTTCATTCCCATCATCCTCATTTCTATCACAGTTATACCTCGGTCTCATTTCCCACATAGAATTAGCACTCTGTCAGGGCGGAGGAGGACGACGTCGGGCTGCGAGGGCGGAGGGAGGACGGCGTCAGGCGGAGAACGACAAGCAGCGGGCAGCGGTGCCGCGTCGGTGAGCGGTGTGAGGCACCATGCATCTTGCAGCGGTGCAGGGCAAGGGAGTGAGCGTTGCGTTATCCGGTGACAGGAGAACGGAGGCGACGACAGTGGGCGGTGGCGATGGCAGGAAAACAATAAAGTTTTTTTTTCTTCTGACCTTTCGTCTTCAGAGTTCTCTGAGAGAATACGTAGAAATCTCTGGTTGTTAGAAGAGATTTTGAAGAGTGAAATATATTTATATTTTTGGAAGAGAATCAAAGAAAATTTATTGAGTATTAAAATTTATAGACTGTTGAATGCTTAAAGACTTTTTAAGACTTTTTAAAATCCGTATTGAATACCTCAGGATTTTTAAAGACTTTTGAAAATCCGGATTGAATACCCCCAGACTTTGAAAGTCTAAAAAAATTCTACAGACTCCACAACCAATCTATGATGCACGGATTCTTCTTAAAATATCACAATGCAGTATCGGATTCGCACCCGCACCCTAAAAGGGGTGCGATTCTCGAATCCGCGTATCCAGATGCCACTTGGCGAATCGATAAATTATAAACTAAAATAAATTAACGGACACATGAATCCGATACGCGAATCCATGCTAGATGATTAAATATGGTCATGTTATTAAGCATTAGATGTGTTATTTAATTAAATTTTATTATGTAATGCAACTTAAATTGACAATATTACATTGGTTTTAGATTGAATTCATCATTATGACTTATATATTGGGTTGATGGTATTTTAATTGTTGTTTTGTTAGTTAATTAGATTAAATTAATGAATATTGTTAAGTTTTGGGGTAGATAAAAATTTGAATTGCATACATTTTGTTTTACGAATTTTAGATTTATATATATTTTTAGGTGTTATATATAATAAATTATACATAAATAGACGTATCTTTGCCGAATCACACCCTAAATTTTTTAAAAATACGTATCCCCGTATCTGTATCGTATCGCACACAAACTCGCGTACCCGCATCCGTGCAACATAGCAACCAATACACCCCCTTAGATTTCAATACTTAACAATTGTTTGTGTAAGTATGAAATCATTTAAATAGAGAATTAGCTAATTAATTTGATGGATTATCCCCCTACCAAACTCTAAATAATGCTCTACTTTTGATATTTTTCTGAAAATCTTTATACTTGTAAATTGTAATTTTGGATTGAGTAATCCTTATATTCACACATTGAAATCCATCGTTACCTTTTAAAAAAAAAGGAAGTTAAAAGAAGGCATGGCGATCATAATGTTAACTTTTGAGTCACAATAATTGTGGCAGTGAAATGCATGTCGAAAAATGTGGTTGATGTTGCAACTGAGAAAAGGTTACTAATGCCAAAATTTTATTACTTTTTAAAGATCATATGATAATTAATACAGTACTTAAATTAAAATAAGTAAAAGAAATTCAATTAACCCAATTATTTACTTCTATTTTCTCACAAGATTTGTCCTCATCTCATTAGCTTGTTTTTTTAATAGATGTGACCGTTTTCGTCATATTACCCTATATTCACTTGGGCTAGTTTTGCGATTTGCCCTATAAATAAAATTACATAAATAAATAAAATTTTCTGAGTCATGCACCTTTAATTAATAAACAAATTGTAGATTTAAGAACCCAATTAGAGTTGAAAATGGTGGTCAATTTATGGGGATAAGATCGTTGATTATCATCCAAAAAGACAAAAAATTGTTACACTCTCTAAAAAAGCAAAGGCTAAGAAGCATTATGACATAGAGTTAATTTGATAATATTGTGATATACAATGAATGAAGATTTAACAATTACTACTAGGTTTGAATGTTAAAGATAGATCTGTTTACCTGAAGAAATTTGACTAAACAGCAATAATCATAGTAAAATAAGAAGATTAAAGTTAATAATCCTAATTAAAGTAACATAAGTAGGTCCAAATCAACTCAGATTACTTTTTAGAGCTGCCATAATTAGCGGTTGGGAAAATCCACCTACACCGGCGATTTGTGTATATTACTTGTCATGTCACACTAGCATTTAGTTAAATATTTAGAATTGGGCTAAGTTTTATATATATATCGTGCACTTGTAATATATTTTAAAATTATATAATTTATTATATTATAAAATACAATTTATTTATATTATATTGTACAATTATTAATATAAAAAATAATTATATAGTTCAATATAAATAAATTATATATTTTAATATAATAAGTTGTGTGACTTTAAATATATTATAAATGCACACGAGACTTACTCATAGAATTGGGTGTCAAGACCATGCATGCACTACATATGTCGTGCAACTTAAATACATTTTTTGAATATGATTTTCTTTTCGATAAAATATGTAATTTGTTTATACTGGATTATGTAAAAAGTTTTTATTGATACAAGCTACATTTTTCAGCGTAAATAAATTGCACATTTTAATACAATAAATTATATATTTAAAAAGTATATTTGAATTGCATTGTGCATGTGATGCTGAAGAGACATGCTCTATTGAGAATATACAATGAGTTAGTTGCTAATATGCAAATTAAAGTATCAATAAAAAATTGACAAAGTATAGAATGAATAAATTTTATAAAAGAATCTGTAAATTGGTTAAAAGATGTGGTCTTTATTACTAAATGTACTAATTGTGATAATTGATGGGTATTAATTTTTATTATATAAAAAAATATTATTCATAATATTAAATAAAAATGTATGATTTATATTAATACAGTGATATTATCACTATGTCTGTAAAAGTGGGATCAATTTCACAATGAACGAGTGTTAGAGGAGAGCTACTCTTATATATATTAGTCCAAATCGATCAATTAGTTCTTTTATTACTAGTTATTATTTTATTTTTTTTTACAGGCTAGCTTGTTGACTTAGTATATGTATCAATAAGAAAGAGAAAAAAAAGACAATATTGCAATTAGTAATCTAGCAATAGACTATACTCCATCAATTAACCAACACACAATATTCTGCGATATTAATTAATAATCACAGTATGAGGTTTCCAAAAGCTGGGACATGAATGAAACCAAACTTTGCAATTTTCAAGGCTTAAGAGTACAAACAAAAGGAAAATAATAAAAAATATATAGAAAAGAAACATGATAAGATATTTAGATGCTCAATTTTCCCAAAAGTTTAATGGCGTGTAAACCAAGTTAAGGAAATGCTAATTAGGGGATTAAGATGATTCTTAAACAATGAAGTATAGTCATTCTTTTAAAAAAACTTATAAAGTTATAATCACTATTCCACATAATCAATCCAAATATCATCAATATCTATTGTCAATATCACCAAGTTAAAAGACAAAAACTCGTATGAGACCGTCCCACATATTAGATGAACAATATGTTAAAACATTATACACAATTTATACTGTATTTTATTGTGAGTCCGTTTCATACGAGCGTTATTACATGTAGAATGGATTCAAAATAACATATAATTTGGAATTTGAGGAAGTATATCTTATCATGTATACCAAATTAGAGTCGATACTATCTGCAAGTTAAAAATCTAAACACACGTATTGACATTTTGGAAATGTATGATGCTATATTTCATATGGGGTCATGATTCATGAATAGAGGTCTTTTTCCAAGTTACAATAATCAGTATCTGTAAATATATAATAAATGTAACTTTATTTCCATTTGTTTCTACTTGTATTTTAACTTTAATTGTGGCTGTGAATGACATGAATGTCCATATTATGTAAATGAAAATAGTAGTAACATATTTTGGAATCTCTGATCTTAATGTGACACATGAAATGATCGCTCAACGTCCAAAGATTGTCTGAAATCTGATTTGTCATATTATGTGAAAATGGATACTTTATGACCCCAAAAGGTCAATCCAAAATTCCATAGGGTACCCTATATATATAATATATCTGGTATGTCACACTGCCCAGATTAAAATATCACCAAAATTTACTGCATGACAAAAGCACAGCCCAATTTAAAAAAGATGAACACACTTTGGTACTCATTTCCCTATCAATAATAATGCCCCATGACTAATTTTATATCACATTTTAGGTATATGTATTTTCAGAAATATTCATATTGGATGTTGCATGATTAATTTTGTGTCATAGTTTAGGTATGTGTATTGTCACAACTCACAAACACTCATATGCTTGAATTTTGTGCAATATGCAGAATATTATACATTTATTGTTATAAAGATAAATATATATTATATGTTCTTATAGTAACACATGACCCGATTGATCGGCAAAAGATCATGAGTTTTCTGCCACTTTTTAAAATGTGCTAATATATATTACATGTGCAATATTGCATTAGAGAGTGTTTCATGTGTTTTAAGACAAGTTCTGATTGAACCGCAAAATATCAATGAGTTTTCTGTCACTTGCTTAAATGTGCTAATATTACATGTGCAATATTGCACTAGTGAGTATCTCACGTGTTTTAAGATAAATTTTGATTGAACCGCAAAAGATTAGCGATTTTTCTGTCACTCTATTAAATGTGCTAATATTGCATGTGCAATATTGAACTAAAGAGTGTTTAATGTGTTTTAAGATAAATTTTGATTGTACCGCGAAAGATTAGTGAGTTTTTTGTCTTGTTCAAATGTGCTAATGTTGCAGAGAGTGTCTCGTATGTTTTAAGATAAATTATGGCGTTGAACGGTATATTATTCAACGATTTGTACGATGAGATGTATCTTGATCATATCTACTAACTTAATTTATAATTTTTTTCCTTATTAATTGATATATTAAATCACTGTTTTCAAAACCGGGTTGAACCGGCGGTGAACCGACGGTAACCCGTTAAAAAACACTATATAACCGATTTCGAGTTGATCTAACCGTTTTTTTTTTTTTTTTTAAAAAAAAATTAAATTATTAATTTATATTAAATATTTAAAATTTATATTCATCTCACATTTTTCCCAACACTTTTCGATGTGGGATAAATGTAATTGATATATGAAAAGTTATAAAATATATATTAAAATTTTTGTAGGTGTATATTTATTTTTTTTTTTTTTAACTAAACATAGAAAACGGTTGAACCGCCCGGTTTGTATGGTCTGTCTGTCAGATTCGATCACCGAGAATTAAATAATTTTTATGATGATTTGTATGATGAGAAATATCTGCTGAAGATACCTACTAACTCATTTTTATAACTTTTTTTCTAATTAATTCATATAATAAATATATTTTTTATGAAACAGCCGCACATGAGTTTCATCTTATTTTCAGGTGAATCATGATCAATTTATCAAATGAAAGTTGTTAAATTTATGAAGGGAACTTCGTTCTTTGTTCAAAATCATTTTCAAAGTTTGTTCAAATTACCAAACAAATTAACATCTTAGTTTGGGTAAATATCAAAATTTAATTGGTAATTTATTCATTCGATCGATTTGTCACTTATTAAAATCATAAGGTTAAGTTCGAGGGGATTAATTATAATTACCCCATTCTTTAAATAAAAAAGCAGTGAGCTTCGAAAGATGCTTTTCGCTAAAGTGCTCGAGTGAAAAACCTAAATACTTAGTGTATATAATTTAATAACATTGTAATGATTTCAATCCTGAAACAATGCGTCGAAAATCGATTGGGTAAAAATGTTGACAACCTGAAATAATTAAATTAAGTGTAAGCCCACGTGGAATTTATTCATAGTATGAAATAATATCATTATATTTATAAATTAATATTAGTAACTGATACTATTATATTTATAAATTAAGATCATAATATTAAATATTATTAATATTAATTTATAAAAATAATTATATTAGTTTATAAATGCAATTATATCAATTTCGTATTATGAATAAATTTCACATAAAACTAAAAGTAAAATTATATCAATTTTATTCCATAAAACAAATTTCACATGAGAGTTTACGTTCAATTAAATCAATTCGGACATAATCTTCATGTAAACCAAATTCCACATGAGAGTTTACACTCGATCCAAACACATTATCTGAATAGCGTTCCAATTTGATATACCAAATTTTAAGTGGTAAAAACTCATATTAACCCTAATATTAATATTGTGTATCTACCCGTTACCATTTAAAAATTATGTATTTTTTAAATAATAATACTTCACATATACAACAGTTACAACTTTTAATGCATAACATGACACTCGAAAAGAGAACCAAATTTTAAGTGGTAAAAACTCATGCAAACCCTAATATCATTGTTCTGCATATCTACCTGTTATTATTTAAAAATTATGCATTTTTTAAATAATGATACTTCACATATACAACAATTACAACTTTTAATGCATAACATGACACTCGAAAAGAGAATTTACAGGAGACCTAGTCACCGCATATTAAGAAATTGCAATAACATTATTTTTAAAAGGAGATAATTTGAGCTTTTAACATTATTAATAATTATACCATCATGCGGTAGAACAAAGATTGGATAGAGCTATGGGTATTCCATCATGGCATGACCGATTTCCTAGAGCTACTCATCCTTTTGGATACCTCTCCTTCAGTTATCCGGCGGAGGAATCGTTCGTTTCGTTTCGAAAATCGTTGGTTCTTCGAGGGAGATTTGAAAACAGTGGTACGTAAGAGTTGGCATGGTTTCCGCAATTATTGCGGCAAATTTTTTCATCAAACTGCTATGGCTCGTAAGAAGAGGAACAAAATCGTGAAGCTTCATAACGAGGATGGTGTATGGATGGAAGGGCAGCTTACTCTGTGTACTTTGGTCGGTAATTATTTTGAAAATTTATTCACGGCCTCTGCTCATGTGATCCGGTTGTTCCCTTAATCTCGGAGGAGCAAAATGTCGACCTTGTTCGAGATTTCTCAGTTTACGGCAGTGCGTCAGATGCACCCGGACAAATCTCCGGGACCGGATGGGTATAATCCTGCCTTCTTCCAGAGGTGTTGGGATACATTGGGTGAGGATGTGTATAAGGAAGGTGTTTGTTGGTTAGACGAGGGGAGTTTTCCAGTTTCTCTTAATAATACTAATGTGGTCTTGATTCCGAAGGTGGATAATCCTCAATCTGTCAGAGATTTGTGTCCTATAAAATTATGCAATGTAACCGATTGAAGAAAATTTTGCCAGGATTAGTGGATAAAGCACAATCTGTCTTTGTGTCGGGACGGGCGATCCAAGACAATGTTGTGGTTGCTTTTGAGATACTTCACGCGATGAAGAATAGGCGCAGGTGACATAAGGGGGATGTTGCATTGAAGGTAGATATAAGCAAGGCTTATGATCGTGTTGATTGGATTTACTTGGAAAGTGTTCTCCATAAACTGGGTTTCTTGGAGAAGTGGGTGGGCTGGATGTGTATGTGATTTCGTTCAGTTCGATACTCTATTTTAGTGAATGATGATGTGGTAGGTCCGATTATTCCAGGCCGGGGGGCTTCGTCAGGGGGATCCATTATCTCCTTATCTCTTTATTTTATGCACTGAGGGTTTGTCTGCAGCTCTGAGGAAGGCGGGAGTGGATGGGTCAATTAAGGGAAATGTGGTTTGTAGAGGGGCACCTTCGGTTTCTCACTTGTTGTTTGCGGACGATTGCCTTCTTTTCTGTAGAGCTACGGTGGCAGAGTGTACATGGTTGAAGCACGTTTTGGGGGAATACGAGTCCGTGTCGGGCCAAGCTATTAATTTCGATAAATCGGGCATCTTTTTTAGCAATAACGTCAATGCAGCAAACCAAGATGAGCTAAAAATTGTTCTTGGCGTTTCTCAACCGTTGAATACCGGCCGGTATCTGGGGCTCCCATCCTTGATTGGCCGGGGTAAGAGGGCGATATTTCAATACATAAAGGATAGAATGTGGAGAAAATTACAGAGTTTGCGTGGTCGTAAAATTTCCAAGGCCGGGAAGGAGGTGTTAATTAAAGCAGTTGCTCAGGCTATTCCTATGTATTGCATGTCTACTTTTCATCTTTCTTCTACTTTGCTTGATGAGCTCCATGTCATGCTTAATAAGTTTTGGTGGGAGGGTGGTGGAGGCACTTCTACAGGAATCAAGTGGATGCGTTGGGAGCGCGTTTGTGTTCGAAAGGAGGCTGGGGTTAGAGGGTTTCGCGATTTACATCTGTTTAATATTGCCATGTTGGGCAAAATGGCTTGGCGACTTATTCATGAGCCGGATGCGTTAGTGTGTAGGGTTCTTAAGGCTCGCTACTTTCCTCATACAGACTTTCTTGGTGCCCGATTGGGACATAATCCTAGCTATACATGGTCTAGTATCTATGCTAGTCAGGATTTGATACGTGTGGGAAGCCATTGGAAGGTGGGTGTGGATTCTACGGTTAGTGTTTGGGGCAAGCCTTAGTTGAATGACAACGGGCAGTTTCACATCCAAACCCCTTGTTTAGAAGGTATGGAGGAGATGAGGGTGAGTGAACTGGTTGTGGATGGTACTCGGGTTTGGGATGTGCAATTGTTGGAGGCTCTGTTGGAGCCGGCCGACGTTGTTCGGGTGTTGCGGACTCCATTACCTCCTCATGGGTTCCCGGACAAATATAATTTGGCATTATGCCCGTGATGGGAATTACTCAGTGAAGGAGGGATACCGCCCTGCTTCCCAGCTTTGCCATAATAGTTCGTTGGGGGTTACGGGCGATTGGAGGAGTATTTGGAAATTGAGATTCCTCCAAGGGTAAGAGACTTCTTATGGCGTCTTTACCGGGACTTCCTACCAAAGAAAGTAAATCTTTTTCCTAAGAATGTGGTGGATAATAAGTCTTGTCCTTTTTGTGGGTATTGTGAGGAAACGCTGTGGCATCTATTTATTGATTGTCCGTTTGCTCGAGAGTGCTGGGAGAGAGCGCAGTTACGTTGTTTGGTGGAACACCTCATTTGGCAGGTGGATGGGCTTCGTGACCTGGTGTTCCAGTTCCTGTCTTTGTCGGATAATGCGAAGGTGGGAATGTTGTTATGGCAGGTGTGGAAAGAACTCAATGAAGTGTTATGGAATGGAAACCACCCAACACCGGGTGAAACTGTTTTCGCTTCGACGATGTTTTTGGTGGAATGGCAAACTGCACGAATGAGCAACATATATGCTGGGGTGGAAGCTAGTAATGAAGATTCATGTGGGCCCCAAGTTTGCCTTGCATGGCATCCGTCGGGAACGGGGACTCTGAAATTAAATGTTGATGCTGCTTTTTTTTATGATACCAATGAAACGGGCTTTGGTATGGTGCTCCGGGATGCTGGGGGGCAATTTATTATGGCACGGACTGTGGTTGTGCCAGGTCGCCAAGATGTAAACGTAGGAGAGGTGATGGGATTTTTTGAGGCATTGTCTTGGCTCCATTCGTTGGATTTAGGGCGATGGTTGTAGAGGGAGATTCGAAGATTGTGGTGGATGCTATATGCTCCCCTAAGATTCTTTATTCGGTTTTTGGGGATTTTGTGAGTTCTTGCATATCCATTCTTTCTCACAATCCTTTGATTCGTGTTTGTTTCGTTAAAAAATATGCCAATCAATTGGCTCACGAGTTTGCTCTGGTCTCTAGGAGTTTTGGACCCGTTCATTGTTGGTTAGATCCTTCAGCCTTTGTGGATGGACTATCGGTTTTACATTGTGTTTGCAATAATGGAATTTAGTTCTCTTGGTTTTCAAAAAAAAAAACATTATTAATAATTATACCGATCAAAAAAATTATTAATAATTACAGGAGGAGAGTGGCACCTGTGGGCTTTTTATTTGAATTTTACTTTGGGCCCATTTGCTCTCTCGTAGACCTCATGGAGTTTTGGGCTTTTTTTTTGTATTAACATATTTTACTGCTTCTAAAAATTTGTTAGTTGACTTTTTTTTTAAGTCTTTTATTTTGTCCTCGTATGTGGAAGGATTCACGCTTGGGTCTAGGGGTGTAAACAAGCCGAGTCGAGCCGAGTAGTGTTGAACTCCAACTCGACTTGAAAAGAATACTCAAAGCTCAAAGCTCGAACTCAATTGAGCCCAAATTTTTAAGCTCAAGCTCGAATTCATGCTTGGAAGTTGGATCTAGTTTCTAGCATTGGATATTTAACAAGAATTTGTTTAATTAAACTTTATGGGTGAAACTCGTGTGTTCTTTTTTTAAATAAAATAAATGAGACGGTATTATTTGCATCATGTTCACCGTATACCACTATTACTATTGTTTGTAAAGATTAATATTTTACAAATAAAATGTTGATCGTTACAAGCTATAGTAATAATAGTGTACAATGAACATGGTGTACATGATACTTTGCCAAATAAAGGAGAATATAGCCTCACAGAAACAACACTCGAGTCTAATTTCCAAGTTTCAGCCCAACCTTGAGAAAACAATCTCTAGTTGTCTAATGAAAGGTTTGGCTTGGTCTTGCCTATTCCCTGGCTGTAAATTTAATTAAAAACATCAGTCAAGTTTGTTCCCATTTTCAAATAAATCTTCACTTCACTATGTATGAAAATTGATATTGTCATTTTCATAAAAACATCAATACTTGCCTTTTTGAAACCTATTGCAGTATTTACGGCCGACCGGCCATGCTTGAGAATGATAATGGTAATAATAATAGGTATAATTGAGGGGTCAATCACTATGAAATTATTAATTGCATTGTTATTGCTTGATTAAAAAATTAACAATGAGTATCATTTAAGGAGGATTTAGTAAGTGATTACATAAATAAAATTAGATAATGAAAGTATGATAATCAACTACGGGATTAAATTTTTTATAGTCCTATAACTTTGCATCGTTTTGAAATTGGTCCCGTGTGTTTTGACTTTTTGATTTTGGTCATGTAAGTTTTTAAAAAAATTTAAATTGGTCATTTCACCTGCTATAACAGGTCACCAATCGGGTAACAACCATCTATGTAATTATTTTATTTTTTATTTTAATTTCGAAATACCATCCAAACTTTTTTAATTCTAATAATTTTATGTCGGGATTTTTGGGTGTTTTTTTAGGCAGAAATAGTGATTTTCTGCGTATTTTGATATATTTTTTTATTTTTTGATCAATTTAGACCTAATAAACTAACCTGATTTGCTTTGTCTTTTAATGTACAAATTATTTTTAAACCCGATAAAAAATCTGGCTAAAATTATTATGATTAAAAAAGTTCAAGTGACACTTCAAAATTAAAGGAATAACAAAATAATTACATATGTAGCGGTTCATTCGTTAAGAACTTTGTTAGAAGAGTGAAAATGATCAATTTCAAAAAGTTTAGAAACTTACAGGACCAATTTCAAAATTTTGAAAAAATTTACAGGACCAATTTCAAAAATGTTAATAACTTACAGGATCAAAATCAAAAAGTCAAAACGTACGGGACCAATTTCAAAACGAAGCAAAGTTACATGACTACAAAAAATTTAATCACATCAACTACTTATGTTCCCATTATGAATGTACAAAAACTATCGAGCAGTGTTTATGAAAATTGTTTAAATTACACCCCAAACCAAGTGGCTTGAAAAGACTTACATTCACACGCACGTCAAATTCTAATCTAAAATATGGAGTATTTTTATTTTCAAACCTATAACTCCAAAATTTCTCAATCATTCATCCAAAAATATTCTCTCTTTTACCAAAAAAGTAAGCCAATTACCCAACAGAACTTTATATTTACGTTTAAACACAGATAAACTAAAAATAGGCACTGAATATGAAACTAAACGTACTATACATCACCATGCTTCCCAAAAACACAACAAAAATGGAGCTAACACCCATATTACTTACAAGGCAAGAAACTAGTCAAATTTATCAGATTACATTATTCCAACAGCTGCACATAAAATTGGCATTTCAAATGCCATGTTACAAACAGTTAACTGAATCAGTTCTTACCACTGCAGTTAGTGAGAGATGGTTGTCTACCCATTTCATTCAGATGTAAATAATTTGTTCAATTTATTTAAATTTGTAGCCCCTAATATATTTGTTCAATTCCAGAGGTTTTGATATAGTTATGATGGAATCTTTGTCTACAAGCTCTGTTTTAGAGCTCGTATACAACAAAGATAAGGGATGTGCTGCTGATCAGCGTGGTCGTTGGAAAAACATACGTGAAACGAGATAAGATTAGAATGACCACAAAAATTGAATGAGAGTTTCCATAAAAGACTCTTAGCCTGCCATAACTTGAAAATTTTAGAATGGCATTTTATAGAAATAGGCAAGTATATTTTGAGTTCATTCCATTCAAATAAACCTTTTAATGTTATGTCCCTCCTAACAGTAAACACAAATAAGCACAACAGCATTATCTTTATCAGCCTATTAACTGTAGTGATGTTCTGCTGTTACAAAGCTAAAGTAGTAAATATTCATCACGTCTAAAGTTGATCTTTTTTTTCATTTATATGAATCCCATAGTTTTGTTCTATAAGATTCGTATGGTGTTTAGATTTTTTCCTATAAGATTCGTATGGTGCTTATTTGGGAAGGGTCTTATTGTTCTACAACTAGACCAAATCTTCAAAAGCTAACCATATCACCAAGCACCTAACAAATGTAAATATTTAGAATATCAGTTGGAGTAATCTATGTATATCAATTCTACATAGACAGGGTAATTATACTTTTCCATCCAAATTTTGTGTGTTTTTTCAATTTTCCCACCAAACTTTTCCTTTTTGTTACACTTTACACCCCAATAATGAAACTTTACCATCTAGGACTGCCTGATACCTGAATTTTCTATTATTTGGTCGTGTGTAAACTTCCCAGATGTGTTTTTAAGGGAACTTTATCATTTGACCTGCCTAACTATGTAACTGCTAGAATAACACACTATATGAACGACGTTTGAAAGTTCATTTATAAGACAATTACCAATAATTGAATGCCATACCAAGGCCGTTTACTTAGATAACAGAGCAGAATAACTAAGCAGTGTCATATTTCCTCATTCAATGTCACAAGAATCTCATATAATCTATAGATAGCAAAGTGTCATACAATCCTTCATAGCCCCAAAAACATTTCCACCTAAAATTCATCAATTATTTACTACATTGCACAATCATAAGCATGGCTAAACATCAGTAGAAAAAAGAAAAGACGAACCTCTGCAACGTTCAGCAATCGTCGTCCAGCCACAATCCAAAACAGCATCCCTCCCCTAACTTTTCTCCATAGCTCTCTCGTTCTCCATCTTCTGCGTGAACAACTTCGTAGCCATCATATTATCATCAAAATAGCTGGCATAAGGGTGCCCCTTAGGCACCAATCTCCTGTACTTCTCAAAATTCTTCTCAGCCTCACTGTTTTTCCTCAAAAGAGTGTAGATTATGCCTTGACATAAGTAAGGCCTGAAATCCCTGGGCTCCTCCTTCACCAATTCCTGATAAAATTTCAATGCATCATCATAGCTCCCCTCAAGAACCCTAATTTGAGCAAGCAGCAGCTTGAAATCTCTCAAGTCGGTCTTCTTGTTCTCCTTTTTGTACAATTTCATTACTTCCTCGAGCCTCTTTTCGATAATCCCCAATTCTTCGCTCGATTCCTCTTGTGATGCAACAGTCACAAGCCCGTGATATGCCTCAACTCGAAAAGGGTCCTTCTCCAATAGTTCGTTGAATTTCTTCTTTGCTGATTCGAACTCCCCATTGTAGGCGTAGAGATGCGCTTTCATCATCGGCCATTCAGCTTCATCCGGCTCGAGTTCTATCAATTTATCGAGAATCTCGATTGCTTCAGGAACCCTCTTGCTCTTAATCCTGATCTCCATCAAATTTCTGAGCGCGTCGGCGTCGTCAGGGTTCGACACCAAGTGTTCTTCGATAATTTTCTCCCTTTCTTCATCCGAAACGGCGTCTTTTTCAGTCGTTTCGACAGTTGGAGGGGGCGAAATCGGCGCGGCGATTGCGGGTTTACGGGAGAAGCAAAATCCGGAGAACACGAGCGTGGCGGCGGCGATGGTGGTGACCAGGGTGGTTCTGAGAGGTGCCAGAATGCTGCTTTGGTTCGATTTGAACAAATTTGGGGATTTACTGGAATTTTCGGGGTTTGAATTGTGCGTAGAAGCTCTAATGGAGAATCGAAGCGGCGGGGGTGCGAATCTCAAGGAGAGGGGTTTGGATATAGATGGATTGTGGCGGTTAAGCGGCGGCGCGAGTGCCGGCTTAGCGGCGGCGAAATTGAGAGAATTCATGGCGTTAGGGTTTAGAGAGATTCAGCAGTGAGCTCTAAACCCTTGAGGTAAAACTGAGAATGATTAAACTCTCATCCATCCGGTACATGTCTCTGCAGTATTCTCCGGTTTCAAGGAAAGTCGTGGTTTTGTAGGAAAAGCGTTGATCGATGAATAATCGAGTGATAAGACTCGATTTTGGGCCTATATGTGAGTTGAGTTTCCGTCGGTGGCCCACTTACAAAATTCTGTTTCATAATTACTGCCCAATGTTTTGTAACCACGATTACTTGCCATTTAATTTTTTTTAGCAAACATTTATGTGATTGATTAGAAATGAATTTTGTAGAGTCTGACTATTAAATATATTGGCTTTAAATATTGACAAAAAAAATTATGTGAACCGAGTTCTACTTAATTTTTTTTTCAAATATCACTATTATACATATAAAGTATTATCATTGTACATATGAAGTAACTTTATGTAAAAATTAAGCAATTTTAAAACAACTACACTAAAAATAAGTTCATGTAAATTCATGTTCGCTAGCGATCTACTTTTAAATAATTAGTTTTTGGCAGTGCGATGCATGAGCCTATTGTAAATATTTATTTAAATTAATTATCAAAAGATTTTGCAACTGATTCCAAATGTATGTCTTCAGTAGATGAAAGAACCATTCGAATTAGGTAAATTAATGTACGTTAATTAATTCATAGTCAAATTAACTTCACAAATCACAACGTTTGAAATCTATCATTCACAATGGCCTTATCTAATAATATCAAAAGCATTGTAGCATTTCTTTCCTCTGCTTCTTTAGGACTCTCCATTCCCCTACTTATACACTTGACAATCATATTTAAAAATATCAATAATAGGAAGAGTAATTCTAAAATTATGATGCATGAAATTCTAATTAGATGGACAATACCTATATTTTGCATATAGGTGTTTAGGGTTTTTCCTTGGCCCAAAATATATTTATTTCATATTTGGCTATTTTAATTGGGTCTGGGCTTTTCTCACAGTGAGATGCAAGTTTACTCAACTTTTAAATATATAAAAGTAAAAACCGCTCTAAATTTAGAAAACATTGAGTTTTTTTGAAAAAAATTATTGCCAAATTGAAAAGACGAATCCTTAAAAAAAATATTAACAATTAATAATGAATTGAGAATAAATCAACAAATAATAGTGAATTGATAAAAAATCTTTAGAATAAATATTAATATATAATAATGAAGAAAGATATTTGATATTTAGATTGATATTATTATGACTTTTAAAATAATTGTGCAACCAGAACCGTACATCGCATGGATTTAATTACTAATAATATATACAACACGATATGATTAAAGAAAAAGATGATGACAATCAATTACATAGATAATGAAACGGTCTCATGTATGAAACGTGATACAATCTTTACCTAACACAAATAAACACCTACTTCTCCTAAAGTGTTAAAAACGACAATGCCCAAAGTATGTTCTGTCTCACTCACTACAAGAAAATCAAGAATTGCATCCGAAATATTAAAATATGCCTACGAAATTCTCAATAAAAATAATTTTGTCCTCAAAATAGTAAGGACAACCTACGACTTGCCTTTAAAATTTCTTAATCATATAAGCATTTTCATTTAGATAAATTTGCCTACAAAAATATAATTCGTAGGGAAATTTGTTTGTAGGTCATTTCTAATTAAACTACAAATATAACTGCCTACGAAAATGTAAGTTGCCTAAAAAATTATTTTTGCTAGTTAATTTGTTTGTCTACAGAAATTACAAATGTGTGTTTCTTCATAGGTAATTTGTATGTTTATAAAAATTCGTAGGCAAGTCGTATGCATTCCGTAGCTATTTAGAAAATTTCTTAGGCAATTCTTTTTTTTTTTTATAGTGTCCGTGAGACCGTCTCACGTAAATGTGTATTTTTCAAGGTTAAATCTTGTATGGACCAGGTGCATCGTGCACTCCATAATGTGTTTGAACATGCAACTTATTTTACAAACACGGGTTGCACACTTCATTGTATACAAGTTGTATGTGATCAATGCAACAAATTGTATAGAAATACAATGTGGAGTGCATACTGCAGTTGTATGTGACCAGTGCAACAAATCCACTCTTATTTAATTATTTAAATTAATTTTAAATGCAGTTTTCATAATTTTCTTATTATAGAAATTTACTTAAAAACTGAATTTTACTGTTTTGAAAAAAGAATATTATTTGATAAAAAAATTTGAAAACATATATTTAATATTCGCACAGGACGTACAACTTTTTTTGCATTTTAAACAGATGAGTACTCAATTTTTGCTCTTGATTTTGATTCTATATTTTTCAAATTACCTGTATTTTCACTTTCACATGTTCGAAGTGAGTGACTTTGGAATTACACATGCAAATTTTATTTTTTGGTTTCACCATTTGTAACATAATACGTAGTACCTATTCAAAATGGTTGTACCTATCGAAAAATATATATGACATCTCAGTATGTGGTCACAAAATGCAGTGTTGATATTAACGTGTCTGAAACATATGTATTTTGTATGCGAAGTCGGCCAGAAACATATGTATTTAACTTTGCTTGAGAAACAACCACTATAAGAAATGTCATTTTTAATATCAAAAAATTACTATCAAATGCATTTACATATACCAATTTTTTTTATCTGCCAAATCACTTATGGTACTACCTAGCTCCATCGACAATGAATATCCATTAATCTTACAATATCCATTATTTTTTTGATACTGATGTTATTAATAATTTATTTATTGATATCACATAGTTTAACACTATGCTAACTCTAAACTCTACATTTCAACTTAAAAATTATTTTATCAGTGGAGAATTAATCCCGTTAAAAATTAAGTCATTCAATACATAGTAATAAGGTCAATGTCCATGAATTAAAAATAAAGTTAATTTATAGCATAAATCAAATCTATACAAACTTTTATCTGATTTTTTTGGCTTTGTCAACTTTTTAAAGACAAGCTTTCTGACAATTTGAATACTCAGACTCCTTCTTAATTAACCCTTAAGCTGCAATTACTAAAAGTTTATGTTTTAATTAGATGCATTTTAACGATTTTAGAATTAAAGCCTATTTAACTAAATTTATTTTAAATATTTTATAAACTTTAATTAATAACTTATAAATTATTTTAAGAGATAATAAAATATAATTTTTAAAATATTTATAAGTTTTTAAAGTGTTTTAGCTAGTTAAAACATATAAGGTCTTTGATAATTTAAAACAAATATTATTAATTTATATTTAATATAAAATAATTAAATTTAATTTTGTATTGAGGTGAGGTGGGGGCGGGTGGGAGAGGTGTGGGGTTGGGGGGGATCGGTGGGGTTAGGAAAATAAGTTAGAATATTTATTGTTTTGCAATTTATAAGCTATAAATAGTTTATTTTAAAATTTAATAAATTGTTTAACATCTTTTTTCGAGGAGAGTATCATCTGTTTCACAATTGTTATTCCACTTTATATTGCATAATATGAAGTGATGACACGTGAAATAATAAAAAATATATAACGAAGCACCACATTCATATGTTAAAAATTCTGTAGAGTGGAATACCATTGAAATACAAAAAATGGAACAGTGCAAACCTCTAAATACTCCCTCCGTCCCATTTCAACTTGCACACCTATTTTTTTATCGTGTTTTAGCGAGCGAGTTATTTATTAGTATTTAAAATGATAAAGTGACTTTTAAAGAGAGGTATGATATATCTATCTCTTTTTTTTTTGACGGACAAAGTTAGTTGTTAGTAGTTAGTACATCAAACACTCAAACACTCCACAAATTCACCAATGTTGGGGTTATACTGAAAAGTAGGCTTTTACTTTGTATAACCAAATTGGAGTTTCTTATTTATTTACTGAAATAAATTATTTAATCACTGTTGCATTAAATATGAATGAATGTTATATATGTTTATTGCAAACCCGTTCAATAAAGACAGTACGTATTACATTGTAGTTAATTTGGTGATACCCGATCACTGAAGAACAAATTAACAGCCCTCGTAATTAAGTACAAATTCACAACTCAGATGAAAATGAACGAACCATCATGAACGGTTGAAGTGTGAGACTCAGATTGGCATGTCTTGACCAAGGGATCACACTAGCGCATTTAGGTGCGCTGAATGAGGACCTACAGGAGGACAAATTCTTGGGTACTGAATATACAAGAATTAGACCTCAGTGGTGCGTTGTTTCTTAATCTCCGTCCCTTAAATAGGATCGTGTGAAATTAATAACTATTGCTTTGACTTATGATGGGAAGAGAGTCAATGCGATTCGATACCTTATATATTGGGCAATATTATTAATTACATGACGATTGCTGACATTTAATACGGAGAATCGCGTGCAAGTACGTCTTGCTTGATTTGTCCCCTTGGTGGGCTCATATCCTTTATCATGCCAAATCTTGCAAGTGGAAATTTATTTCCGGCATGGATAATAATGTTGAGCTGTCATTACTCCAAGGACAAAGATATTAATTAATATAAAGCTTGTTCAGTGGCTTAATTAATTAATGGACTAAGATAATCTTAAACGCGGGAAATAATGACCGGGAGCCATGTTATATGTGAAATCGTAATATGGATTAAGATGGATAGTTCAATATTAATTTTATAGTGGAGTAAATTAATATTAATGAACTTGAATAATATTTGGCCCAAAATATTAAAGCTTCATAGTCCATTGGAGGTCCAATCTTAATTCTCCTAAAGACCCCCCAAATAGCCCAAAATAAAGTTCAATTAATGAGAGAGAGAAGAAAATATTCTTGCTATATTTCTAAGTGTAATTTTCAAAAATCTTGTCTATTAAAGGAAGAAAAGATTGTCTTGATTTTCTTGTAGATATTTTATGGAAAGAGATGATTATTGTAGGAATACATAATTATCCCATAAATTCAAGAAGTCAAATCTTGACTCCTTTATTAGTGTAAATTTTCGAAAATATAGGTAGAAGAGGGGAAAGAGATTTTTATGAAAAATTTAATTAAGGAGAAAATAATATAGGAGATATATTCGAAATTTCTTGGAGACCAAGAAAAGATTTTCTTCCTTATTTTCCTAGCCCTATTTTTCGCTCCCCTCCTCCCTATTTATAGGGGATGAGCTCTTCATTCCCAAGTGTAATTTCATGTGTTGGAAATATTAGAAATCCACAAAGGTAGTATCAAAATATTTAAATTCTCTCCCATTAAAATCGTTCGTTGAAATCATCCCACCGGATAGCGTTCGTGGACTTTGGGGATATATTTGGGAAGGCTCTTGAGTTGATTCATCTGTTTGATTCTTCAAGAGGTTAGTAATTCCGTAACTCCTAGTTCCGCATGTTTAGGATTTACGTGAATTATATGTACGCATGTTGTTTATTATTATGTTGAATTGATTTAGGATTCATTCATGTTAGTAATTAACTGTTTAATTTAAATATGTATTTAAATAATCACCTCGAATAGATCCGGGCACCCTGTTTTTCCCAACAACCAAGCCACCTTATAACTCCCATACTCCAATTCGTTCCCAAAATGAATCGAACCTGGGTCTCCCAATTAATTGAGGAGCCCAGTGGCCAGGTGGGCTAAGCCACCTGGTTATAGATCTATATCTCCTATATTATATGTTTTTTTTTTAAATTACTTTATCATTTCAAATACTAATAAAAAACTCGCTCGCTAAAACACGAGAAAACAGTAAATGTGAAGCTTCAAATGAGACGGAGGGAGTAGTTTATAAGGTGAGTCAATCTAACTCTTAGGGGGTATTTGAAATTGAAGAATTTATTAAAAATAGTGATTATGAGATTTTTTTTATTGGATAAATGATGATTCAAAAATTCATGACCTCACAGCATAGATAATGATGCTCTAACCACTTGACCTATTCCACTCCGTCTATGAGAAAATTAATTAATAATAGAATTTGATTGTGTACACAATTCTAAGTGATTATAACAGAGAGAATTCCGTCTCATCTAAAAGTCCGAACTTATAGAGAGGGTCGGGAATAATCCATTTATTTAATTTTCCTCAACATCCCCCTCACTCGTGGGCCGAATCATTGTCTCTGCTCTCTGGAGGGAGGTCCAATGAGTGGAAATTTTAAATGGATGGAGTGCGTCCACAGGAATCGGACCCAGATTTAGGTAGTCTAAAGCTCTAATACTGGGTAGAGAGAATTTAAATCTTATCTAAAAAAGTCGAACTTATAAAAGAAAGGGGAATAATCCATTTATTTAATTTTCTGCATATAATTTTTTAAAAACACCCCCTTAATTTCATCTATGATTAGTCATGAAATCGGTGAAACTCAAATAACATAATGTGAGTTTGAAAAGGGTTTAGTTATTTTGTAGTACAAAAACCACACATGCGTTGCTAATTATGAGTAATAAAAAAACCACACATGAAACCTAAAAAAGACAGCAAGTACTACGTACACTTTTCAATGCATGCAGCACAAATGGTCCCCTTCATTCATTTAAAATAAAAACCATAATTCAATTCCTCAAAACAAAAACGAAAAATAAAACAAATAAAAGGATCCAAACAGATAACATAAAACAAAAAGATCCAAACAGAGAACATAAAACACATGATTGTGGCCAATCATCAGACGACACCGATGCTATGCACGATCTTCATCACGGACACATGTCCGCCACGTGTCACCACTTGATAATCTTGATCGAATCACACTTCCCAACAACACAACTTACAAAAAAAAGTTATGTATCGATACGTTTTCTCAGTAAAGTTTTGAGGTTTCGAAAATATATATATCGGGTGTTTCTCATTATACTCCCATTGGTAACGGCAGGGATGGACCCATAAATTTTATCGAGGGTGCCTATTTTATAACATAGTGTAGCTAAACGTATTTTTAAATTTTTATATATTTTTAAAAATTATTTAAATTAAAAAAATTTATATTAACAGAGTCAAATACATTTATATGTATATTTAAAATGTGAATTATACATATTTCTTTTTCTATTTCCCTATCTCTTCCTCACCTAAATAATAATAAGAAAATTTATATTTGGAAAGAAGAGATACTTTGAAATTAACCAAAAACTCTAACCTCATCAAGTTAACAATAAATAAGTAATAAAGACAACAGAATGTATTATATGTATTATGTTCATCGTACACCACTATTACTATTATTGTAAAGATTAACTTTTTATTTGTAGAGTGTTGATTTTTATAAGTATTGGTAATAGTGGTATACGGTGAAATGCATGATGCGCATAATACTTTGTCTGAAGACAAACACTCGTATTAGACAGTTTCATACATGAGATATGATACCACCTAACACAAATACGATTTATCCTTTCAAAATATTAAAACGTTAATACTCAATTTATATTCCGTCTCATGGTGAGACCGTTTTACGCAAGTGTGTCTTAGTTATAAAATATATATATATAATTCAAGTGGGGCCGAGGTGTCCAGTGACTCCCTTGGCCCCTATGTATGTCTGCCCTTGGGTAATGAAACCAAAGAAATATGGACTAAATTGGATCAAATTGAATAAATATGGGATTAAATTAAAAAAATTAATAATTATGAGACCATTTTAATAAATGTGCAAAGTTATGAGACGATTTTGATTTAAATTCGTCCCCTCTATCCCTCTATAACTTTTCCCATTTTTTTTGTATTTTAATTTTTAAAAAATTATAAAATATTTAAAATAAAGGGTAATTTTGAATATTGAAAGAGAGAAAAAAGGTACATGGAGTAATGAGTGAAATAGTGAGTAGTATTTTTTATAATATTGTGTGAAAAGTGAGGATAAAAATTATGAATAATAAAATTATTTTTTTATTTATGAAAGAGAAAATATACTGTGGAACGGAGGGAGTATTTTACTTTATTAAAGTGATAAAATAAGAGTATTTGTATCAAATTAACTCTAATCATATGATTTTGCGTTAATTGTATTAAAAAAAGTAACAGTATGGAGGGTAAATAACACATATATTAAAGTAAAAGTTACGAGTAAAATTTCTTTTTTCTGAGTATGAAGATTCATGTGGATCAAATAAAAAAAAATAAAAATTTATATGAAATTGAGAATAATTTATATAAAAATTTAAGTGGGTGGTGTAGGCTTGGCGTAGAGTAGAGAATATATCATGGTTACCCATTACATTAATATAAACTCTTTTATGAAACTTGTTCATAATATAATATTTATATCATTATATTTATAAAGTGATACCACTATTTTTATAAACTAACATTTACATAACATTTAATACTATGATCTCAATTTATAAGTGTAATGGTATCAATTGATAAATGTAATGGTATAAATTTATAAGTGTGGTAGTATAAATTTCATACTATAAATAAATTTCACCGAAAACTTACTCTTACATTAATTTGGAAGTATGCAAGATGAAAATATATACCCGAGACCCTTCAATTGGGAGGTCCAAAGTGTACTCGAGACCCTTCAATTGGGAGGTCCAAAGTGTACTCGAGACCCTTCAATTATACAAATCGGTTTGAATTTGTGACAATGAATAAATATGACATTAATGAGACGGGTTGTAACATGGACATGCTATATGAACTTGACCCGTATGGAGCAGGGCAAATTCGAACAAGTAGGTCTTGGGAAGTGTTTATCACTCCGACTCTAGGATGAGTCCTGATATATAATGAACCCACCTTTATATATATATATATATATTAATGATTTTGATATGGAGCCTAATATTGAGCTCCTTATGATCCTAATAGATTTTTTACCCGGTCCGAACCCAACTCAACCCGACTCAAAATCGGCCCAAGTGGTTCATGGTTCACCCGGCCCGAACGGTTGATGGTTTAAGGTTTACGGTTTATAGATTAGGGTTTAGTTTGGGAATGTCGCATAAGCTATTAGGCTCCATAAGAAGCCTAATATTAGGCTCCATATCAGAACTGTATATATTAAATATCTATTTATTTATATATTTACTTGATTTAGTTTAGGACATTCCAATTTCAAATATTAAATTATTTTATGATTATTTGATTTTTTTTTTATGGTAACAGTCTTTATGAAAGAGTATAAATTATAAAACAGAAGACCACTGAAAAAAGTTCAAAGATAGAAATTGAATATACATAATTGAAAAGTAAAGAGCATTTAATAAACTTTATAATCAAAATGGGAAGAGTTGGCCTACTTCATTTTTCAATTCTTCAATATCTTTGAGAGATCTATCTATATATATATTTACATGAATTTTCTTTTTTAAGGGTCATCATTATGTATACGAATTATCATGGTCATTTTTTAAATAATTACACTCGAAAAAGAGAGTTCATGTGTACTAGCTTCATAGGAGAGATGTAGTCTTTTTTTTTAATCTCAAACCATTAATTTAGAACTATCCATTTAAATACTTAATTTATGACAAAGTACATGGTGAAGAAGTTTTACATAAAAAATCTGTAAAACTAGTTAAGACATGTGACCAATTTTACTAAAAGATATTATAGTTATGATAACTGAAGTGTGTGACTTTTTATCAAAAAAAAAAATATTACTCATAACATTAAAAGATGTGACGTATATTACAACAAGGGGGATTAGTAGTGATCACCGAAGGAAGTGATCGACTTATATTATAAAAGAGTATTAGCCGTGATAACTAAAGGGGCATGACTGTTAAAAAAAAGAACCAATTTTATGGTGAACAAGGTTCGTAGCGTACCAACTCTTAATTTAATTATATATTAATTTTTTAATACTCAATCTTTTAATTTGAAGAAAGCAAAATGCATCTTTAGGCCCCTAAACCGTTACTTTTTGTTTCGAGCAGTCCTTTTTTTTTTAAAGCCCCTGAACTATTAATTTTTGTTTCGAAAGATCCTTAAACTATTTTTTTATTTAATGAAGTCCCTAACTATTGATTTTTGTTTCACGCACTCTTTCTTGACTTTTTTTTAATCATCTAACAGAACTGTTAAGTAAATGCGCACATCATCATTCTCAAAATTGTTAATATAGACCATTATTTTACTTAATAATTCCGTTAAATTATTTTGAAAATTCCATTAATAGTTTAAGAACTTAATTAAATAAAAAAATAGTTTAGAAACCTTTCAAAATAAAATTTAATAACTTAAGAATTTTTAAAATAAAAAATAATAATTTAGAGACTCAAGATGTATTTTTCCTTTAAAGAATATTTGCTCATCTTCGTCTGTAATTCTTTATGAGCATCATTTTACTATGTGGTGGGACCGTGGGAGGGTGGGGGATATTTTAATTTCCTAATGATATATTAAAACCTTAGGTGAATCAATGTTTTCATAACCGAACCGGTGATCGAATCCTGACAGAACCACCGGTCACGGCTTCAACCGGGTCGGACGTTCAACTGCTTTTTACATGTTTAGTTAAAAAAAAAAATAAGTATACACCTACAAAAATTTAAATATATATTTTATAACTTTTCATATCATATTTTATAAATTTTGTCCCACCTCATATATTTATCCCACATCGAAAGTATTGGAGAAAAATGTGAGAGGAATATAAATTTAAAATTTTAAATATTTAATATAAATTAATAATTTAATTTTTTTTAAAAAAAGAAAAAATCCGGTTATTTTCCGGTTGAACCGGGTTTTGACCGGTTCAACCCGGTTCAACCTGAAATCCGGTTATATAGTGCTTTTTTAACCGGGTTACCGGCCGGTTCCCGGTTCAACCCGGTTTTGAAAACAGTGAGGTGAATAATAATAGAAGATGGATTGTTTTAGAATTGTAGGATGTAGGTGGAAATTTTTTCTTTTTTTTATAAGGCAAGAATTTTTTTATTCCACGTAGAATATCATATGAGTTCATAAGATATAAAAAAGAGATCTCATGTTCCATAATTGACGTTTCATATTATATTTCATAATATAAATAAATTAATGACAGGTTAAATAATAAAAATATCTAACGAATTGCCACATTTTAAGTCAATATTTTAAAGATTCGTAAAATGAAGCACCAATAAAATACGAAAAGTGAAACAGGAGAATCGAACCGTAATATACAGATGGAATACATGCGAACCAATAATATTAATAGGGGATGGACCTAGCTATATATATATATATATATATATATATTGAACATCATTATCATTGTCCTAATCGAACAAATATATATACTAATTAATAATAATCATTCACCATTGTTGTCATCTTTCTTAGAAGAATCCAAGAGTATATTGTGGATTCTTTGACTTGTCTCTGTTTCTGATGATGTTGATGATGCAGATGCACCCGATTTTTCCTCTGATCTTCTCTTTGCATACGCCTCAAAGAACTCCTTGTTCTCTTTTTCCAGCTCCTTCCATACTATTTTCAAATTAATTAACAATTGCAAATTAAAAACCATAATCTAATTCTGATTAATTTTGATGCGAGATAGAATACAGTCCAAATAAATGTATTATTTTATCAATTTATTCAATAAGATAAACTCTTCTGTGTGAAATTTGTTCACAATATATATAAAATTGCTTTTTTTACCGTATTCCTATATTACTGAACAATAAACAGTATTAAGCTTAATTTTCACTAAAGAATATTATTTATTTCTATTGAATCGTATCACTTGTACAAATTTCATATCATGAACAAGTTTCATACTAGATATATTCTGTCATAATTTTGACTGATTATTATTATTTGATTAATTTTGATAATTGGACAAAGAGAGTGCACCTATTATATATTAATCTCAATGTTGATATTGATGAATTAAATAGAAAATAAATTAAGTGATCTATACGTAAAACATTGCATGCGCACCTTTTTGTGTGATGTTTAACACTAGCTTTTTTTTTTTTTCTTTTTTTATTCTTTTCCCCATTCTGGCAGATAAATTTATTGTATTTCTTTATGGGGTATGTCTTAGGAATACATGTATGTATTTGTGTGTATATATATATGTGTGTGTATGTAATATGTGATTTTATGTACCTGTAGAAGTAATAACAGGCTTGATATTTGCATGTTTGGAGAGAGCATCCATGCATTCCTCTTTGCTCATCTTGAATACTATGCACTCTTCTATTAGGTGTTGTACCTATTTTTTAACAATATTAAAAAATAAATTATTATATAATACAAGAAAATTAACCTATAATGACAAAAGGTTTCTCCAACTATAATCATTAAAGATCGTTGTTTATCATTAAAGACTTCTAGTCAGAGAAGACATAATAACAACATCTCTATTATCACAGGCCAATTTTCTTGTTATAACGAAAAAAAAGGTTTCTCTAGCTATAATCATTAAAGATCATTTCTTATCATTAAAGACTTCTAGATAGAGAATACATAATTTTCTTGCATAATATTTCAATGAAGAGAGAGATAGGGAAGTCAATCACTTTACCATATGTATGTATTGTGCAGATGAATCTGATCCCATGCTTTTTCACCAACTCCAACACCAAATTCAATCCCACAACTTCAAGATCAAGGGATCATAAACAAGAAATGCAAAAAGAGAGAGAAATAGTGTTTGTTTGTGTGTGTGAGAGAGAGATAAAGAAAAATCTAGGGCTGGCTAAAGAAAGAAGAAAGGAAATGGGATTCTTTTTAATTACAAGAACACAAAAAAAAAAAAAAACCCTATGCAAAAAGAATGGTAAAAAAAAAAACAAGTGTAACCTCATTTATATAAATAAAAACGTGAATAAAATTTTAGTTATATAAGTGAGGGGGTAGTGATCAGGTGATGTGATGAGTAGGCGGGTCAGTAGTCCCACGTGGGAGATGACACCTGATTGGTTGGGAGGGGATTAGAGCAGATTTTGTTAAGCAGCGTTGTTTGTTTTTTAATCCGTGTTTCACGTGGGACATTTGGGCCCACGGGACCACCACAAAACGGGAGGGCGGCAGATTGGGCCCAATTGCATTTCATTTTGAAACTGGAATTAGAATCCCGTAACAGTAGTAAGTTAAAAAAAAACGACATGTGGGCCGGGCTGGATACTGAAGTGGGCCCACGATGAGTACTGCCGTGGTCCTTCCCCCATATGACGACCATGCCAACGGCTTACATTTTTTTTTGGTTATTACGTCGTTTTGCATTAATAAATACTCTAATAAATAACATTTTTTTTCAATTAATTATAGTAAATTGATTATATGGAATTTATGCGTGCACCGTGCACTCATAGTGCATTTTGGAATCATACAACTTATTATACTGAAAGATGCAAAATATTTATACTGAACCGTGCAACTATTTTTCCATATTAATAATTGCACAGTTCAGTATAACATATTGCATTTTTCAGTATAACAAGTTGAATGGTTCTAAAATGCACAATGAGTGCACGGTGCACCTGGATGCACAAGACTTAACCTCTAGAATGATGTAATATAGACCCTTGTTTGACAGAAACTTGTGTGTACCAAAGTTCACGATGAATTTTATTTCTTTAAACATCACTGTTATTTATATGCACTATCGCTATTATGCGTAGATACTATCAATATTTAAAAAATAAAATATTTTTTAACAATAATATTGAATAAACATAAAGTGACAGTGTCTATGCATAATATTGATTGAGTTCACAAGAGATCTACTCTAACATTTTATATTGTTGTATAACATGAAGTCAAACTCCAAACTAATCTATTACATAACTAAATAAATGAATTGATCACAGATCTCCCTACAAGTTCAAACTTTTAAATGAGATTTTTTTTTATGGTGGCAGAAAGCAAATTTGATCATATTAAAAAATTTACTCGTCGGGCCTCCTATCTAGAGGGGAGATTGTTAAAAAATTAAATAAATAAATTAATTTCACACCTCTCAATGAATTCGAATTTTTAGATGAGATTGAATTACTTCGTAATCAAAACATTCCTTCATTGTAAAAATTTGATATGAAAAATGTTAGAATAAACAAATATATATAATTTATTAATTGTTAGTGTTGAAAAAGAGTGCGTTACTATAAAATTCAAAAATAAGAATATTAATTTTAGGAACTTTAAAGGGAACATTTACAGATCAGAAACTAATTATTTTAATAAACCATTTAAAAGTAGAATTAAAATCTCAATTATGAATGTCATAAATTAAAACAACCACTATTTGATGTGGAGTCATACCATTTTAAGGGCCCGTTTGATACGACTAGAGAATGTTAATGATAATGGGTAACATTGAGAAGTCAATCACTAAGAGTTATTAATTGCGTCGTTATTACTTAGTTAGAACATTATCAATGAGTATCATGTGAGGTGGGTTGAGTGAGTGAGAATAATGAATTGCTTACTTCTATTCCTATTACTTATGTATCAAAACTACCAAGCAACATCAATAGAAGTGATTGTCATTGCCCACTTCCATTACCCCCAACCAAGCGGACCCTAAATTAATATCACATATCCCATGCAATTGTTTACTGTTAAGTAGGGTAATATATTAGAAATTAAATTAAATTCAAATAGAATACTTTAATTTCACATAAATATGCTTCAACACAATTATTTAATCAAGCTATAATTTATGATGATTAATAAAAATAGGAAGAATATTAATTATAAAGACGTACACGTACCTCAATCCATAATTGATATATACTATAGACTAGTTTGGTTTCTAAAACTATCAGTTTCATCCTTCTTCATTTCTCCGTAAAGAAAATACATAATGAGGAATGAATGTACTGATGTTTGGGGACCATAACACTTACTTATATATTAAATTTTCTTTATTTTTAATTTGGTTCCTTAACAAATTGAAAATCACTTAATGATATATATACTCATATAAGCACATAACTTAAGATGAAATGTATCACTTTAACTGGATCTCCTTAAGACAACTATACATATTTAATTTGACATGTGAAAGTCCAATTATATTGGATATTTCCAACAATCTCCCACTATGACAAATACATGACACCAGACAAATGTGTATTTCCAAAATGAGCTCAAATCTTATTGTTAACCGTATGAGCAAAGTATCCCTTAAACTATCTTGTCATAATTGCATTGATACAAGACTAAGGAGGCCTTCGTCACTTTAAGCGTGACTAAACTCATAAGTAATCACAAATATCATTATAACCAATAATAAATCATGGTGTGCAGCATAGCAATTACATGTGATGTGATCTGACATGTCTATTTCCAAATGGTCCTTCCTTATTCCTTAGTGAGATCAATCGACAATCAAAAGCAAACAAACAGAGTGTAAATAAACCAAATTTGTATTTCTCGAAAGAATTATCCCAAAATCATGGTTGCAAAACTCGGCCTGGCGGCCACCTAGGCCAAGCGTAGAATTTCCGATTTTTTGCCAAAATCGCAAAAAAAAAATGTTTTGGTCAAGTAGGTGGCGCCTAAGGATTTAAAGCTGACAGCCAGGCGGATTAGGCTTATTTATGTTAATTTATTTTGTAATTTTAAAAAAAAAGGGACCGTCTAGGCGGCCGACTAGGCGGTCTAGACACTAGGAGGCCGACCAGGCGGTCTAGGCGCTAGGCGGCCACAATCCGCCCGCCTAGCGACTTTTGACTTCTGCACCCTTACCAAAATACATGATAATGTGTCCAAACCATAATATAAAGAAACAAGACATATACAGACTCCCACTACAGTGAAGTATACTGAAACAACATAACACCCACATGAGTTATATATGATCATGAAAGATCTTGGGTGGTAAACATTTAGTTAGCGGATTCGACAAGTGTGTTCCAAAGTACTCTATAGAAATCTGACTATTCTGTACTTTTTTCTTCACAACTAAAAACTTCATGTCAATATATTTTGACTTAGTGGAACTCCTATTGTTATTGAAATATAACACTACCGAATTATTGTCACAATACGACTAAAGTGGTCTTCCAATATTCCCTAGAATACACAGCACAGTAAAAATATTTCACAATCATATTCCATGATTGGAAAGTTCCTACTTAGCACTTCTCTATGAAATAGCTCATCCAGCTAATGGAAAAATATAGCCCGGAGTGGATATTGGCATCCAACTAAATTAGTTTCGAAATACCTGATGATCTCCTGTTGATCTGATTTCTTATGTGTAAGCATGTAATCCTTAGTTCTCTTTAGATATCTCATAACCCATTTGGTTGCTTTTCAAATATCCATACTAGCGTTACTTAAGTATTTGCCGAATAATACCCAAAATAAAACTTAAATCAGGTCTTGTGCAGAGTTGGGCATACAGCAAATTCCCAACAGCCGAAGCATATGAAACCTTTTGCATCTCTTGAACTTCAAACTCAATTTTAGTGCACTGACTGAGAGTAAACTTGTCTCATTAGTCTAAGGCGTAGGGATATTTATATAGTAACACAAAAATTCTATTTGTGAATACTATATATATTTGGCTAGGTCTTGTATGCACCCGGGTGCACCGTGCACTCATAGTGCATTTTTGAAGCGTGCAACTTGTTATGTTGAAAAGTACGACTTATTTACACAAAAAAATGCAACTGTTAATATGTGAAAGTTGCACGTTTCTTTTTGGAATAGTTGCATGTTTCTATTTTGTATATTTGCACGTTTTTGTTTTGTATAGTTACACGTTTCTAAAATGCACTATGAGTGCACGGTGCAACTAGATGCAAATGAGACCCACTCTATATATTTTTATTGACTTATTCAAAAGCCCAATATTTAATAGATATTTTTACTCTATATATATATATATAATATCTAGAAGTTATAATAAAATAAATATGACTAAATAGAGAAATAGGACATAATTCACCGCTACATTGATGCATGGTGTTCTTACGCTTTGTAAGAGCGAGACTATATCTCAATAGGGTGTATTAAAACTCAAAGAGATATAATATTATTAATCAAAACGTGAATCATAGAGCACCTATTTATACTACTAAAAGATGAAATCCTAACTTGCTCTCAAAGAGCACAAAAACCTGTATCAAATATTGCATACAAGTGATATATGTGATGGTCCCTGTTTGAAAACCCATTTTGCGCGTGCGGAAGCAAACATTTCAGTTAAGTGCATATAAAAACAGGGGTGAGGGAATGATGATTCCAGATTTTGCATTTTAAGCTCATGTGTTGTGTTTTGCTTATAATCGAATGCATATGACAATATAAGAACGTAAAGCAGTAAAGAACACAATAATGTATAGTGGTTCGGAGACTCAAGCTCCTACATCCACTCTCCCTGTTCCTAGGGAAATTCCTTCCAACTGGACTTATCACCCTCTCGGGCTCGCCTCTTAGATGTTTACCGAGTTCACACTCCAATCGGGACTTATCACCCTCCACGGGATTGCCTACAGATGTTTACCGAGTTCACACTCCAACCGGGACTTATCACCCTCCACGGGATTACCTACAGATGTTTACCGAGTTCACACTCCAACGGGACTTATCACCCTCACTCGGGATTGCCTACCCTCCCTTTCGGGATTGCTAGATATTTTACCGAGTTCACACTCACCTACAAACTTAACCGACTGATTTGGGTAAGGTTTGTTTGGTTTCCAACTAGGTTGAGATTTTCCTTACATTTGTTTAGCCTCAATGCTCGGGTTTGGGAAAATCTCTCTAAGCTTATGATACATCGTGGGTTGCTTAGATTGGGTTCTAGAACACTCTTGAACATATTTGTATATCTACTGACTTGTGTTCTAGGGTGGGAATGCTTTGGGTATAACTCTTTGGCTCTCAGAGCATCTCGTCTTTATAATCTCCACGCATCCACACATTAGAATGATGAAAGACCTTGTATTTATAGTGTGTATTTGAATGTTACCGATTGGAGAGAATCACATTCAAATCCATACTATTCTTTTCAGACGCTCTGCACTTTTCCAGTTTGGTTGTCTTCCTCTCATTGGTCCACGCCGGTGATTCTAACTTTATATTCCTCGATTCCTCGCCTTGGAATCATTCAGATTCTCTGAGTCTCGGTGTCTTGAGAGACATCTCTTGAGTCTTGATTCTCATCCCGAGCCTCGGGTTACTTGATTGGGAGAGACTTCTCTTGGCCGGACCTTATGCGATCGGGCATCTTGACACTTTCAGGCGAGTTCCGATTCTCAATTCAGACATCCTGACCTTCAGTCACTTTGACTCAATTTATCGATTTCTTCTTTGCGATCGGATCAAACTCAACCGATCGGATCAACACATCTTCGGATCAACATCTCGGGATAGCATCGGTCGATTACATTAGGTTTTAGCATATCAGTTAAGACATCCGATCTCAATCACGTCGATCTTGATCATCTGCTCATCTTCATATCCGATCTCGATCGTCGATCTCGTCGATCTCATCCGCTTCTCTTCGATCGCAACCTTCTCTTGATCTTACGGTCGGTTTTTTTACGATCGGCATATGCGCTCTTCGATCACCATATCACTCGATCGCTCTTCCGATCATCCGATCGGTCTATTCTGGTCATCCGATCTTCCGATCACCGGCTTAGCTTTTTCTCTCTTCCGATTTTGCCTAAATTTCATCGCTTAACTTTCGAACTCATCTATCTCATCTAATCTCCATCGGTCGCTGCAAATCGTCGATCTCGATCATCTACGCCCGATTTCGTGAGTTCCCCTCAATTTATTCTCTCGTTCCCCATCAACTTGTTATCTGTAGATTAGCTTCAAAAACACAAGTTGATAATGTTTTGGCATAATTCATCAAAACTAAAATATCCCAACAATTTCCCCCTTTTTGATAATGACGCCAAAACATTAGAATATATGCATTTTTAAAGAAATGGGTTTTCTTTTAAAAAGATCAGTTCAGGTGTTCACATTGAAAAAGTAATCTTTTGAGCACCTGCTCTGATACCACTTGATGGTATCAGATCAGAGACAGGTTTTAAAAAAAAGATCAGCTCGGCGATCACATTAAAAAAGTAATCTTTTGAGCACCTGCTCTGATACCAATTGATGGTATCAGATCAGAGACAGGTTTATGGTATCAGATCAGAGACAGGTTTTAAAAAAGATCTGCTCAAGCGATCATATTGAAAAGTAATCTTTTGAGCACCTGCTCTGATACCAATTGATGGTCCCTGTTTGAAAACCCATTTTGCGCGTGCGGAAGCAAACATTTCAGTTCAGTGCATATAAAAACAGGGGTGAGGGAATGGTGATTCCAGATTTTGCATTTTAAGCTCATGTGTTGTGTTTTGCTTATAATCGAATGCATATGACAATATAACAACGTAAAGCAGTAAAGAACACAACAATGTATAGTGGTTAGGAGACTCAAGCTCCTACATCCACTCTCCCTGTTCCTAGGGAAATTCCTTCCAACTGGACTTATCACCCTCTCGGGCTCGCCTCTTAGATATTTACCGAGTTCACACTCCAATCGGGACTTATCACCCTCCACGGGATTGCCTACAGATGTTTACCGAGTTCACACTCCAACCGGGACTTATCACCCTCCACGGGATTGCCTACAGATGTTTACCGAGTTCACACTCCAACGGGATTTATCACCCTCACTCGGGATTGCCTACCCTCCCTTTCGGGATTGCTAGATGTTTTACCGAGTTCACACTCACCTACAAACTTAACCGACTGATTTGGGTAAGGTTTGTTTGGTTTCCAACTAGGTTGAGATTTTCCCTTACATTTGTTTAGCCTCAATGCTAAGGTTGGGAAAATCTCTCTAAGCTTAGGATACATCGTGGGTTGCTTAGATTGGGTTCTAGAACACTCTTGAACATATTTGTATATCTACAGACTTGTGTTCTAGGGTGGGAATGCTTTGGGTATAACTCTCTTTAGCTCTGTAGCATCTCGTGCTATAATCTCCACGCATCCACACATTAGAATGATGAAGACCTTGTATTTATAGTGTGGATTTGAATGTTACCGTTGGAGAGAATCACATTCAAATCCATACTATTCTTGTAAGTACAACAGCTTCTTCAGGCTGGTTGTCTTCCTCTCATTGGTCCACGTCAGCTGATTCTAACGGCTATATTCCTCAGATTCCTCGCCTTGGAATCATTCAGGATTCTCTGAGTCTCAGTGTCTTCAGAGACATACTGAGTCTTCAGTTCTATCTGAGTCTTCAGGTTTATCTGAGTCTCAGATTTCTCATCTGAGCCTCAGGTTTATCTGAGCCTCAGGATACTTGATTCAGCAGACTTCTCTTCAGCGGACCTTGTCTGATCAGGCATACTGACACTCAGGCTGACTGAGTTCAGTTCTCTGAATTCAGACATCCTGACCTTCAGGTCACTTTGACTCAGGCTATCTGATTTCTTCTTTGCCTGATCTGATCAGCTCGACTGATCAGATCAACACATCTTCAGATCAACATCTCAGGATAGCATCAGGTCAGTACATTAGGTTTAGCATATCAGTTTAGCACATCTGATCTCAATCACGTCTGATCTTGATCATCTGCTCATCTTCATATCTGATCTCGATCACGTCTGATCTCGATCAGTCTCATCTGCTCCTCTTCTGATCTGCAACCTTCTCTTCTGATCTTCTGGTCAGTTTCTTTCTGATCAGCTTGTCTGCTCTTCTGATCACCATATCAGCTCGACTGTTCTTCTGATCATCTGATCAGGTCTGTTCTGGTCATCTGATCTTCTGATCAGCTGGCTTAGCTTTTCTTCTCTTCTGATTTTGCACAGCTCATCAGTTAACTCGGAACTCATCTATCTCATCTGATCTCGATTAGTCTCGTCTGCAGCCTCGTGTGATCTCGATCATCTACGTCTGATTTCGTGAGTTCCCCCTCAATTTGTTCTCTCGTTCCCCCTCAACTTGTTATCTGTAGATTAGCTTCAAAAACACAAGTTGATAATGTTTTGGCATAATTCATCAAAACTAAAATATCCCAACAATATGCAATTGAGTTTTTTTTAAAAAAATTTTAACGTAGTCGGGTCAGGTTAGGGCAGATTACTGGCGGGTTAATGAATTTCTTTCTTCTTCTTCACGGTGCAGTCACAGACGCTGACATATTTCTTCTTCTTCCTCTTCTTGCGTCGCAACAAACGTGACCAGATCTCTGTTGATTTTGATGGCGGTGCGTCTCTAGATTTTTCCTCTTCTTCTCTTGTTCTTCTTTTTCTCTTTCTCTTCCATATTCTTCTTTCTTTCTTCAATTTTCTCACCCTCACAAATTTACAGGTCATTCCATTTTTTTTCCTACGATTTTGTGAAGTAATGTTTCAGATCCTTCTGCACTCTTCTGACGCTGTTATTTAAATTTATAATTTTGGACTGATGATTTATTTTTCGTGCTTGTACTGGTTTTTGTTCATGTAGTAACACTCTTTTGTTCATAGGTTAACACTCTTTTGTTCATGTAGTAACACATCAAGTTGTTCTTTAAATCTGTAATTTTGCACTGAGGATTTCTTTTCGCGCTTGTACTGGTTTTGTTCATGTGGTAACACGCTTTTCTTCATAACGTAACACTTTTTGTTCGTGTAGTAACACATATTTTTTAGTACTATGTAACATTGTACACATGTCGTCGTAATACTCAGTGAATACTCATGTGTTACCATATGAACAACAATGTGTTACCATATGATAATGTATTTTTTTAAAAACAATAATGTAATTTTTATTTCACGTAGTAACACATTTCGTTTCTATAAGTATCACATTTTTTTCATATAGTAACACATAAAAAAAATATTTTAAAAATTATGTGCTCAATAGGAATTGAACCTACGACCATATACATTAACAACATACCTGAACCACTAGGTTACAACACATATTTGATAAAGATATCCTTCTATAAATATATATGCGTTCACGTCAATCCACAGCCCACAGCCCTGACCCGCACAACCCGACCCGCGCCTGACCCGCACATTTTTAAGAAAATTGGTTTAATTATAGTGTATTGCACATATCAATAGGGTGCAATATTTCACAAGAGTCCTCCTCAAAGAATGGGATCAATGTAATAACGGAAATAAATCAACGACATTAATTAGGATAATTATAAAAGGAAATACGTAATATATATGAAAAATGTGAAGAGGTGGTGAATCATTCTGCATCATCATTCCCCTCTTCGGTGAGGTTTGCTCTTGAATCTTGATGAATTATTCTAGAGCGGTCGACTGACGAGCCGGAATATCCTTGAACCCGCGAAAGTAAAGCTTAAATCCTTGAAATTCGTCTGCAAAATATCTTTAAACTTGGGAATTCAAAGCGGGACAATCTTTGAAAATATTGTCGCAGACATCATCATTAGTTGTCTCAAAAGTGGGAAACACGAGATCAATAACGGGTTGTTCTTCATCATAAATATGTGACCCAAAATAAGTATCCACCAAATAGTAAAAGACACATTATCATCAAAATATTTCATAGACCCAATCTCATAAAATTCAGGCCCAAGAGAATTATTTAGGTGAGGAAGCCCACTTGCCAATTCCAAGCTGCTAACAAACTCCAACTGCTCAATTATGTCATGGGTCCGGTTATTAACACCCCCAACATTAGTAGATACACCATCTATACAGAAAAAGATATTAGGAAAATTCCATAATACCCTTATCATTTTAAATTAAAAATATATCCAAACTTCTCACTCTAGTTTTGGCCACAACAACTGCATTGTCGCCCATTCACCGTCGTCTGCCGCCGCTATCATTGTTACCTCTCTATAATAACATATTTTTTGATAAAAATATCGAACGCCACTTATTCAGTCGAAATTTATCCAAAATCATCATATATTTTTAGGCAAAAATCAATTGAAAAAATACATTTCAATTCTGGGTTGTGAGTCTTGTGGGCCTAAGAAAATGGGTAAGAGAGGACGGGTTCAAAGGCCCGTATGTGAAATTGGGGTTCAAAAATTTCACAAGAAGCAGCAGACCCATTTTCACCAAAATAAGGCTCAGGTTACTCACACCTATCTTTTTAGTAAATGCACCATTTGAATTAATACACCACTCGTATGATAAATACACTCCCTCCGATTTTTCCAAAATACTCTAATTTATACTTCCTTATACACTCTCCCTTATTTTTTCACATGTAAAATTTCAAAAAAAAAATTCGAATTATGTACATGAATTCAGAAAATTTTCTCGAACTTACTATAAAAATTCGAAAAATATTTCCGAACAGTAGGATCAATATTTGACATGTAAATCAACGAAAAATCTTTTAGAAGTTAGTATAATAATTCGAAAATATTTCCCGAATAACATGAAAAATTTCGAAAAATATTTTCAACCAGAATGATCATTTTTTCACATGTAAAATTTCGGGAAAAATTTCTGAATTATGTACACGAATTCGGAAAATTTTCTCAAACTTACTATAAAAATTCGAAAAATATTTCCAAACATTAGGATCAATATTTCACATGTAAACTGATGAAAAGGGTAATTTTGATATATTATGTGTCTATTTAAAAAAATACTCCCTTCGTCCCGGTGTATGTCCCATTTTTTTTTGTTTTGTTTAAAGAATAATAATAAAATAATAAAAATGAAGGGTAGTTTTGAGTATTGGGAGAGAGGAAAAAAGTATGTGGAGTAATAAGTGAAGTAGTGAGTGACATTTTTTGTAATATTGTGTCAAAAGTGGGGATAAAAATTATGCGTAGTGGAGTTATTTTTTTTCTTTTATGGAGTGTGATGTCCATAAAAGAAAAAACGAGACAATTATAGTGAGACGGAGGAAGTATGATAAAAAAGTGTATTAACTAAATGTGTAGGTATGAGTAACATGAGCCCCAAAATAATTTGTTAGCCAAGCCTTTTCCTATTTACGAGAAAAGGCCCAAATCGCATTGGGGGCATTAATGCTCAACTCTTCCAAAACATCATCGCTTTAGGATTCCGAGCGGTTCGGCATGGCGACATCCGGAAATCAAAGGTGACAATGGTGTTAGATATAACCGTGTCCATAGTTGGGTCTTGATACTGGGTGTTGGAATTGGGACAAAATGTTTTAGCAAGTTAGCATAAATAATTTGATAAGTCCAAAATTTGTTTATCCATTTATTAATTCTTCCAAGACGCTTGGGATTCGATCGGAGTAGATATCGTTGGATATGCCCTTAAAATCCTAAACGGGGAGGAAGATCTTCACAACCGGAATCCTACCAATATTACGTTGATCCCTAAAGTCAAAGAAACCCGGAGAATGAAGGACTACAGACCTATTAGCCTTTGCAATGTCACATTCAAGATTGTAGCCAGAGCTATCACCAATCATTTCAGATCAGTTCTTGGACAAATTATCGATCCCAACCAAAGTGCTTTCATCCCAGGCCGGCTTATAACTGATAATATTCTCATCGGATTTGAGTGCATGCATTGGCTCCGCAACAACAATAGCAAGCAAGGGTACGCGACACTCACACTCGATATGAGCAAAGCGTATGATAGAGTTGAATGGGATTACCTTAAGGCCATCATGATCAAAATGGGTTTTCATTCGGATTGGGTTAAACTTATTATGAACTGTGTTACTTCGGCCACCTACTCATTCAAAATCAACGACGAGATTATGAGCAAAGTGGTAACCACCAGGGGCTTACGCCACGGAGGCCCCCTCTCGCCTTATCTCTTTGTCATTATCTCCCAAGGCCTCTCGGCCATGTTCAATGCCTATGCGAGTAATGGTAGACTTCATGGTGTGAGAGTGGCTAGAGGGAGCCCCATTATCACTCACCTATTCTTTGCTTATGACAGTCTCGTGTTTTTCAAAACCTCTAAAGTGGACGTAGAGGTGGTCAAGCAGTGTTTGACGGACTACGAAAAAGCCTCCGGTCAACTTGTGAACTTTGATAAATCCGCGGTCACCTTCAGTAAAAACACCTTTGGAGAGAATATTCAACTTGTCAAAGATAAGCTCCAGATCCAAATTTGCCAAGGCCACGACCTTTATCTTGGGCTCCCTACTTTCTCGACCAGAAGCAAACGTCTCCAATTTGGATATCTCAGAGATAGAGTGGCCAAGAAAATTGATGGTTGGAAAACAAGTGTTTCTCGGATGGTGGAAGAGGGTCCTCCTCAAAGCTGTCATCCAAGCTATCCCTACTTATGCAATGTCCTGCTTCAGAATTCCTTCTACCATCTGTGGGGAGACTGAATCTATGAGTGTCAGATTCTGGTGGGGGGCCAAATCTAACGATAATAAAGTCCACTGGAAAGACTAAACAACTCTCACCAAACCCAAGAAAGAGGGTGGTATGGGCTTTAGGGACCTCATCACCTTCAATAAAGCCCTACTTGCTAAGCAAATCTGGAGAATGATTGTGACACCGAACTCCCTCGTATCCAAAGTTTTCAAAGCTAGATACTTCAAACATACTGACATCATGAATGCTCCTATTGGATCGAATCCCTCCTATATCTGGAGATCCATCATTTGGAGCAAGGACATCATCGCGAATGGCCTCCTCTGGAAAGTCGGCAACGGGAAAGACATTCAAGTGAGAAAAGACAAATGGATTCCCAGCCTCACTGAAGGAAAAATTACGTCTTGCGTTACTTATGAGAGCAACGTCAATGTGAATGACATTATCACAAACCAAGATACATGGGATCTCAGCAAAATTAATAGGATTTTTCTCAAGCATGAGATCGACGCCATCAGACGGATCCCCATTGATCGTAACAGCAACCACGATACCCACTTTTGGAAATTTGAAAAGAAAGGCATCTATACGGTCAAATCAGCCTACTGGAATTTCAAGGCCATTGACTATAAACCCCACCATGACTGGGCTAGCACATCAAACTTGAACCCACCCCTTTGGGCTAAGATCTGGAGCCTTAAAATTCCCCCGAAAGTGAATATTTTCGCTTGGAAGGCTGCTCATAATGTAATTGCCACCGAAGCCAACCTTGCTCGCCACCATGTTCCATGTCCCTCCAGATGCGTCCTATGCGGTTTCCATTGGGCCGACAATAATCATGCCAAGGGCGCGTCATGACCCGTCGGGAAAACTCTTCGTCCTTCTTGCACCGATCCTCGAACACCACAGTCTGGAGAAGTTGGTTGTCAAGATGTGGGGAGTTTGGAAGGAAAGATGCGAATTGACTCATAAAAAAGGAAGTCCGACCCATGATGCCAGCCACTTCATTGAGGCTAAATGGACTGACTCATTTCTTTACGCTTTTAAAGAGGCCAACACCAATCTTAACCACAAACCCCCTCCCCTAACTAAGATCTATCTCCCTCCTCCTGATCTGAAGAACAACAATTGCTACTCCCTCATGATAGGCGCGACTTTTAAAGAAGATGAAATGCTCTACGCTACCGACTTTGCAATCTTTGATCATAGGGGATCCTTATGGGCAGCGAGTTTCCATAAAATCAACCCTCCCGGCACGGTCTTCGCAGCAGAGCTTACGACAAGCAAGGATGGACTCAACTTCTGGCTCGAACACAAACCTGGCATAGTAGCCATTTTCTCCGACTCTATTATGGCCATCCATACCATGAAGAAAGATGCCACTTACAAGAGATGGGAAGAAAGCCTCATTTCCACTACGCTCAATCTTATCTTGGACACCTCGGTGAAAGGTGTCTGGTATTGCCCCCGCACCAAAAATACTGTGGCTCACAAGCTGGCAAAGATTGCCACTAAGTCTCTCACCCCTCAAGCTTGGGTTATCGATGACATTCCTAGACATATTTTGTCTCTTGCTCAGGATCACTACCACTCTTGATCGGATCTTTTTCAAGCTCTCAAAAAGAAATATATATATATATATATATATATATATATATATATATATATATATTTGTCCCAGATGTTTTAATACGACATAGTTTGTTCACTTTTTATAATTTTTGCTTCAATTTTAATAAACTCCTAACAAATTATAAATATTTTTTGACAAAAACTCGTATGAGACGGTCTCATGCATGAGACAGGATACAACTTAGCACAAACACTCACCCCTCCCAAAGTTTTAAAACATCAATGTCTAAATTATACTTCATCTCACCGTGAGACGGTCTCAACAAGTGCACCTCATATTTTTTTATGAATGAATAAGGCAAAAACAATTAATTTATATTTTATAATAAAAAAATCAAAATGATTATCTCAATCAAATCCGTCAATTGAAAACAATTCTCTAAAATGGACTTTGTTTTTTCACCTGTGGTCTATTAATTTAGTGTATATTCAAAGCAAATTATAAAAAGTTATGTACAGACGTAATTGTTAATTTTCGTGATTTGCAAAAGAAATGCTAAAAGTTTTAAATATAAGAACATAGTTATGTACTTTGAGATACTTAATAATAAATATTAATATCATATGCAAATATAAAATACTTAAATTTTAATTATCAAATATATATCATCGTTGAATTGTATGGATTGGACCCCACCCAAAATCCTGGCTCCGCCCCTGTACATGCAAGTAAGTAGTCCAGTTGGTTATTATTACATGAATTATTAGTGTAGAGTAAAAATAAGAGTAGTTGTTTCTCCCCCATTTATGTGCAAGTATAAAAAGTATAAAATGATATATGCACAAGTTAAAGTTATAACTAAGGTGTACTTAGAGTAACTTGTTTTTTTTTTCTGAAAATACTTAGGGCAAGTATAAAAAAGTATAAAATGATATATGCACAAGTTAAAGTTATAATTAAGGTGTACTTGGAGTAACTTGTATTTTTTTTTTCTAAAAATACTAAGGGGTGCTTGGTTGAAAATTATTCAAGTTCTATTTCTAAATAAGATAATCATTACCCATTTCGATTAACTACCTCAAATTTTACAATCATTTCTTCTCAATCATTCCTCTATACATGAACCATCAACTATTTTTGTCCAATTTTTTCCAAAATTAAAACACGACAGTAATAATATGGGAGACTTACTGATAGATACATTTCTAAATTGCAACTTACTAATAAATACAAAATAGTTATATATATGTAGATACATTTGCACTTTCACGTGCAATTTTAGCTATATATAAAATCCTGTTTGTACCGATTAGTAATTTGCATAAAAAATTTGTACATGTTAAGAATATATTCCCTAAGAGCCCGTTTGTTATGTGGGAAAAGAAAGGAAAAGAAGGGAAAACATATCATATCCTACTTTTTCAAGTGTTTGTTATGTTTGATGACTTTTCACTTGGGCCCGAAGGCCCGCATTTCTTTTTTCCATTTTCACATAATTATGCATCCCACCTAGGAGGTAGTATTTATCACTTGATGTTAATTGACCTAAATAACCCTATTTTAATTCATTGTGAGAAAAAATATATGTAACAAGGGGGTATAATAGTCAAATTAATATTTATCAAGTGAATTCCCATGTTTTTATCAATCTTAACAAACGGTTGAAATAAAATAAATTATGATTTGAATACATCATAACAAACACTTAAAAAGTCAAATATATCACATGGGTAAATAAAATGTATTACATGATTTCATATCTTTTCATATCTCATACCACTAAACAAACGGGCTCTAATAATATAACACCGTGAAGGTACAAACCCTTCCTCCAACACACCCAAGGGCATAAAGGGAATTCTCTTTATTTTAATTATCACTCCCATTGAAGAATTGATACAAGCGCCACCTAAATCACCTTTTGCAACAACTAGGTGGACAGTCCTTTGCTTATTAGACAATCAATATTTTTTTCATCTTCAAAACATTTTCTACTTAAGCCAAAAATGACCAAGCCGTGTAATTTTTAATTTTCCAGTAAGTATTGAGTCTCTCCCAAGCATGCATGTTTCAAAGGAGCAATGCTAATATAGGGGGATATATAATTGATGGCATAAACTTGTGTGAGACGGTTCACAAATTGGTCAAATTAACACTCACTTCTTCGAAAGTGTTAACACGTCGTTCCTAACTTATTCAACATCTTATAGTAAGAAGTTCTCACGCAAAACATGCTCATAATTAATGACTAGATATAGTAGAATTAAATTTATTAGCAAACGACAAATGGAAAATGGCTAAGGCTTTAACAATAACGTTGATGTCATGTCACGTAGATTTTGAATGTCACGAGAATCACATCGATATTGCAAAAGAAAATTAGGTGCAGGCACTACAGGCCTGTTTAGAAACTCAACTACAAGAGTTTGAAGCACTTTTCTTTTAAAAAAAAACTGGTGAGACTCAGCTTATTCAAATTAAGCCCAAGTTGTGTTTCAAGATAGGTACTACATTTGAGAATAGGATAGTATAGTCTATGAAAAAATTAAACGCAACCTTTTAGTTAAACGACACCACCAACTACATAAAAATTCAGCATTTGAGAAGCCTCATTTGCACACTCAACTTTTATTATGAAATTAATTAGAGCCATGAAAACTTGTGCTAATCATTTGATACACTCCAGCATCACATATCTTGTATATCAATTGATAGATGGAGAAAAAACTTACCAAAATAAAACTTGTTTTCTTCAACTTGATCTCTTGGGAGAATCACCTCCTTCATGTTGTGATTTAGAATCTTCTTTTTTCTCCATGATCACTTGTTGTATACCTTCTTGATAACCTTCGATAAATCCCTTTAGAGCATCTCTAAAACCAGAAACTCTAGTCATGTAAACTCGCTGCAGGGTGGGCCTTAACATCTCCATTCCTCCCCGTGCACCCACAACTATACATATAAATATAGAAAGCATCAATTGCAATTGTGATCGATATGGTGTGCTCAAAACATGAAAATTTAAGGAAGCAAAATCAAGTGCAAACAAAGGAAAGAACCTATTCCCTCCGTTTCAATTTAACTGTTGTTTTAGAGAAAAAAAGATGTACAAAAATATCTCTCACTTTTGGTTTTTCAAGTCATATTAAATGTTCTTTTTCCAACTTTTCTCTCTTCATTAATAACTTGAATTGGATATATTATGACCATAATGATTCATTAATAACATGTGAAAGAGTATATAACCATTTTATAAAAAAAGCAAACAAAAACAGAGCCTTAAATTTAAATCCCAAATAATTGGGGTAGGCTACATGAACCAATAATAGAATCATGTTATGTTAGGTCGCGTGCACAACGCCCTGACGAAATTCAATAATTGACTCATGTCATAGTAATGTGACAAAGTTTTACGTTGGTTGTCACAAGCCTACTGCAATCCTCCTCCTTTATCCTAGTTTGGGGCAAGGGGGGTAACTCCCTGGCGGAGTTATATTAGCCATTTTATGCAAATAATAATTAGAAATAAATGACTTTCTTACCAAAAGTGTCAGTTAAACTGACTTTTTTGGGATGATCTTTTGCAAGCAATAGTGTAAAAATAGTTTAACAACTACACACAGAACTGCTAAAACAGGAAGCACATCGGCATTCAGGTTTGTTGCCAGTCACTCTGTTGCAAATAATAAACAGATTACTTACCAATATCCTCAAGAGCTGATGGCTCTTTCTCTTTATTCTCATTTTTGGTTTCATTTTCATCCTCTAGCTTCTTCTTGTAAGCATGTGGCCTGAGGTCTGGACCAATATCTCTAACCCAACTAGCACAATACAGTCTAGATGCTTCTTTCAACACCTATTACGGAATAGCATCTCAATACTCACACATGTGAAGATCAATTGCAACGCTACATTTCAATATTTCTTAGGCAAACCAATTAGGATTCTAATTCCATTCGATGTCAACAATTAAAATCAAAAGGCAAGAATTTGATAATCGATACAATGGTATATGACATAAAGCTCCTCTGTGTTTGATAAAATATGCACAAAACCCCTCTATGTTTCATTAAGTGCATAAAACTCTCCTGTGTTTTGATAAAAGTATGCACGAAATCCCCTCATGTTTCATTAAACACATAAAATCCCTTTATATTTGAAAAAAGTAAATGCATTTAAAAACCCTCATTGTTTCATTAAACGCATAAAACCCCCTGTGTTTGACAAAAGTATGCACGGAATTCTCACAGTCCACTTCTTGACACCTTTGATATGTACATATACTGCGTCTGTATGTTTCCTTCTAAGTGTTGTGTAAGTGTTTTTGTTTATACAGATGACAATTATGTAAGTTCACGCTTCGTTCTTTGCAAGTAATGAAACACAGGGAGTTATGTGCATATTTCCTCAAAGCTCAGGGGTGTTTCATGTTTTTTTACCCATTGATACAATGATGCAAGTTATGGATTGAGAGAAGTAACCAGGTATTGCTCTTTCCAAGAAAGTTTGCCACGCGTTTTGATGTGGGGAGGATCAGGCAACGAGGAAGGAAGTATTATCTCCTTAAGATCATATCTAACATATTTGCAAACTTTATTGTACACCACTCTCAGCTTCATTCTGCAACTGAAAAACAGAAAAAGAGAAGGCAAATGTGAAGTGAAGGTAAAGGTCAAAGTCAAAATGAACCGCTGAATGTTCTTGATTATAACTTGGGGTAGAATAATTATGGATCTATTTCATTGAGGCATTTCATCGAACATGTGGTTGGCATGAAAAAAAATTAAAAAAATTGTCTTAACATGTTTATGGCGATTGGCGAACACTGACGCCGGAATTTATGGCATTAAAGACATCTAAAACATGAGAGAGTATACGCAGAAAGATTGTAAAATCTGGAGCTTTTGTATTATCAAAACTTACCTTTCTTTCTTACCAGTTTATGCCTCTGTTTCTGACCGGCTTCCGCTCTCCTACAGTGTCAAAAGTTGAATTTGTCAATTTTGGAATAAACGGAGTACTGGTTTTGAAATTATATTGCAGAATAGATCTATTGATTTTTTTTTTAAACAGATCTGTAATTATTAAATAAATCAATCTTTGATTAAAAAAAAAAAGGGGAAACATTGTTAAATATTATTTGAAATATTCTACTTTTATTAAATAAAATTTGAATTTACTTATAAATACGTAATTTTTTTTTAATAAATTCACAACGCCCACAGTCATAAGCTGAGCGGACGCGAATACATTTGCAAAAAATTTACCAATATTTAATCAATTTTTTTAACTTTTAAAAGTAATTTGGAGTACAGTGAACCGGGTCCAAAACAAACAAAAGCACAATACTTACCACTATGCTATAATGGATACGTATTAGATAAAAGATTAATAATTTATTTACCTTTTACGAAAAATTATAATAATGTAATATCTTTTTTTTTCTCACCTATCTCATACAAATAATATTATAGTACTCACTATTGTGCTATAACAATCATTTTTTAACTAAATTTTCAATAACTTATTTATCTTTTATGGCAATTTACAATAAAATTTGTAATTATAATGGGTAAAAGATAAATTGTGAAGGTTATTGAATCAAAACAAAAAGTAGTATTACATGCAAAATATAACAATATTTCTACAAAAACATAATAGTATCACATTCAAAACATAAAGAAAATATAAATTGTGAAGGGTGTTAAATACAAATGGAGGTAATATTACATTCAAAACATAAGAAAAAGTAAATTATGAAGGTTGTTAGATTAAAACAGAAGTAATATTATATGCAAAGCATAATAGTATTATTGTAAAAACATAATAGTATTACATTCAATACATAAGGAAAAATAAATTTTGAAGGGTGTTAAATACAAATTGAAGTAGTATTACAGGCAAAACATAAAAGTATTATATGCAAAAACATTACAGTATTACATATTCAAACATAATAAAAAGGTAAATTATGAATGGAATTAAATCAAAAACGAATATAGTATCACATGCAAAACATAACAGTATTACAAACAAAAACATAAGAGTATTACATTCAGAACATAAGAAAAAAGTAAAATTTGAAGGGTATTTATTCAAAACGGAAATAGTATTACATGCAAAAACTAACAAGTATTACATTCAAAATATAAAGAAAAATATAAATTATGAAGGATATTAAATCAAATCGAAAGCAGTATTACATGAAAAACATAACAGTATTACAGACAAAACATAACAGTATTGCAGGCAAAACTTAAGAAAAAAGTAAACTATAAAGGGTATTTAATGCAAAACTGAAGCAGTACTACAAGCTAAACATAATAGTATTACATGAAAAAACATAACAGTATTATGTGTAATTACGCCCGAATGACCACATCAATATATCCAAAGAGAACTCACCGAATCCCGCAAATGCGAGAGAATTCAAGAGTGAATAATGCTCCAAGTTTGGTGCATCTTGAAGCAACGGTAGATTCCCAAATACAAAAGCAAAGTTGATGATTACTTGGATTATAAGCACAAATACAAGGAAAATCTGAAGAAGATGTACATACACAGTTTACCCTGCAATATATATTGTCTTTCATTATTGGTCTACTTCAACAAGCGAAAAAATCACATAAAAAATTAAAGTATACGTGTTAATGCATTTAGTATTACATCATAAATCAAATAGTATTACGTTATAAGACAGAGAGTATTACAACATAAGGCTTCCAATAATTTCAGTGGCAATCTGCATTCCAAGTTGGAGAGGAATGGTCTTCACTATCATATTATAACCCAACTTCTACTACAAATTTGGTCATTGACGCTAATCACAAGAACACTTACTACCCACACGCACATTGATAATTTACTGATCTAACATCCACATAACAATTATTAATCCTTTTGCATGGATTAATCCAACAGGTTTCCATTTTCAAATCATCGTTTTCTCTTCACTTAAATTAAATGCTTAAAACTCCTCGCATTCATATTTTTCTTAATTTCCAGCTGTAACTTGTCAACACAGTTCGCTCGAATGTCAACCAATTTACTTTAACAGCTGCCACAATTTATATAATTGTTTTTTCCAATTTTCAGCATCAGTGATCACACAACCAACAATCCGAATAACACAACAATCCATGTTTCTTAATTATACTAAGACGCACCAGTAATTAAATAAGCAGATAAAGTAAAACGCAAGAGTAGGAATAGATTAAGAGAAGGCATTATGTATCATTTTCACTATACACCACTATTACTATTGTACGTAAGGATCAATACTTTATTGGTAAAATGTTAGGTCTTACCAACAATAGTAGGGTGTACAGTGGAAATGGTGCACATAATACTTTGCCATAAATTAAACGGGGATTAAAAAGCCATAAGCGATCACATAAACAAGCAAAAAAACAGTGAGTTGGTAATCACTATCTATGTTGCTTTTCATAACAGTAATTGAATATCTATAGGCATGCCAAATTTTATAGTGCAACCAAACCAAGAACAAATTGTTTAAACTCTTAAGCTCACTAAGCTTAACACCACCAATATACAATTTACCCAACACTTTACTATTTCTGCCTAAACAAAGCCTCCTAATTCCAAATCCATACACTGAAAATTAAATAGTTTCTTACAGAAGAATAAAACGAAGAAGCCATAACTCTCTCAGGCATTTCATCAAGCATGTGGTGTGTGATATTATATACACCCAATAAAGATATTAATCACCACATATTCCAATTAATCACTACATGAAGTTAACAATTTACCAAAATATATGGTATGTGCATTGAGGAGAGACTTATCTAATGCATAAAAATCATTATTCAACTCCTGAATTTAGGAAAAAATCATCCACACAGACGAATTACTATGAGGATGATGTAGGTATATTGAATCTGGAAATCGACTTACGAGAAGGCCGTGACGAGTTTTCCCACCGGTGGGATTTATCAGCGTCAGGAGGTCTTGTTCGAAGGCGCTTAATTTGGGGTTTATTCCAGAATATTTGTTGTGGAGAAAGTGGCGTTGGTGGAGTCTCCTAAGAAAAACACGGGCATTTGTTGGTGGCGTTGGTGGACAGATTTCGTCGAAAGCTTTCAGTTTGGGAAAGACACTATCTATCGTTTGGAGGTAGACTCGTACTTTTGAATTCGGTCCTGTCTGTTCTGCCAGTGTACATGAAAAGTATAATAGTAAGCTTTCAGTTTGGGAAAGACACTATCTATCATTTTTAAAGCTTTTTGAATTGTGTGTTATCGCGATTAGACATGAAAAGTAAATATCTTGCGGGATTACTTCTATCATTTTTAAAATGGGTCGTGTTATCGAAGATTGTTTAAAATACTGTGAGGTGGGTCTTATGTGGTGGGGGGGAGTCGTAGTAAGATGAGAGGGTGGTTTAGGAGTGAGAGATGTAAAGAATTTCAATTCTACCTTATTGTGTAAGTGGTTGTGGAGGTGGGTGTCTGGGGAGAAGTCATTATGGGTCAAGATTATTGAGTCTAGGTATGAGTCATTTAGATGGGTGTCATAGGAGGATTCGGTTAGGAAAAAATGGTCACTGTGGTGGAAAGACATGCATGAATTATGGTGGAGTCAAATGGGGTGTCGGTTTAGGAAAGAATTGATTTTTTTTCTCTTGGGAATGGGTGTAGGACTAGCTTTTGGGATGACCCTTTGGTCGAGGGATGCGGTCGGTTGTCGGATAGGTTTCCATCTCTTTTTGAGTTGTCGTTACAAAAGGAAGAGGTGGTGGGAAGAGTCTGGGATGTCGAGAGGGAGTCGTGGGTGTGTAAGTGGTCTAGGGAGTTTAATACTAATGAATTTCTTGAACTTGTGAACTTGTGACAATTGTTGAACAGGTACGAAGTTAAGCTCAATGAGGCGGACTCTCTGCGGTGGAAGGGATCGAAATTCGGTTCCTTCTCCACAAAGACGATGTATGACATCATCTTGGAAGATTCGGCTTAGGAGAGGATACTCATTTCCCGTGGCAAAAGTTATGGTGGAAGGCAATTCCGGCAAAAATCTCAGCATTTGCATGTAGAGTGATTCGAGGTTGCATCCCTACAAAGGATAATCTCATTGTTCGAGGAATATCTATGGGCTTGGGGGATGGAGTGTGTCCTATGTGCTTTGGTCCTCTTGAGTCCTCTGATCATGTACTTTTTACTTGTCCAGTGGCTTTGCTGGTTTGGCAAGCTCTTTCCCTTTGGCTCAATAAACAGATCTCGTTCTCTTCTTCTGCTAGGGATCATTTTGACGAGTTTGCTGGGTCCGAACGGGGGAAAATCAGGCGCAAGATCTTCGGTTTAATTTGGCAGGCTACATGTTGTGATCAGGCTGTAAATTTCAATTGTGACATATTTTTTGGTGTAATTTTCTGGTAAATTGTATGGATAAACAATACTTGAAGAAGAAGAAATTGAGAGAGAGGAGAGAGAAATTGAGAGAGATAATTGAGGTTAATTTTTCTGATAGTATTTTCCAGCCCGTAGGCACTGCTTGTAACAACTGGTGGGGACCACCACTAATGTAATTTTAAGAAACATAAGGACTAAATCATAAAATAAAGACTGCAGGACTATAAAATAAATAAGCCCAGTTCTGGTTTTTGGGCCCTCTTCACCATGCCCATTTGTAGCATCTGTTTTAGCCCAAACCTCCTGATCCATAATTCCTGACCCATTCATTTCCTTCAGACAACCAATGACTTCATCGAAACCCTTTGACTTTAAAACCTGATCTTCATTCTCAACGAAAACCCTAATTTCCTCTTTCATTTTTCCTCCAGTAGACTCCACCATGTCGTTAACTCCTGTTCCCATGACAATACTCCCGCGATTGACAGATCCTTGTCCACAAGGATAGCTAAGAGCGAAGCACTTCTTGAAAAATACGGTATCCATCCATGAAGTTAAATTTTCATCCTCTGTATTCCACAAAACCCGAACCTGATCCCTCTATTTCCCTTTTTCTAGGATAGCGCGGCGATCTAGAAGACGCACGACCTGGATGGAGAAGTTTCCAGCATCATCCACATCTGGAAGGACAAAAGAGGGTATGTATTTCTGTCCTATGTGTTTTTTAAGTCGAGATACATGGAAAATAGGATGGATTTTTGAACCCTGTAGTAGATCTAACTGATAAGCAACCGAACCCACCCTCTTAAGAATTGTATATGGGCCGTAGTATTTTGAGGATAGTTTCATATTCTTCCGGAAATATACAGAGTTATGTCGGAAGGGTTGTAACTTGAGAAATACTCTGTCCCCCACTTCGAACACCCTATCTTGCCTGTTAGTATCTGCATACATTTTCATGCGATTTTGTGCCTTGAGTAAGTTGTCTTTAATCTGGTCAGTTTTGATAACAAACTTGTGACCCTGTAGGTAATGCTTCCACTTTTGAACAGCCATTAAGACAACTAGAAAATCCCTTTCATATATGGAAAGGGCCTGATTTCTTGGGCATAGAGCCTTGCTCATGTAAGTTAAGGGTCTACCCTCTTGCATGAGTACAACCCCTATTCCCTTCCCACTTGCATCCGTCTTTACAATAAATTTCTTTGAGAAATCAGGTAGAGAAAGTACTGGTGCAGTAACCATTGCTTCATTCAACTTGTTGAAAACATCTTCGGCTTCAAGATTCCACCTGAAGTTATCTTTCTTGAGAAGGAAAGATAGAGGTTTGCTGAGCATTCCATAACCTTTCACAAACTTTCTGTAGTACCCTGTTAACCCCAAAAAATCCCCTCAATTGTTTGATGGTTTTGGGCTTAGGCCAATTTACCATACATTCAATCTTCTCTGGATCAGTAGCCACCCCCATATCAGAAATGACATGGCCCAAATACTCCACCTTGTTCTGCCCAAATTGACATTTACTCTTCTTTGCATAAAGCTTGTGTTTTCTTAGAAGTTGTAGAACAACCTCTAGGTGATGCAAGTGATCTTCCATAGATGAACTATAAATCAAAATATCATCAAAGAACACCAAAACAAACTTCCTCAAATAATCTCCAAACATCTGATTCATTAGAGACTGAAAGGTAGTTGGAGCATTGCATAACCCAAAAGGCATAACTAGGAACTCATAATGCCCATTATGAGTCCTAAAAGCTGTTAAGTATCTGTGCTCCTTGTTCATGAGTATCTGAAAGTAACCAGATCTCAAGTCAATCTAAGAAAAGACCTTTGCTCCCTGTAACTCATCAAGTAGTTCATCTATGATAGGAATTGGATAGTTATTCTTAATGGTAAGTTCATTAAGATATCTATAATCCACACACATCCTCCATGACCCATCCTTCTTCTTGACTAGGATGACAGGTGAGGCAAAATGACTCTTACTGTTCTGGATCACTCCAGACTTGAGAAAATCCTTCACAATTTTTTCTATCTCATCCTTATGTGTGTGTGAAGTCCTGTAAGGGTACTGCTGTTTAGGCACACTACCAGGTTTGAGCAATATTTGATGTTCCACCCCTCTCTCAGGTGGCAACTCAACTGGTTCCTCAAATATATCCTGGTATGAATGTAGTAACATCTGTAAGCTTGAATTTTCCTCCTTGTTAGTTACTTGTGTTGAAGTGACCAGATACAACTCTTCAACATCCTTAGCATCCCCTAAGTGAACCAGTTGATAGAGTTCACTTTCAGATAGCAATTGACATTCAGCAGATGAAGTCAATGCTTGTAGTTTGACCCTTCTTCCCATTAAGTTGACTGAAAAAGTCATATTTGCATAATCCAATTCAATTGAAGTACAAAGCTTGAGCCAATCACCCCCTAAGATCAGATCGCACCCTTCATTTTCTAGCAACCTTAGTGGATAACTTAATTGATGGTCTTGCATACTCCATGTGAATGGCTTGACCTGTTGTGAGCTAACCAGCCTCTGTCCATTAGCTACCTTGACCAGTATGGGTTTAGCTGGTACAATATGACACTTGAGCCTTTTAGCAGTAGCAGCTTGCACAAAGCTGAGAGTACTACCAGAGTCAATAAGTATGTGAAGCCTTTGGTTATTGTATTCACCAAACAACCTCATTGTGGTAACTCCATCTTCCCCAGAAAGAGCATTCAGAGTCATCTGAATTTCTTCCATAACATCAGTCCCCACAAATAGCTCTGTCTTCCAAATCTGATTCAATTTTATCAGAATTGGAGACATCTCCTTCCTCTTCTGCCATGATCATGTAGGTTATCTTTTGTTTACACTTGTGACCATAAATTAATGGCTCATCACAGTTGTAGCAAAGCCTATTCTCCCTCCTAGCAGCCATCTCAGCTGATGTGAGTATCTTAAATGGTGCCCTTGAATTTGAGTTAAGTGCTTTAGCAGAATTTTCAGTAGTGAATTCCCCTTTCTTCCATGTTGATGAGTTAGAGTTAGGGTTAGGGTTAGAGTTAGGGTTAGAGACCCTTGAAAAGGGCCTAAGTTTCTTTGTTAGTGCAGCTGTAGCCTGATCTTGTTTACTTCCTAGCTTGATAGCATGTTGTAGATTGTTAGGCTCAAACATAGAATTTGTTGATTGCAACTCATCATTGAGGCCTCCAATGAAACTAGCCACAAAGTAGGCTTCAGAAAAAACATCCCCAGTAACCAATAACATACAAGCCTTTAGTTCTTCAAACTTATCCACATACTCTTCATAGTTACCAGTCTGTTTGAACTTGTTGAAGTCAGTGATCACAGAGGAATCCCTGATCTCCTCAAATCTAGTGGATAGGATATCAATAAATTGCACCCATGTGAGATCTATGTTTCTCTGATTATAGTTTTGAACCCATAGAGCAGCTTTACCCTCAAAATGAATGGATGCAAGAGTGATTTTCTGTTGATCATTCATATTTGGCATAAGCTTGAAATAACCATTGCACTTAAGAATCCATGATCTAGGTTTAGATCCATCAAACCTAGGAAATTCAAATTTAGGTCTTTGGGTTATGAAAATTAGTACCATCGATTGGAATTTACATTTTAGGAGTCTCTTGGTATTGATGTATAGGGGTTGGACCGGAAAGAACCCCCCGATTAGGACTTCCCAAATGGAACCCCCAGGATCCTGCTCTTTTCCTTTATCCATGTTGCTTTCATTTTTGATTGCAACATTGCTAGAGTTTTTAGCAAAGTTGTCAAACTTCTCCTCCATCTTAGTTGATAGTCCCTTCATTCCATCGATAATTTACCCTCTGCATCCTCCCTTTTTTAGGGTTTCATTTTGAAATAGTGTCTCTAATTTTTTGTGTGATTCTTGCGGCTCTTTCAAAGCGGGTACCCTCGGCCATAATGAAGATCAAAGGCTCGATTACCAAGTGTTGTGATCAAATGAAATTTCAATTGTGACATGAATTTCTATATTTTTTTGGTGTAATTTTAAAGTAAATTGTATGGATAAACAATACTTGAAGAAGAAGAAATTGAGAGAGAGAGGAGAGAAATGCGAGAGAGAATTGAGGTTAATTTTTACGATAGTATTTTCCGACCCTGCAGTAATTTGCTTGTAACAACTAGTGGGGACCACCACTAATGTAATTTTAGGAAACATAAGGACTAAATCATAAAATAAAAGATCGCGAGGGCTATAAAATAAATAAGCCCGATTACGGTTATTTATTTTGGGCCCCTTCGCCGAACCCACTTGTAGCATCTGTTTTTAGCCCAAACCTCCTAATCCATAATTCTGACCCATTCATTTCCTTGAGGACAACCAATGACTTCGCCGAAACCATTTGACTTTAAAAACACGATCTTCATTCTCCTTTAAAACCTAATTTCCTCTTTCACTTTTCCTCCGATAGACTCCACCATCTCGTTAACTCCCGTTCCCATGACCTTTGTTGGGAATAATTTATCTGATCTATTCGGGATGAATATTTAAATACAAATTTAATTCTTATAATTATTCTTAGCATGAATTAATCTATATTAATTCAAATAATAATCGACAACAAATCATGCATATAATTAATTCACGTAAATCCTCGCGTCAAATTCTCTGAGTTTACGAGCGTTACCTCTTGGGGCGACAATGGCTTTGTTTATTAGACACACCAAAAGAACTTTCCAAGTATTCCCAATCCTTGCTCGACTATCCAGGTGGTAGGGACTTTGAACAATTAACAAAAGGAAAATAAACATTGTTGCACCACCTTTGTGGATTTACTAATTTTTTCAGCAAATGGAAATGTCCTTGGGAATGAAAGAATCATCCCTTATTTATAGAATAGTGGTGGTCGAAAATTTTGGGGCAAAAACAATGTGGGAAAATCTTTTCTTGATCTACAAGAAATCTTGAATATATCTTCTATATTCTTTTTCCCATAATTATAATATTCCACAAAATCCCACCTACTTTTGTTATGGATTAATTTAAAAATTATAGGGGCAAGAATCCAAGATTTGGATCTTCTTGAATTTATGAGATATTCTTGTATTTCAAAAATACATATCTTCCATAATATATTTTCAAGAAAATCAAGAAAATCTTTCTTTCCCTTAATTATCAAAATTTCAAAATTTTCTCTATGGATAACCAAGTGGGAGATTTCTTGAATTTAATGAGATAATCTTGTATTCCAAGAATACATATCCTCATTCCATAACAAAATTCAAAAGAAATCTTTCTCCCTTTTTATCCATAAATTTAATTTCATGGAAAAATAAAAGGCAACAATATTTATTTTATTTTAAACACCTTTTTTTCATTATTGGACTATATGTTGGGCTCTTAGGGGCCTTTAGGAGAATTAAGATTGGACGCTTCGAATGGATCTTGAATTATCAATATTGAGCCACAATATTATTCAAGCCCGTAAATATTAATTAATATCACTACATAATTAATATTGCACTATCCATCTTAACCCGTATTACGATCAATATGGCTCGATTTTTATTTCCGTGTTTAAGATTATCTAGCCCATTAATTCATTCAAACCCCTTTGAAATAGCTTTCCATTAATTAATATCTTTTGTCCTTGGTTAAGAAAGGTTCAACATTATTATCTATCTGGGAACTAGTTCCCTTTGCAAGATTTGGTATGATAAAACTTATGAACCTCCCAAGGAAACCGTCGAACAAGCGTGCTTGCACGATTCTCCGTATTAAATCTTAGCAATCACATGTGACCAATAATATTGCCCAAGATAAAAAGTATTGAATCTCGTTGATTCTCTACCCATGATAAGTCAAAGCAATAGTTACCAACCACACGTGATCCTATTTAAGGAACGAAGATTAAGAAATAATGAACCACTGAGGTCTAATTCTTCCTTGTTCAGTTCTGATGAATTTGTCCTCATGTAGGTCATATTCCGTGCATCAGTCACGCACTAGTGTAATCTCTTGGTCAAGACAAGCCAATCCGAGCCTTACACTTCAACCTTTCACGATGGATTGTTCATTTCCATCTAGGTCGTGAATGGTGTACTTTTAGTTACAAGGGACTGTTAATTTAATCTTCTGCGATCTGGTATCACTAAATTAACTACAATGTAACACGTACGATTTATTGAACAGTTATGCAGTAAATATATGTAACATTCGATGATATTTAAAGCATCAGTGATAAACAATTTATTTCAGTAAATAAGTCCGAAATTCAGTTTTGATTATACAAAGTAAAAAGCATACTTTCGAAATAATCCCAACAATCTCCCACTTATACTCAAAAATGCGCTTTTAAGTATACTACAACATGTCTCGTGTAGTTCTAATCGTGACATCTAATGTCACCTACGAACCTAATAATTTATCTCACTTATACTCAAAAGCAGATTGGCAACGGTCTTGACACCCATTCCTTCCACATGTCTCTCGAATGTATTCGCAGGCGGAACCCTTTGTGAATGGATCTCGCTGGGTTGTCTTCGAGACGCTATCTTTGCCACATCTATATCTCCTCTCTTAACGATATCTCGTATAAGATGGTATTTCCTTTCAATGTGTTTGTTTGGCTTTGTGGGCTCTTGGTTCCCTTGAATTTGCAGAATCGCCCAAAGATTGTCACAATAAATGATGATTCTGCTTGGGCAAATTCGAACTACATTCAAGTCCACTAGGAAGTGTTGGGATTATAATTGGAAAGTATGCTTTTTACTTTGTATAATCAAAATGAATTTCGGACTTATTTATGAAATAAATTGTTTATCACCGATGCTTTAAATATCATCGAATGTTACATATATTTACCATATAACTGCTTCAATAAATCGTCCACATTGTAGTTAATTTAGTGATACCAGATCGCAGAAGATTAAATTAATGTATTCTTTGTAACTTCAAAAGTACACCATTCACGCCTAGATGGAAATGAACAATCCATCGTGAAAGGTTGAAGTGTAAGGCCTTGATTGGCTTTGTTTTGACCAAGAGATTACACTAGTGCATGACCGATGCACGTTTACATGAGGACAAATTCATCGAATCGAATAAGGAAGAATTAGACCTCAAAGTGGTTCATTATTTCTTAATTTCGCTTCTTAAATAGATCACGCATTGCTTTGACTTATCATGGGCAGAGAATCAACGAGATTCAATACTTTTTATCTTGGGCAATATTATTGGTCACATGTGATTGCTAAGATTTAATACGGAGAATCGTGTGCAAGACGCTTTGTTCGATTTGGTTTCCTTGGGAGGTTCATAAGTTTTATCATACCAAATCTTGCAAGTGGAACTAGTTCCCCAGATAGATAATAATGTTGAACCTTTCCTTAACCAAGGACAAAAGATATTAATTAATGGAAAGCTATTTCAAATGGCTTGAATGAATTAATGGGCTAGATAATCTTAAACACGGAAATAATAACCGGAGCCATATCGACCGTAAATATGGGTTAAGATGGATAGTACAATATTAATTATGTAGCGATTAATTAATATTTACGGGCTTGAATAATATTGTGGCTCAATATTGATAATTCAAGATCCATTGAAGATCCAATCTTAATTCTCCTAAAGGCCCAATTTGAGTAGCCCAACATATAGTTCAATAACCAAAAAGGTGTTTAAAATAAAATAAATATTGTTGCTTATTTTTCCTCATTAAATTCAAAATTTATGGATAAAAGGGAGAAAGATTTTCTTTGAATTTTGTTATAGAACGAAGATATGTATTCTTGAATTCAAGATTATCTCATTAAATTCAAGAAATCTCCCCACTTGGTTATTCATGAAGATAATTTCAAAAAAATTTGATAATTAAGGGCAAGAAAGATTTTCTTGATTTTCTTGAAAAGATATTATAAGATATGTATTTTTTTGAAATACAAGAATATCTCATAAATTCAAGAAGATCCAAATCTTGAATCTTGCCTATAATTTTCAAAATATCCCATAACAAAGAAAAGAGGTGGGATTTTGTGGAATATTATAATTATGGGAAAAAGAATATAGAGATATATTCAAGATTTCTTGAGATAATGAAAAGATTTTCCCACATTGTTTTTTTTTAAGCAATATTTTCAATTACTTATGCTCTATAAATAAGGGATGATTCTTTCATTCCCAAGTACAATTCCATGTCGCCGGAAAATTAGTAAATCCACAAAGGTGGTGCAACATAATTTATTTTCCTTTTTGTTAATTGTTCACATGTGTCCTACCACCGGATAATGAACAAGGATTAAGGAATACTTGGGAAGTTCTTTTGTTAGTCTAATCACCAGATCAACGCCATCCCAAGAGGTACGCTCACGAAACTCAGAGAATTCGCATGCCATAGGATTTACGAATTAATTATATGCATGATTTGTTGTTGATTATTATTTTAATTAATATAGATTAATTCATGCTAGTAATAATTATAAGAATTAAATTTGTATTTAAATATTCACCTTTAATAGATTCTTATTCCCAACAGAAGTTCTTGAGCCAAACCGCTTTTTTATCTTGCAACTACATATTCGCCCATGGTAGAATACGCGACGATTTCGCTTGACGCTTCTCCATGTCACGCTCTCCTCCCCAATGCAAAACACACTACCGGAGGTAGATTTTCAGTTTATGTCCCATTGGAAATCCGAGTCCGTAGCCAATAGGGATTGAACTATCTCGATCGATTAATTAACATTCTATCCCGAGTTCTTTTTCGTGATACTTCGAATGTTTTTTAATCGCCATCAATGTTCTTTCCCCGGTTACTTTTGATATCTTGCCACCATGCCAACGCAAGATGCGATATCCATCCTTTTGATACGAAGATTGCATACATAAGGCTTCCGGGCATACGGAATGCCTCATGTCATCTATCTCCTTTTTATGCCTTAGGCACATTTTTTTTTGGATAGATGGATTCCATGTCCGAAAGGTACGAAGCCTTTCTTGAATCTTGTTTCAATCGCTTTCAAGACAGTGTGTCTATGTATGAAGCTTGCGATAAGCCTATCATCATTTTTCTTGCGATCTCGAGTGATCTTGATCCCAAGGATGTGTCGGCTTCCCTAAGTCCTTCATATCAAACCTGCTTTTGAAAGCCATGCCCTTACGTCTGATAACACCTTTACATCGTTCCCGATGATCAGAATGTCGTCTACGTATAGTACTAAGAATACCAATGCAGTTCCGACACGCTTTTTGTACACATAAATTTCGAACTCGTTTTGATCAAACCCATAAGACTTTATTACATGATCAAAACATTGGTTCCAAGCTCTGGATGCCTGTTTGAGTCCGTAAATGGACTTCATGAGCTTACAAACTAGGTGTTCTTGGCCTTTTTCAATGAAGCCTTGGGGTTGTTGCATATAGATCTCTTCATCAAGACTTCTGTTAAGGAAAGCTGTCTTGACATCCATTTGCCAGATTTCAAAGTCGAGATGTGCAGCAATCGATGAAAGAATTGGGATGGACTTGAGCATGGCTACGGGTGAAAAAGTTTCCTCATAATCGATCCATTCTTTCTGAGTATAACCTTTTGCCACGAGTCTTGCCTTGAAGGTTTCTACCTTCCCATCCGGTCCTCTTTTTCTCTTATACACCCACTTGCAACCAATGGGTTTGACCCCATTAAGTGGTTCGACTAGCTCCCACACTCTGTTTTGATACATAAAACCCATTTCGGCTTTCATTGCTGTTTGCCAAGAATCTGCATCATTGTCTTGGATTGCCTCATCATATGTCCATGGGTCTCGATTCGTCTTGTCCGAATCAAGTCCGAGGACTCTCCTATTCCCATGAATCTCTCGGTCAAGTTTTCACAACCCTCCCACTACGACGAGGTTCCGGTAAGTGTGTCGTTTGGTATATCATCTTGTACAGTTGTCATTGAGGTTAGCCCCCTTAGCTCATTTAAGGTAATCTCACTTCTGGGTCTTCTTTCGTTCATATAGTCTTCTTCCAAAAATCTAAAGTGGGTGCTTATTACCACCTTTTGATCTTCGGGACCATAGAACATTAACCTTTTTGTTCCCTGGGGTATCCCACAAACAACCTTAATTCGATCGAGGATCCAATTTACCGGCTTTTGTCCAACATGTAGGCGGACACCCCCAAATCCTCACATGTCTCTCAAACTAGGCTTGCTTACCGTCCACAATTCTTTGGGAATTTTGGGAACCGATTTGGATGGCACCAAGTTCGTAATGTAGGGTCATTGCTTTCAAGGCATGACCCCGTAATGACTTGGGAAGATCCGCATAACTCATCATAGATCTAACCATTTCCAAAAGAGTTCTGTTTTTCGCCTCTGCAACCCCGCTTTTGTTGAGGGGTTCCGGTGCTTTAATTGATGCAATCCCTTCATCGACAAGTAGTTCAAAAACTCATCGCCGAGGTATTCGCCCCACGACGGATCGTAGAGACTTGATACGTTTTTCCCTATGGTTCTCTCGCTTGAGCCTTAAATTCTTTGAATTTCTCAAAGGTCTCGGATTATGCTTCATAAGGAAAATATAACCATACATTGAGTAATCATCAATAAAAGTGACGAAAATACTCATAACCTTCTCTTGCTTTGGTTGACATTGGACCACATACATCCGTGTGAACGATTTCTAACACTTCTTTGGCTCTATTCCCTTGGCTCCAAATGCCCTCTTGGTCATTTTACCCTCCAAACATGATTCGCAGGTTGAATTGGTTCAACTTGGAGAAACTCTAGTGAACCGCCTTTCACCAACCTTTGGATCCTCTTTGGATTTATATGACCTAATCTTAGATGCCATAGAAGTGTCTCGCTTCACGTCCCGATGAACGTTTTATTTTCTAAAACAAATTGATGTGTTATAGGATGCATTTCGCGTGAGTGGTGTGCAAGATTAATTGTATAGAGATTATTCGACAACGTTCCATGACAGATAAATTTATCAAAAAGAGAAATGGTAATAACTTTATTAAAAGTAACCGAATATCCATCATAAAAAAGTTTAGAAACTGAAATTAAATTCTTTCTAAAATTCGGAACGTAAAGAACATCTCTTATAATTAAAACTTTGTCTTCAAAAGACAGTGCACTTCTCCCATCGCTTCACCGCCACTCTCAGAAGATCACCCAAAGTGATGAGGATCTCACTCCCACTAAGTTGCTTGGGTCCGCTTGAACCCCTCAGAAAGTGAAACAAACATGATCAAGTGATCTCAGATCCACTACCCATAAATGGGAGGCATACACCGCTAAGCAAGTTTCAACAACTAGTGCGTGAGAATTACCTTTCTTTCCATTCCTTTTGGATTTGGAATAGGCTGACCTCCAATGTCCTTTTTCACCGCAGTTGAAGCACTTCCCCTTAGCTGGATTGCTCACTACTCCACCTTTCTTCACCTTTTCTTTGCCATTGGCAATACTTGAGTTCACTTGCTTGTGGTTCTTGTCCATTTTCTTGTTCTTACCACCCTTGGCCTAGAAGAAGAAGAGAGTCCATTTGCCACCAAGGCTTGGCTCTTTTTGCTCCCAATATCGCCTCCGCCGAGACTAAAGCTTGCAACTTGATCGGGCATCGAGAACTTCGATTATTCATCCGGTAGTTCAAATGAATTTTTCAAAACTTTTGGCAGAGAGTGGAGCACGAAATCGATTTGGGTCTCGATGTCGATTCAAATAAGTACCTCAAGTTTATTAAGGTGAGCCATCATTTGAGAACGCGTGCTCCTTACGAGGCGTTCACTCCACCATTTTCATAGAGAGCAAGTCCCTCATGGTGATCCGACGAGCCACCACCGGTTCGATGTTGAAACATCGCTTTAAGACTAGTCATGATGTCCGCAATGGTCTCAACGTTACGGTGTTGGTGTTGCAACACATCCGACATAAAGCCAAGATGGTACACTTTGCCATTTCGTTGAACGCTCCCGGTCGAAAGATACTCTTTTCTTAACCGCTTTTAGTGGACTCATCTTTTGGCTTTTCCCGGTTTAGGTGTAGTGAGAACCCGTTATGGCTTTTGTGCGATGAGGACAATAGTAAGTTTATTTACTCCAATCAACAAAGTTTTCACCAAGAAGCAAGTTGTCTTTAAGTATATTGAATAGTGGATTAAAAGGTAGCGACATGATGAACTCAAATAAACAATAATATGCATAAGCACAAATATATCACAAGATTCGATCACATGATCATATTAAAATCTCAAAAAAATATGAACATGCATCACCTAACATCTCAAAAAAGCAGGTTTAAATAAAGCCACGTGGGGTGGGTCATTATTTAAACACATTCAAGCAGTTACAAACAATAACAGATTACAAACCTTTAATATCCAGATTAATAGTTGACTCCCATTTGACCAATATAAAATTGACAGGACTTCTAAGTATATGCATATCAATTTTATACCTAAGTAATAACCATGATTAAATACAGATTATTATTTCGCTTTGAATGAGCCTCGTGGGGGGTCATCGTCATTCACTAGTAATAATCCACAATCATCCATTTGGAATTCATTCATGTGAAAGCTAACTTTTGGACGGTCCGATTGGGGGAATTTCTCCAAAAGAATTCACAAATAAATAAATCATGGAGGTCAAAATTAATTAAATTTTATTATCCGGAATAAAATTGTCAATTAATTATTTAAACATACTTAGTAATTTTTTATGGTGAGATTTTTCATTGTGCAACTCTCATGCAAACATATTTAAACAAATTAAATAAAGCATAAGATAACACAATAATAAATCAAGCAAAAGCGGAAAAATAAACATATTGGGCACAAATTATCCAATTGTCATGGTTTGATTTTTTCTTGGCTTGATTTTGAAGAAACATCGTCTTGAATTTCTCCCCACTCGTCGTCTCGAAAAAGAACTCCATCTCGAAGCATACGCCAAGTAGCTCGCGGCTTTGGATCGCGCCCGTCGGCCCATTGCCCTTAGCGGCGACGCTCGATGCACCTTAGCGCGTAGCGCATGTGCCCTTCTTTTCAGCGACCTCGTGAGCTTTACCCGTGTCGGCCTCGGCAAGGCTTCGGCGATGACCGGCGCCGCGCTCGCCCGGCCCTCATACTGCTTGCGGAACTTAGCGATTACTATTCTCACTTTGTCTTGACTGATCCTGCTTATTTCGGCCTCGCCCCATGCCCGCGTGCGTACTGCGCTCATCCGGCGTCATGTCGTGCCTGCCTCATAGCACATTTCATGGCGCCGCCGCTACGCCCGGGATTACGGATTTTATCCTTTAATTCTTAAATCTCGCCTCCGTTTCCCGATGCGTTTTTAATTTATTTACAAAAAATAAATAAACCTAGATCTAGACTAGTCTATTACATTGATCAAATCAAACAAATCCTAATCTACTCTTGGATTTTCTCGAGGCAAAAACAAATTTGAATCTAATCAATTAAAAACCACAATTTATATGCATGCATAAATAAACACATTAAATTCCATGACAATTGGATACCGCAAAATGTATCTAGCAATTCTACTATCCAATTTCAAATTTAATGACAACGAATTAAATTACAATTTAAAATTCAGAGCCCGAAACCGTGGCTCTGATACCAGTTGTTGGGGAATAATTTGCACAGATCTATTCGGGATGAATATTTAAATACAAATTTAATTCTTATAATTATTACTAGCATGAATTAATCCTATATTAATTCAAATAATAATCCAACAACAAATCATGCATATAATTAATTCACGAAATCCTGACGATGGAATTCTCACGAGTTTACGTGAACGCATTCTCTTGGGACGGCAATGGCTTTGTTTATTAGACACACCAAAAGAACTTCCCAAGTATTCCCTTAATCCTTGCTCGACTATCCGGTGGTAGGATGCTTGCGAACAATTAACAAAAGGAAAATAAACTTTGTTGCACCACCTTTGTGGATTTACTAATTTTTCCAGCACATGAAATTGTCCTTGGGAATGAAAGAATCATCCCCTATTTATAGAGTAGTGGTGGTCGAAAATTTTGGGGCAAAAAACAATGTGGAAAATCGTTTCTTGATCTCCAAGAAATCTTGAATATATCTTCTATATTCTTTTTCCCATAATTATAATATTCCACAAAATTCCACCTACTCTTTGTTATGGATTAATTTCAAAAATTATAGGGCAAGAATCCAAGATTTGGATATTCTTGAATTTATGAGATATTCTTGTATTTCAAGAAATACATATCTTCCATAATATATTTTCAAGAAAATCAAGAAAATCTTTCTTTCCCTTAATTATCAAAATTTCAAAATTTTCTCTATGGATAACCAAGTGGGAGATTTCTTGAATTTAATGAGATAATCTTGTATTCCAAGAATACATATCCTCATTCCATAACAAAATTCAAAGAAAATCTTTCTCCCCTTTTTATCCATAAATTTTGAATTTCATGGAAAAATAAGGCAACAATATTTATTTTATTTTAAACACCTTTTTCAGTTATTGGACTATATGTTGGGCTACTTAGGGGGCCTTTAGGAGAATTAAGATTGGACCTTCCAATGGATCTTGAATTATCAATATTGAGCCACAATATTATTCAAGCCCATAAATATTAATTAATTCCACTACATATTTATATTTCACTATCCATCTTAACCCATATTACGCTTAATATGGCTCCCTAAGCATTATTTCACTCGTGTTTAAGATTATCTAGCCCATTAATTAATTCAAGCCACTGAAATAGCTTTCCATTAATTAATATATTTTGTCCTTGGTTAAGGAACGGTTCAACATTATTATCCATACCGAAAACTAGTTCCACTTGCAAGATTTGGTATGATAAAGCTTATGAACCTCCCAAGGGGGCAAATCGAACAAGCGTACTTGCACACGATTCTCCGTATTAAATCTTAGCAATCACATGTGACCAATAATATTGCCCAAGATAAAAAGTATTGAATCTCGTTGATTCTCTACCCATGATAAGTCAAAGCAATAGTTACCAACCACACGTGATCCTATTTAAGGAAATCTAAGATTAAGAAATAATGAACCACCGAGGTCTAATTCTTCCTTGTTCGATTTCAAGAATTTGTCCTCCGTAGGTCCTATTCAACATCATCAGTCATGCACTAGTGTAATCTCTTGGTCAAGACAAGCCAATCCGAGCCTTACACTTCAACCTTTCACGATGGATTGTTCATTTCCATCTAGGTCGTGAATGGTGTACTTTTAGTTACAAGGGACTGTTAATTTAATCTTCTGTGATCTGGTATCACTAAACTAACTACAATGTAACACATACGATTTATTGAACAATTATGCAGTAAATATATGTAACATTCGATGATATTTAAAGCATCAGTGATAAACAATTTATTTCAGTAAATAAGTCCGAAATTCAGTTTTGATTATACAAAGTAAAAGCATATTTTCCAGTATAATCCCAACAGACACTACATTGTGGAAAATATGGAAGGTAAGTAATGGACTCATTTTCAAGGATAACTCTTATACTCTTGATGAGTTGATTGATGACATTAAGTTTTGTTCGTGGAAGTGGATTAGATCACACTATCCGCTCTCTTTTATTGTTCCTTTTATTTCTTGGGATTCGCAACCGTTAGAGTGCATATAATAAATTGTAGTTCTTGTGGACCTGGGATTCGAGTACCCCTTGTACTCGTTATATAGTATTTCATCTTTACCTTTCAAAAAAGAAAAAAAGAAAAACACGGGCAATAAAGATGTAAGAGAGAGAAGGGCGGGTCAAATAAGATAATTTATTCTAAAATGGGCAATTTGTAAATGGACAAATTCTCCAATGCGCCACATGCACCAATAAAATTGGTACAATTTAATTTTAGGAGTTTTTTTTCTAATTTTTTTCAATTTTAGTTTTTTTTCCCTCCTCTCAACCCGAACCCAAACCTGGCCCGAGTGGTTCATGGTTCACTCGATTCAAATGGTTCATAGTTTACCCGATCCGAATGGTTCTTATATGATTTAGGGTTCATTGTTTAGGGGTTAGGGTTTGGAGTGCATAGTTCATCCAAATTAAAATTGAATCCAATTGCACCAATTGCATGCAATTGGTGTACAGGAGAGTAACTCTTGTAAATGGGTATTTTCATCGTGAAAATTAAAATATGATTTTCACAAAAGTTTTTATTATTTACTAAAATATAATCATACGTATATGAAAAAAAATATATTATATTATTATTTTTAAATTAAATATTTTAAAAATATGAGTTTTATTAATTTAATTCAAATTTAGTCATGTTTTTAAATTTTTTAATATTTTATAAATACAATACATAAGTTATCTATTATTTGGGGATGATAAATCATTAAATATTATAATTTTAAAAAGTATATTATAGTGACCGTATTAATGATACATATGAGTGATAGTAATACTATTCAAACCTAATATTATTGTTTTAAGTAGTATTAAAATAATTAGGTTTGATATTATATATTCCATGTGGGATCAATCATCCAAACTTCCTCCATTTTAATTGCTTGCATACACGAATTGTTTAATTTAATCTCATTATTTTTTGTGGGATCAATACTTACTTATCTTACTAAGCGATAGTACATCAAAATGCCCCTCATGACTTGTGTTAAGTGATTTTACATGCCCAAAAGGTTAATTTGACATGCCCCATGAAATTCTACGAACAATATGAATTTTTAAAGGAGGTGAAGAGAGAAAATGGTCCCACTAGATGTGCTAATTTGTAAACAAAAAAATTCTGACATCTGCAAATAAAACATATAAAAGGCGAGAAAAAGAAAGTAAACATATTTTTCATTAAGCATTTGTGCTTACAACTCTTGTTGATCATTTTACTTGGGAGTTGATGAAGTCGTTTGTGACTTATTTCATTGATGGGATCATTTGTGACTTATTCTTATTCCTTTTCATTATTACTGAAACTCTATTTTGACTCTCCTATTTATAAGACATCAATGATTTAGAGGACGAGAAAAATATATTTCCAATTATTTGAAATATTATGTTATATTTTTATCTTTACAAAGTATATGAATCTATCAAATTTAACAAAATTTTGGTGTCTACACCTGCACATAGGGTAAATTGCATTGCTACCCCCATGAATCTTTGTATTAGAGATAAAGAATAGAAATTAGTCTTTATCCAATGTATTTATATATTTTATATTCTTTCCATGTAAATCTCCTTGTATCTTGGGAAAGTTGTTGTATTCCTGTAATCGGTCTATTAATAATAGATTTCTCCAATCACCAATTCAACGGTGATATTCTAATCATCCTCACATGGTATCATCCATCAGTAAAAGATCCTAACCTCACGCAGCTCTCGTTCTCACTTTCTCTCGCAGAAATCCTAATTCTGCATAATACACTTCTTCTCACCATAGCAATCTCCAATTTCCGTCACTCCCCATCTCCTCTCAATAATCCTATTCCAATCGCTCCTACACAATCTCACTCCGTCAACCTTCTTACGCAAATTCTGCATCTAAACCCGCTACTCTCCTTCATCGCAGATTTCCGTTCATCTCAACATGGCCAATCCTCCCACCGATTCTCTTCCCACACCGCCATGATCAACATGGTTGTTTGAATCAAATTAGGCGCCTCAATTACCTTCCATGGCGCCGCCAAATTGAGCATATGGCCGAAGTGTTTTGACCTGCTTTCGGCTACTTGGACGGATCGTTCGCCTCTCCTCCGGCGACCACTTACCTCTGCCGAGGGCGTGGCCCGCCAATCCAAAAATATATCGGCCCGAAAATTAAGGACCATAAGCTCCTTAGCGTCGTCTACACATCGCTATCCCAAGACGCCGCCTCAAGTTCTAGAATCCACCACATCGCGCGCTATGTGGTCTACTCGAGGGGCGTTTCCTCCTCAAGAACTCGCCAAAGATCAACTCCACGAGGAATTGCTCTCTTCGTCGGGGGTGATTCTCCGTTGAAAGAGTATGGTAAGAAATTTAAGTCGTTATGTGATCAATTGCATGCTATTGGTTGTCCGTTATTGAATCGGATAAGAGTCATTGGTTTTTCGTGGATTGGGTCCAATTTGCAAGCTTTGCGGATACTCGAATGGCATTTACTCCTATTTCGCTTTACGGATTTGTTGAGCCAAGCCAAACAAGATGAGTCCATGCTTCGCTATGGAAAATTCTCCTCCGCAGGTCGCATTCCACGGCTGATCGTTCCTCGGGCCGTGGTCGAGGCTTTCATCTTCATCGGGTGGCAACTCCCGGGGACCCGGCCAGGTTCACCGGGATTTGGGCGGCAATGTCGCGGTTCTCCGCAATCGCGGAAATTTTTCCGCAACAACCGGACAACCGCGGCAACTCCGCTTCACCAATGGTTTTTCGGTTCTACGAATGGGGGGCATCGAATCCCTCGTTGTCAGATATGTCGTGGGGAGCATTATGCGGATAAGTGTCCTCAGTTTCTCAATGCTCGTCAACCTGTCTCTTCAGCACACTTAGCCCAGGCATTCACATCCTCCTGCAATGTGGTCGACTCGCTCTTGATTGGTATCTTGATTCGGTGCCTCTGCTCACATGACGAATTAACTCTTTGCATTGGACACTTACGAACCTTATTCTGGTAATGGGTCACTCATTGTTGGTAATGGCAATGCTTTGAATATTTCTCATATTGGTTCTAGTAAATTGTCTGCAGATGTGCAATTGCTGGATGTCTTAGTGGTTCCTCATATCACTAAAAATTTGTTATCTATCAGTAAACTAACATCCGATTTTCCGGTTGATGTGATTTTCTCTGATAAGTTCTTTGCCATTCAGAACCGAGTGACAAAGCAAATCCTGGCACAGGGAAGGTGTGATAAAGGCTTATATTTGCTTGATCGAGGATTCCGACTTTGGTTGTTCTTTGTCCTAATAAAGAATTGAAGGCTAGTTTCAGGTTTATGGCATTTACGCCCTGCAGGGCATGTCCCCACATTCTATTATTTCTTTACTGAACAAACTTGGTCATTTATCTGTTACATCTGTTTTACCGAATCCGAGTGTCTGCTCTTCTTGTCAATTGGCTAAGAGCAAGAGATTATCTTTTCAGTTGAATGAGAAACGTGTTGATTGTGTTTTGGATTTAATTCATTGTGATTTATGGGGTCCTCGCACTTTTTGTTTCTCCGTGATGGTTTCCACTATTATGTTGCATTTATTGATGATTATTCTCAATTTTGGCTTTGGATTTATCTGGTTGCGTGCTAAGTCTCAATTCTACGATATTTTGGTTCGGGCCATACCTTTGTGCGCAACCAATTTGATCGTAAAATCAAGGTGTTTCAAAGTGATGGGGAACCGAGTTTGTTAATGCTAAAAGTCCTAATTTTATGAATCTTAATGGCATACTTCATTGTTTGTCTTGTCCTTACACTCCCCAACAGAATGGCGGTAGCGTAAGCATCGTCACATTTCAAACCGGGTCTGTTCATCTTTATTTCATGCCCGCACTTTCGACCCGGCCGCATCCGTCGGCGAGCTCCCGCCAGCGCCTCATCAATGGCTTTGTCTGCGCGACCTCCCGCGCGATCCTTCGCTTCTTTGCCCGGCGACCTCCTTCTCCTCCGCGCCGGTTTCATACACCCGATGGTCACCTGCAGGCTCGGGCGGGCATTTTCAAGCCCGCTACCCCTCTTGACTTAGCTTCCACTACCTTATTATCCGCTCTCGTTTCCACCACTGAGCCTCGTGGATTTAAGTCTGCAGCCAAGAGTCCCGAGTGGCTTGCTGCTATGCAAGAAGAAATTGATGCCCTCCGCTCGAATCACCATGGGATTTGGTACCCGCCCTCCCGTCACGAATATTGTGGGTTCGAAATGGGTTTTTCGTACGAAGTTTCATGCTGATGGCTCGATTGAACGTCACAAGGCCCGTCTTGTTGCTCAGGGCTTCACACAAATTCCGGGAACCGATTTTCATCACACGTTTAGTCCGGTTGTCAAAGCTGCAACCGTTCGCATTATCCTGGCTTTATCTGTTCAGCATAGTTGGCCTCTTCATCAGCTTGATGTCAAGAATGCTTTCCTTAATGGCGTTCTTGACAAACCAGTGTTCATGGCTCAACCCCCGGGGTTTATTGATCCTCGTTTACTGATCACGTGTCGACTCAAGAAAGCTCTTTATGGTCTTCGCCAGGGCTCCCTAGCACAGTTTTTGGAGGGTTTAGCTCGTATCTCACCAACCTTGGCTTTCTCCGAGTCGTTGTGATTCTTCAATGTTTCATTTTCATCGAGGCACTTCTGTTATTTATTTGCTGCTCTATGTCGATGATATCATTGTTACAGGGAATGACAGCTCGTTGTTGCAATCTTTTATATCTCGTACACACCGTGAGTTTGCCATCAAGGATCTTGGGCGTCTGAATTATTTCCTCGGTCTTGAGGTTTCTTATACATCTGCTGGCTTGTTTGTGGGTCAAGCTAAATATGCCCATGATATCCTTGAACGAGCTGAGTTGTTGGACTCCAAGCCTGTTTCCACTCCATTGGCTCAGCCGGGAGTCTCTTGTCGCATCGGTGATCCGTTTCGTGATCCCACGCTATACTGAATCACTTGTTGGGGCCTTCGCAAGATCGACCATCACCCGATCCGATCTCTCATATCTTTGTCGATTCGCTTAGTCGGTTCCTTCACTCTCCGATCGACTCATTTTTCTAGCGATGAAACGTATTCTTCGCCATGTCAAGGGTACGATTCACTATGGTCTCTCCTTCGTCAAGAGGCGAGATATTGCTTTGGGTTATTCCGATCTTTGACCGCGTTGACCGAGACGCGTCGTTCCACCTATGGTTACTCTATTTTTTATTGGGGAAATCTTGTTTCTTGGTCTCGCTAAGAACAACCAACGATTGTTCGATCAAGTCGTGAATCTGAAAGGGGCATTAGCGAATGTAGCTTCGAATTGGTTTGGGTCACTAATCTTCTCCGTGAGCTCCGCTCGACCATAGCTTCTCGTCCGACTCTTTTGTGTGACAATAAGAGTGCTTTGTTTTGAGCGAATCTCATTGCCCATAAGCGTGCCAAGCATATTGATTTGGACTATCACTTTGTTCGTGAGCTCGTCTCTTCGGGAAGTTATCTACTAGCTTTGTTCCTTCACATCTTCAACTAGCGAGACATCTTCACGAAGAGCCTCCCTCGTCCCCAAGATTTTGAGTTTCTTCGTTCCAAGCTCACAGTGTGCCTTCACCCCACGCAAATTGACGGGGTATTAGAGATAAAGAATATAAATTAGTCTTTATCCAATGTATTTATATATTTTATATTCTTTCCATGTAAATCTCCTTGTATCTTGGGAAAGTTGTATTCCTGTAATCGGTCTATTAATAATAGATTTCTCCAATCACCAATTCAACGGTGATATTCTAATCATCCTCACACTTTGAAAATATCTTTGGCAAAAAAATGACCAACTTTACGTGAAGCTCACTAATCAAAATCCGTTAGCTGGGTGAAAAAATTGTTATGGATCAAAATTGGTTAAAAATGACCAATTTCAACAAAATTCTAATGGCTCTTGACTCATCAGCATCGTTAGTTTTGAATGGAAAATTCATATGAGACTAAAATTGGTTGAAAAAGAACAAATTCCACGAGGCAAACTAAAAATACTTCATTGCAATTACCCGAGTTAATTTATTACAGACTGGAACCCAAAACACAAAAGATGACAAGAAAATAAAATCAAATAAAAAGCTTTTATTTTATACGGATGCGACAATGATGCTCCGTGGGTGCTTAATTAATCAACATAAAGTTGAGATATTGATCAAGAACCGGGAGCCGTTGATTGGCATCATAAGTATACATGAGAGAAATCATCCTTGCAAGATTAAGAGATGCTTCTTCGAAGGTGGACGATCCTGATGCCGATTTATTGAGATTGAAACACTCCATGTTAAGGCGTTTCCATTCGGTTTTTATCATCTTCATTACATGCTCTCGTGCTTGTTTGGATGTCAAACTTTGGTTGTCTTTCATGTAGCAATCTATGTATGAACCATCTTTGCCATTTTGATGCTCATCCTCAAGTGTCAACCATCAATGTTGGATATAAGTCAAAATATACAAGTGTGTTTTTAATTAACTAGTTTAATTTTATATGTAAGATTTGATAATGGAAGTCATTAATATCATGTGTTCGATATTACATTATTATAATTTTGATTTTCCCAAAATAAAGAATCCCACGTACCTCAACAAATTTGAGCGGTATGAGTATCATTTTTTAAAATTTCCTTTCCTATTCTTTTTCTATTGATTTGTCGTTTTACCAAGCACCCCTGAATTATAAAGGTTTAATTGTTCATAAATTCATCATTTATATATTTTACAATTCTATCATGATTTCTTAGTTTAGGAATGTCAGAAGTTGTTACAATTTTATCACCGATGAAGCTACTTTTTAGCAATTATTTTATAAAGATGTCGAGATTGATGAATTTACTTTTAATTACCCCAAAAATAAGCCATGCCTTTGCACTCCCTAAGTCATCCCAAAGACGAAGAATTGCAGCAACACAAGAAATGAGTGTTGATGTATCATCTAAATGGATTTCGGCGAGACCCAATAGAAAGAATAAGTGAACTAGCACCACGTGGACCCCACTGCTGACCTTGCCATTAGCCAAATACTCTTCCGCTCTTGGCAATTCTTTGGAGTCAAACCACTTTGCCTCCACTAGAAATGCCTTGCACAAGCTACCCCACTGCTCCATAGTGAAATTTAGTGCATACATCAATTTGTTTACAAAAAACTTATGTTTTTAGAAAATTGATTAAGATTAGTGATTGTGAGAAAATTAATTAATACTAGTATTTGTAAAACAATTTTTTTTAAAATTGATAATGTTTGCAAAAAAGTTCATAGTATTAAGAAAAAGGCTAATTAATAAGCTACTAAAAGCAACCCTTTTCAACTTTTTAGTTTATAGATTTTGATAACTTATTTAATCTAATAAAAGAGAGACAAAACACTTCAAATTGTTTCAGCACAATTCTAAGTGATTATAATAACTTATATATTTTTTTTTTCAAGCACCTCCATAACTAACGAGTGGATCCAAACATAAATTATTCTTCTTTCTATTTTATTGATTTTAGTTCTAAGGTGTCAAATTTAAGTCCCAAGTTGTCCAATTTTAGTCTTTCGTTTTGCGAGAAAATTCAAAATTAGACCTAAAATCACTTATATTTTGGACTCAAATTGGACAAGTTAGGACTAAATTAAATTGGATACCCTAAGGTTGAAATTGATATAGTAGAAAGAAAAACGACTTATATTAGATCCACCCAAGATGTAAATTGATATTAAGTCCAACAAAATACAATAAAGGTCGAGTAGGAAAAGCCACTCCCTATATAACATATATACATACCGTTTGTTTTAGGGAGTTGATAGGGTTGTAGCCATACTTATCATAAATCATTTGGCTAATTTCATTGGTGGTATCTAGAAGGGCCTTATAACACATCTTCATGTACTCGGGGAGCGTTTCCATGGCCGCATAGTCCCATCTAATATATACACATATTTATCAGCATTAAAGACTATATACAAAGTCTTATATGCACCAAATGCATTATGCAACTTAATTATATTTTTGAAACATGCAACTTGTTTTTATGAAATGTTCAATTCGATGTGCCGGACTAATTCAGGCGTATCACATGGCATTGTAGACAGATGTGATTGTCACATCATCTTTAGTTACGTCTGATAATTAGTTTGTATATCAAATTATAATTATTTATAAACTTCCAAAATGTCGTAAATTTGTATCGTACTTGTCAACGGCTTCAGTGAAGATGGCCAGGTCTTGTAGAGTCCCGTAGAGGTCGAAAACGTCGTCTATCAAGTAAATAAATGCGATAGACTTGGTAAGATGGACTCTCTGCCACGATAAGCTTTTATCGTGAATGAGTATGGCCATCGACCATGTGTACCATTTTAACGGCTGGCTCCTTGCGAGCTTCAGTTCTACGATTAAACCCAGATCTTCCCACCACCTAAAATGCCCAAATGGTTATTGTTTGAAGAGGCACACTTACATGAGACGGTTTCACGATAAAACGGGGTATAACTTGGACATTGACGCTTTAATACTTTAGAAAAGGTGAATGTAATTTATGTTAGATTGTACCCAATCTTATGCATGACACAGTCTCATATAAGTTTTTGTCTTATTTGAAAACATGATGGTGACTTAACATAATTAAAAAGGAAAGAATGCAAAAATCTTTTTCTCTTGATCCTACGTTTTTCATTGATTCGACATGTACTATTTCAATTTGTGGACACCTAGAAGCTAACAGGTGTCAAAAGCTAATTAGCTCTAGCTAAGAGATAAACTACTCCCTTCATCCTGATTTTGATTATCCGCTTTCTATAAATAGTCTTCATAATTTTGCTTATCCATTTCTAAATAAGGTAATAAAACAACATTCAATATTATTTAATACTATTATTTCTCTCCACCAAACCCACTTTACATCATTTAATACTATTATTTCTCTCCACCAAACTCACTTTACCCACTTTACACCATTTAATACTATTATTTCCTACTTTTTCTTAATCTACGTGTCTACAGTAAATAGATAATAAAAAATAGGACGAAGGGAGTATTAATTGACCAACGGATTCATTAGCTATATATATATATATATATATATGTGTGTGTGTGTGTACTATTTGTGGTCCTTCTGCATTGTGACCACTGAGTTGTAAAAGTATTACTCCCTTCGTCCAGCAATGACTTAAAAACTAGAATTGGACCGCAAATCAAAGAAAGTGGGTTAAAGTGAGTTTGAGTGGAATAAAATAAGGGTGTTGTGAGTGTATTAATATTATATTTATTTCCATTTTGGGAGTGTTCAAGTAATGTTGGAACGTCCAAATAAGGCAAGTGTTCAAGTAATATTGAGACGGAGGGAGTACTGTATTTTGTGGTGTATGATGGATTGCTGACTTGGCATTTTTTTCACTTATTTATAATTTTTTGGAAATTATGAATAAGTGAATGTTTGTTAATTAATTATTAGGGAATTAGTGTTTTTTTAGTAATGTATGCATGTTATTTTTATTTCAGTTCTAGTTCTGTCTACTATCACGAATTGATAATAGTCTTGTTACGTTTTGACATTTTAGTTCGATAACAGGTTATAGCAAGGAGGTGAAACATCTGGTTGTTCACGTGGCAGAGTTTAATTGGTCAACTGGATGTTTCACCTCTTGAAGCTGGTTACTGTACCAAAATGTCGAAAAAGTAAGAGTTATTAGACTATATTCAATTCGTGAAAGTGTATAGGACTGAAGTCGGTACAAAAAAAAATAAAAAATTATTTTCCCTAATTGTTATCTTACTTGGAAACATGGTGCAACTCCGTTTTGTGTAGTGATTTTGCCATGGCGAAATCCATTTCTGCCAGCTCTATTAATGTTTTCCCCCATTCTTTTGTGGTTTCCAAATGACTAAGAAAGTTGCTATTTTCGGGCAATCTAGTTATGCTCTTGTGGTAAGGGTTCTTCAATACTATTTTTGATTCACCTAAAGATTCAGACAGTACTTGTTTGCTGAATTCCTCTGCTTCATCAAGTATATTTTCTCCTTCAAAACTTAATTGTATGGCTTCGTACAATTCCAACAATCCTCGGGTATCTTGCCTAATTTCTCCTTTGAATTTCCCATCGTTGCCCTTGAAATTGTTAAACACATCTATGGATCAAAAAAGGCAACTTCAGAGTACGGTCTTCTGTGAACCTAGGTTCACGGGAACTATCTTGTTTCGAATGTCACTGTTACGCATACGAAATGTCACTTTTATAAAATACTCAATTTTTAAACAGTGACACTTCGTACGCACTACAGTGATACTGATAGTACGTATATATGCACTACAAAAGTTTATGCCAATATTGATGTAGTATAAAATTCTGAGTTAAATTTATTTTTGATCTCACAGGACACGGTACCTCATGATTTTGGTTCCAATAATCACCACTTTGGTCTCGTAAATTTTTTTTTATGCAGTTTTGATAGCTCCGTTACGGAATCCGTTAAGTTCAACTGCACTTTTGGTCCCAAACCTTGTCCTGTGGGACCAAAACTGCAGTTGACTTTAACGGAAAACGTAACAGTGGGACCGAACACTACATGAAAAAATAATTTTGGGACCAAAGTGGTGGGTGTTGGGACCAAAATCATGAGTTACCGTATATCCTGTGGGACCAAAAATAAATTTAACTCTATATATGAATTCTCAAGCTACATAGAACCTGCAGAAACGAGGTATCCCCATTGTCTTAGTAATCGGAAAGAAAGCGCAGCATCATAAAGCGAGTAGCATCTACGAATACACTCTCCATTTTTCGTATAATGCTGCTTAAGAATGGTGTGGATTTCCTTGTGATAATGGCGGGCAACTCCTAACCGCTGAATCGCATCAACTAAAATTAACCTTTCTATTGGATCTTCTTCTTCTTCCTCTTCCTTCGGCTCTAGTAATGGCTTAATCTTCTCCACTCTATCTTCGTAGCCCGTCGAAAATTTAACCTGTAAGTAATTAAACACGGATGAATATATTGTATATTAAGTAAACAAACTCTCGATCGTATGAAACTTTTTCAATGTATGAAATTGAATTCATAGTAATACCATAACATTTATTTACTGATATGACTACTCTTATAAATTAATACAATAACATTTACACACACGCAAATGTTATGTTATTAGTTTATAAGTGTTATGGTGATAATTTTTAAATATGATTATATCAATTTCATATCGTGAACAAATTTCACCGAATCTGGCTCTATTTAGTAAAAATGTTGGAAAATCTTAACGGGAAAAAGGTTTCCATTCTTGAAATTGCTCTTCTTTGTTGCTTCACATGCAATAGGAAAAGATTTAATATTTCGCGTAGATAAAAAGTTTGTTATAAAATTTGAAGGACGAGGAATAGAAGTAAATGACAAGCCAATGCAAATAGCTGCCATGGAGAAAATTAATGTACTTTTGTGAGTCTCAGTGTGTGATGTGATAAACCAAATGCCCAAATGGGGTGTCATATATATAGAAGTTACCACAAATATCCTAACAAATATCTATTGTACGTATATTAATGATAATGTAATAATAATAAAATTTGATAAATATGATAAAGTTAGGTAGTCTAAGAATAAAATGCAAAATATGATAGTATACACGGTAAGAAAATAAAGAATTGGCTATGAAATTCTTGAACGTGACTACAGAAATTCCAAAAAAAAATAACTCCGTCCTTAAATAGAGAAAATTGTCTTACGACTTATCTATAAAATTCACTGATATTCCTCAAATTATCTACAAAGCAAATTGCTTACGGAAATATTATAATTTATAGGTAAATTTATTAATAAGTACTAATTTTTGTAGACAGTTTGTTTGTAGATAATTTTAGGCTAAGTCTTGGATGTATAAAAGTGCACTGTGTACTCAGAATGCATTTTAGAATCATGCAACATGTTATACTGAAAGGTGCAACTTGTTTTCACTGAACCGTGCAAAATTGCATGGTTCAGTATAAAAAAATTGCACCTTTCAGTATAAAAAGTTTCATGGTTTTAAAATTCACTATGAGTGCATGGTGCACCTGAATGCATATAAGACTCACTCGTAATTTTAACTTTAAAAATGCACTAATTTCATGACATTAACTTTCATATAATTATAAGATAAAAACTTGTGTGAACCCGAGTTCACCGTGAACTCGGTTTTTTTAGTATCACTGTTATATACAAAAACTCTCACTATTATGCATAAAAACCATCACTGTTATTTACAAAAATAATCACTGTTTAGAAAATGTTTTATATTTTTAAACTTTGAAAAAAAAATTGTGCATAACATTAATAATTTTTACCCATAATAGTGATAGAGTTCATGCATAGACTTGGTTCACCGGAGTGTTACTCTAATTATAATTCATATATATATGATGGTATATAATTGTATACGACTATATATAAAGGATAAAAGTGTTATTTTTATCTCCTGTTGATCAATATCAAGAAATGGAAAGCTACACAGAAAATTGTTGTTCTCCTTGATAAGTTGTTTAACGGTTTACTAGTTGCTATTTCGATGGAGAATAAATTCTGTTGTATGTATCTATCATGGACCTGACCATATAATTTCTCATATAAAGTTATAAACAAATATATATCTTTCACAGTGTTGTCAATATATGCGACTTTTCTTCTATGTTCTCACGTATTATTTGTTTCACTTTTATAGTAATAGGATCCACTATTTCAATAAAAGTATCATCTTTTGAGGAGTGGGTGGCCTATGCAATACGTGCACCGTGTATTTTATAATATATTTTTTAAATATACAATTTATTTACATTAAAATATATAATCTGTGTTCGTAAAATAAATTGCATGTTTCAATATAAACAAGTTATATGTTTCAAAAATGCAATATTGAGTGCATGAAGCACTTGATGCATACAAAACTAACCTCTTTTGAGCATTCATGATGCACTATGCACCCCATATGTATTTTGAAACATACAACTTGTTATACGAAAATAAATTGTACATTTCAGTATAACATGCTAGTTGTATGCTTCAGTGCAACAATTTGTATATTTTTAAAATATATTATGAAGTACACGGTGCACTTGGTGCATACAAGAGTTATGGAGTTTGAATTACAAATGATCCCATAACTTTGACGGTAAGAATTAGTAAAACAAACTTAAAAATACATGTGACAGTACACTTGACAGTCCAATCACAACATCCGCCGAAAAGCCCCAAATTGAAACGGTAAAATGACGTTGTTCTGACTGCTTTGTGACTAAAATTAGACATTATCAAAATTATTGAGACTAAATCAACGATAAAAAAATTTATGGGACTAAATATATTTGAAGCCAAAGTTATAAGACCATTTGTGATTCAAACTCAGAGTTGTGGGTCGTTGGCTAAGAAGTGATTGATGCAGTGAAAAATGTGATGTTCGCCGATTAAGAATTGAGAAAGGGAATGTGTGTGGTTGTCGATTGTATATATGACCGATGTGTCGCAATAGGTTATTTTTCCTTTTTTATACAAAGAGTTGCTCAAGAAAAAATTTGAGGAGACTACTGAGAAAATATGTAATGGGAAAATTAGTTGTAATGACGAATGATACAAATTTATATAACAGGGGAACTTTATGAAATATTTCATATGAAATAATAAAGCCTCTAATGCACGGATTCTTAAAAAATTAACAATATGCAGTATCGGATTCGCCTGGGGTGAGATTTGGGTGGGATTCGCACCCGATTCGCCACGTGACGAATCCCAAATTTTTTTTATTATCGGATACGCATATCCTGTTCCGAGGATACGCGTATCGGATACGTATCGGGGTTTTTTTGTAAAATTTATTAAATTTTGGGGTTTTTTGTAAAAAATTAAAACTTACTAATAATTTGAAGGACACACTCTAAAACTTATTAAATATTAAAATTTATTAATCTTTTATTATGATTTATGACTTGTGTAGGTTGATAATATTTGATTTAATTGTTGTTTTGTTACTTATGGGATGAATTCCTTGATATTAGTACATGTGTTTTAAATACTCTTGATATTATTACATGTGTTATATATAATTGTTGTAATTTTTTTAATATTATTACAAGTGATATATATAATTAAATTAAAAAAATTAACGTATCCTCGCCGTATCGTATCCTAAAAATTTGAAAATCTATGCATCCCCGCACCCGAATCATATCGTATTTCCACCCCGCATTCGTACTCATGCAACACAGAATAATGCATACGAAAAGGGAACAAAATTTGTAGATTTTAATTCGCCCGTCAAATTGGGCAAAATAGATTTTTTTTTTAAATCATGCAAAGACAGATTAAAAAAACTCACTCTCAAGTATGTGTTACTACAAGAGCAAACATATGTTACTATAAAGATAAATATGTGTTATTGTAATTTGTAAGGACAAATAACACATACATGTCTTTTTCAGTACACATACTTGTCATTATATTAATACATGTAAGATATTGAAAATTTTGTTATTATATTAATTCAAATGTGTTACTGTAAGAAGAAAGATGTGTTAAAGAATGAACAAAATGCAATTCCTCTGTTTCATCCGTTTTTCATTCGTTTTTATCTGCTTCTCTCTAATTGGCCATATTACATTGATTCTTAATCCGTGAAATATTTTGTATAAGTGTTTGTAATGTAGATTGAGCATGTTGTTCAAACGACAAGAATAATTATGGGAAATATTATTAACCATTGTTGATTTTTTCACTAATGTTGTCACATTGGACACAACATTAGAATGAATTCTTTCTTCTAAAAACACACTCTTATTGGTTAAAACGTTGTTTTTGACATTGTTGACTGCAGGTTGACGATCCAAAATGGATTCCAAAATTCCAGAAGGATCTACACAACTCGAGAAAAGTTGGGAGCATTCTAGATTATGCGACTGGTATCCACATGAAAGAATATAGCCCACTACTGACGGTTATCACACGAGATCATGGAGGAGTTGAAGAGAAGTCATTTTTAGATCCATCAAGGTGGACCTATGGATGAAGACTTGCGGTTTTGCATTTCTCTATAAATAGAAGACTACATCTTCATCACAAGGCAAGGAATAATTGAGCATCAAGTGTAGATTGCTAATACATCTAGAGTGATAGGGTCATTATATCTCTTTTTATGTTACTTCAAGTGTTGTTCCATTTCAAGTAACAATAGATCGTTTTATTGTGTGTGTTACATTCAGTGATGATTAGTTTCATACACATAGAATATATCAACTTTGATTCTGTAAAGATACACTTAATCTTTAGATTAAAAACTTTGTTCTAGATCTTGATTTGTTATGATAATATTCAGTCTGTGAATCACTCTCTACATCTTTTGTATTCGCTACTCAGTTATAATGAAAGTTTCGCCATACGACACTCACAAATTATATTATAGTTTGTGCATATTTTAAATTCATTGCAAATTGTGTTTAAGTCTTCCGCTGTTTAACTTAGTGTTCTATTAAGTTTTACAACATTCATTATAACATTCCTCTGATTTTACACAAGTATACACACTTTCAATATTCAAAGGCGTATGACAATGACACAATAAATGCCTATATATAAGACTCTATAACTAGGGTTTCCAGGCTTAACAGACCCTAGAACCCGACCCAACAGTATTTAAAAACTTAAGCCTTAAAAAATATTTTCAGATAAACATAAATAAATTACTAGATAAGTATTAATAAAAGATGGATGATTGTATATTGGTGTGGGATCCTATTCCTTCATTCTGTCCCTAGTTGAAGCCAAGGGCGGATCATTGTGTGGGCTGGGCCGGGCTGTAGCCCATCCTAATTTTTGGGGAAAAAAAATTATCATTAAAGTTTTTTTTTTTTGCAATTTACTTCAACTAGATTCGAACCTAGGACCTTTAAGAAGATATTATCAAGTCTTTACCATTAGACTACTTCAATTTTCATTATTAGTTTGTAAAGTATAAGTATAATACTCGTTAAAGGAATGTAGGCTTAGTGTTGGGGAATAAGTTGCACAGATCTATTGGGAATAAATATTTAAATACAAATTTAATTCTGATAATTATTACTAGCATGAATTAATCATATATTGATTCAAATAATAATTCAACAACAAATCATGCATATAATCAATTCACGTAAATCCTACGCATGCGAAATTTCTACGAGTTTACGTGAACGTACCTCTTGGAATGGTAATGTTTTCGTTGATTAAACACACCAAAAGAACCTTCCCAAGTATTCCCTTAATCCTTGCTCGACAATCCGGTGGTAGGATGCTTGCGAACAATTAACAAAAGGAAAATAAACTTTGTTGCACCACCTTTGTGGATTTACTAATTTTTCCAGCACATGGAATTGTACTTGGGAATGAAAGAATCATCCCCTATTTATATACAGGGTGGTGGTCGAAATTTTAGGGAAAAAATAATGTGGGAAAATCTTTTCTTGATCTCCAAGAAATCTTGAATATATCTCCTATATTCTTTTTCCCATAATTATAATATTCCACAAAAATCCCACCTTATCAAGTTATGGCCAATATTTTCAAAAATTTAGGGCAAGAATCCAAGATTTGGATCTTCTTGAATTTTTGAGATATTCTTGTATTTCAAGAAATACATATCTTCCATAATATCTTTTCAAGAAAATCAAGAAAATCTTTATTTCCCTTAATTATCAAAAATTTCGAAATATCAAGTATGAATAACCAAGTGGGAGATTTCTTGAATTTAATAAGATAATCTTGTATTCCAAGAATACATATCTTCATTCCATAACAAAATTCAAAGAAAATTTTTCTCCCCTTTTATCCATAAATTTCGAAAATTATGAGGAAAAATAAGAAACAAATTTATTTTATTTTTAAACACCTTTTTCAGTTATTGACTTTATGTTGGGCTACTTAGGGGGCCTTTAGTAGAATTAAGATTGGACCTTCCAATGGATCTTGAATTATCAATATTGAGCCACATTATTATTCAAGCCCATAAATATTAATTAATCCCACTACATAATTAATATTGCACTATCCATCTTAACCCATATTACAGTCAATATGGCTCCCGGTTATTATTTCCCGTGTTTAAGATTATCTAGCCCATTAATTAACTCAAGCCACTGAAATAGCTTTCCATTAATTAATATCTTTTGTCCTTGGTTAAGGAACGGTTCAACATTATTATCCATACCGGAAACTAGTTCCACTTGCAAGATTTGGTATGATAAAGCTTATGAACCTCCCAAGGGGACAAATCGAACAAGCGTACTTGCACACGATTCTCCGTATTAAATCTTAGCAATCACATGTGATCAATAATATTGTCCAAGATAAAAAGTATTGAATCTCGTTGATTCTCTACCCATGATAAGTCAAAGCAATAGTTACCAACCACACGTGATCCTATTTAAGGAACGAAGATTAAGAAATAACGAACCACTGAGGTCTAATTCTTCCTTGTTCAGTTCTGAAGAATTTGTCCTCCTGTAGGTCCTATTTAGTGCATCAGTCATGCACTAGTGTAATCTCTTGGTCAAGACAAGCCAATCCGAGTCTTACACTTCAACCTTTCACGATGGATTGTTCATTTCCATCTAGGTCGTGAATGGTGTACTTTTAGTTACAAGGGATTGTTAATTTAATCTTCTGTGATCTGGTATCACTAAATTAACTACAATGTAACACGTCTTATTTATTGAACAGTTATGCAAAGAATATATGTAACATTAGATGATATTTAAAAGCATCGATGATAAACAATTTATTTCAAGAAATAAGTCCGAAATTCGGTTTTTGATTTTACAAAGTAAAAGCATACTTTCCAGTATAATCCCAACAATCTCCCACTTATACTCAAAGTCCGCTTTTAAGTATACTACAAAGATGTCTCGTGTAGTTCCTAATCGTGACATCTAATGTCACCTACACGAACCTAATAATTTCTCCCACTTATACTCAAAGCAGTTGACAAAGGTCTTGACACCCATTCCTTCCACATGTCTCTTGAATGTATTCGAGGCGCACCCTTTGTGAATGGATCTCGCTGGGTTGTCTTCGACGCTATCTTTGCCACATCTATATCTCCTCTCTTAACGATATCTCGTATAAGATGGTATTTCCTTTCAATGTGTTTTGTTTGGCCTTGTGGGCTCTTGGTTCCTTTGAATTTGCAAATCGCTCCCAATTGTCACAATAAAAGCGATGATTCTGGCTGGGCAAATTCAGAACTACATTCAAGTCCACTAGGAAGTTCTTGAGCCAAACCGCTTCTTTCGTTGCCTCGCAAGCAGCTACATATTCGGCTTCCATGGTAGAATCTGCGACGCATTTCTGCTTGACGCTTCTCCATGTCACGGCTCCTCCCCCCATGCAAAACACACTACCGGAGGTAGATTTTCTGGAATCTATGTCTGATTGGAAATTCGAGTCCGTGTAGCCGATGGGGATTAGACTATCTGACTGATAAATTAACATTCTATCCCGAGTTCTTTTCAGATACTTCAGAATGTTTTTAACTGCCGTCCAATGTTCTTTCCCCGGGTTACTTTGATATCTTGCCACCATGCCAACGGCAAAACAGATATCCGGTCTCATACATAGCATTGCATACATAAGGCTTTCGACAGCCGAAGCATATGGAATGCCTCTCATGTCATCTATCTCCTTTTGCGTCTTAGGGCACATTTTCTTGAATATATGAATTCCATGTCTGAAAGGTACGAAGCCTTTCTTGGAATCCTGCATGCTGAATCGTTTCAAGACAGTGTTTATGTATGAAGCTTGCGATAAGCCTATCATCTTTTTCTTGCGATCTCGAGTGATCTTGATCCCAAGGATGTCTTTTCTTCCCCTAAGTCCTTCATATCAAACTGTTTTGAAAGCCATGCCCTTACGTCTGATAACACCTTCACATCGTTCCCGATGATCAGAATGTCGTCTACGTATAGTACTATGAATACCAATGCAGTTCCGACACGCTTTTTGTACACACAACTTTCGAACTCGTTTTGATCAAACCCATAAGACTTTATAACATGATCAAAACATTGGTTCCAAGCTCTGGATGCCTGTTTGAGTCCGTAAATGGACTTCATGAGCTTACAAACTAGGTGTTCTTGGCCTCTTTCAATGAAGCCTTGGGGTTGTTGCATATAGATCTCTTCATCAAGACTTCCGTTAAGGAAAGCTGTCTTGACATCCATTTGCCAGATTTCAAAGTCGAGATGCGCAACAATCGATAAGAGAATTCAGATGGACTTGAGCATGGCTACGGGCGAAAAAGTATCCTCATAATCGATCCCTTCTTTCTGAGTATAACCTTTCGCCACGAGTCTTGCCTTGAAGGTTTCCACCTTCCCGTCCGTTCCTCCTTTTCTCTTATACACCCACTTGCAACCAATGGGTTTGACCCCATTAAGTGGTTCGACTAGCTCCCACACTCTGTTATGATATATAGAACCCATTTCGGCTTTCATTGTTGTTTGCCAAGAATCTGCATCCTTGTCTTGGATTGCCTCGTCATATGTCCATGGGTCTGATTCGTCTTGTCCGGGAATCAAGTCCGAGGACTCTCCTATTCCCATGAATCTCTCGGGCTGTCTCACAACCCTCCCACTACAACGAGGTTCTGGTTGTGTAAGTGTGTCGTTTGGTATGTCATCTTGTACAGTTGGCATTGAGGTTAGCCCCCTTAGCACATTTAAGGTAATCTCACTTCTGGGTCTTTTTTCGTTCATATAATCTTCTTCCAAAAATCTAAAGTGGGTGTTTATTACCACCTTTTGATCTTCGGGACCATGGAACATACACCTTTTTGTTCCCTCGGGGTATCCCACAAACAACCTTAATTCTGATCGAGGATCCAATTTACCGGCTTCCTTGTCCAACACGTAAGGCCGGACACCCCCAAATCTTCATGTGTCTCAAACTGGGCTTGCGCCCCGTCCACAATTCTTTGGGAGTTTTTGGAACCGATTTGGATGGCACAAAGTTCAGAATGTAGGCTGTTGTTTCCAAGTCATGACCCCAGAATGACTTGGGAAGATCCGCATAACTCATCATAGATCTAACCATTTCCAAAAGAGTTTTGTTTCTTCGCTCTGCAACCCCGTTTTGTTGAGGGGTTCCGGGTGCAGTTAGCTGGGATGCAATCCCTTCATCAGACAAGTAGTTCAAAAACTCATCGCTGAGGTATTCGCCTCCACGATCGGATCGTAGAGACTTGATACGTTTTTCCCTATGATTCTCTGCTTGAGCCTTAAATTCTTTGAATTTCTCAAAGGTCTCAGATTTATACTTCATAAGGAAAATATAACCGTACCTTGAGTAGTCATCAATAAAAGTGACAAAATACTCATAACCTCCTCTTGCTTTGGTTGACATTGGACCACATACATCTGTGTGAACGATTTCTAACACTTCTTTGGGTCTATTCCCCTTGGCTCCAAATGCTCTCTTGGTCATTTTACCCTCCAAACATGTTTCTCAGGTTGGACTTGGTTCAACTTGGAGAAACTCTAGTGAACCGTCTTTCACCAACCTTTGGATCCTCTTTGGATTAATATGACCCAATCTTAGATTCCGTAGAAGTATCTCGTTCACGTCTAATGAACGTTTTCTTTTCTCGGAAATAGTTGATGTGTTATAGGATGCATTTCGTGAGTGGTGTGCACAGTTAATTGTACAGAGACTATTCGACAACGTTCCATGACAGATAAATTTATCAAAAAGAGAAATGGTAACAACTTTATTAAAAGTAACCGAATATCCATCAAGAAAAAGTTTAGAAACTGAAATTAAATTCTTTCTAAAATTCAGAACGTAAAGAACATCTCTTAAAATTAAAACTCTGTCTTCAAAACGTTGGGGAATAAGTTGCACAGATCTATTCGGGATGAATATTTAAATACAAATTTAATTCTTATAATTATTACTAGCATGAATTAATTCAAATAATAATCCAACAACAAATCATGCATATAATCAATTCACGTAAATCCTACGCATGCGGAAATACTACGAGTTTACGTGAACATACCTCTTGGGACGACAATGGTCTTGTTGATTAGACACACCAAAAGAACTTCCCAAGTATTCCCTTAATCCTTGCTCGACTATCCGGTGGTAGGACGCTTGCGAACAATTAACAAAAGGAAAATAAACTTTGTTGCACCACCTTTGTGGATTTACTAATTTTTCCAGCACATGGAATTGTACTTGTGAATAAAAGAATCATCCCCTATTTATAGAGTAGTGGTGGTCGAAATTTTGGGGCAAAAAATAATGTGGGAAAATCTTTTCTTGATCTCCAAGAAATCTTGAATATATCTCCTATATTCTTTTTCCCATAATTATAATATTCCACAAAATCCCACCTACTCTTTGTTATGGAATTTTTGAAATATTAGGCAAGAATCCAAGATTTGGATCTTCTTGAATTTATGAGATATTCTTGTATTTCAAGAAATACATATCTTTCATAATATCTTTTCAAGAAAATCAAGAAAATCTTTCTTGCCCTTTATATTTCAATATTTTCGAAAATTGCTTCATGGATAACCAAGTGGGAGATTTCTTGAATTTAATGAGATAATCTTGTATTCCAAGAATACATATCCTCATTCCATAACAAAATTCAAAGAAAATCTTTCTCCCCTTTTATCCATAAATTTTGAAAATTATGAGGAAAAATAAGCAATAATATTTATTTTATTTTAAACACCTTTTTTTCAGGTTATTGGACTATATGTTGGGCTACTTAGGGGCCTTTAGGAGAATTAAGATTGGACCTTCAAATGGATCTTGAATTATCAATATTGAGCCACAATATTATTCAAGCCCATAAATATTAATTAATCCCACTACATAATTAATATTGCACTATCCATCTTAACATATTACAAATAATATGGCTCCCCATTATTATTTCCCCGTGTTTAAGATTATCTAGCCCATTAATTAATTCAAGCCACCTAAATAGCTTTCCATTAATTAATATCTTTTGTCCTTGGTTAAGGAATGGTTCAACATTATTATCCATACCTAAACTAGTTCCACTTGCAAGATTTGGTATGATAAAGCTTATGAACCTCCCAAGGGGGGCAATCGAACAAGCGTGCTTTTGCACGATTCTCCAGATTAAATCTTAGCAATCACATGTGACCAATAATATTGCACAAGATAAAAAGTATTGAATCTCGTTGATTCTCTACCCATGATAAGTCAAAGCAATAGTTACCAACCACACGTGAGGTCTAATTCTTCCTTGTTCAGTTCTGAAGAATTTGTCCTCCTGTAGGTCCTATTCAGTGCATCAGTCATGCACTAGTGTAATCTCTTGGTCAAGACAAGCCAATCCGAGCCTTACACTTCAACCTTTCACGATGGATTGTTCATTTCCATCTAGGTCATGAATGGTTTACTTTTAGTTACAAGGGACTGTTAATTTAATCTTTTGTGATCTGGTATCACTAAATTAACTACAATGTAACACGTACGATTTATTGAACAGTTATGCAGTAAATATATGTAACATTCGATGATATTTAAAGCATCAGTGATAAACAATTTATTTCAAAGAAATAAGTTCGAAATTAGGTTTGATTATACAAAGTAAAAAGCATAATTTCGAAAGATATTCCCAACACAAAAGATAGGTGCACTTCTCCCATCGCTTGTTTTGCCACTCTCTCGTAGACGCCCAGTGTGATGAGGATCTCACTCCCACTAAGTTGTCGGGTCCGCTTGAACCCCTGTAAAGTGAAACAAACATGATCAGTGGATCCCGAATCCACCACCCATAAATGGGAGGCATACGCCGCTAAGCAAGTTTCAACAACTAGTGCGTGAGAATTATCTTTCTTTCCATTCCTTTTGGGTTTGGAACAAGCTGACCTCCAATGTCCTTTTTCACCGCAGTTGAAGCAATTCCCCTTAGCTGGCTTGCTCACTGCTCCACCCTTCTTCACCTTTTCTTTGCCATTGGCAACACTTGAGTTCACTTGCTTGTGGCTTTTGTCCTTTTTCTTGTTCTTACCACCCCTTGGCCTAGAAGAAGAAGAAGGTCCATTTGCCACCAAGGCTTGGCTCTTTTGCCCCAATATCACCTTTGCCGAGACTAAACCTTGCAATAGATCAGGCATCGAGAATTTCTGATTATTCATCTGGTAGTTCAGCCTGAACTGTTCAAAACTTTTCGGCAGAGAGTGGAGCACAAAATCGATTTGGGTCTCGATGTCGATTCAAATACCAAGTACCTCAAATTTGTTAAGGTGAGCCATCATCCGGAGAACATGCTCCCCATACAATTTCCTCCACCATTTTCATAGAGAGCAAGTCCCTCATGGTGATCTGATGAGCAACACGGTTCTGATGTGGAAACATCGCTTTAAGACTAGTCATGATGTCTAGCAGCGGTCTCAACGTTCTGGTGTTGGTGTTGCAACACATCTGACATAGAAGCCAAGATGGTACACTTTTCCATTTCATTGGAACGCTCCCAGTCAGCATACTCTTTCTTAACCGTTTTAGTTAACTCATCTTTTGGCTTTTCTGGTTTAGGTGTAGTGAGAACCCAGTTATGGCTTTGTGCAGTGAGGACAATAGTATGTTTACGATTCCAATCAACGAAATTTTCACCAGTAAGCAAGTTGTCTTTAAGTATATTGAATAGTGGATTAAAAGGTTGCGACATGATGAACTGAAATAAATAACAATATGCATAAGCACAAATATATCACAAGGTTCGATCACATGCATCATATTAAAATCTCAAAAAAAATGAACATGCATCAGCCAACATCTCAAAATAGTTTAAATAAGCCACGTGGGGTGGGTCATTATTTAAACACATTCAAGCAAGTTACAAACAAGAACAGTTATTAAACCTTTAATTTCCAGATTAATAGTTGGCTCCCACTTGACCAATATAAAATTGACAGGGACTTCGGGGAAGTATATGCATATCAATTTTATACCTAAGTAATAATCATGATTAAATACAGAATCATTACTTCGCTTTGAACGAGCCTCGTGGGGAGGGTCATCGTTGCCACTAGTAATAATCCACAATCATCCATTTGGAATTCATTCATGTGAAAGCTAACTTTTGACCATCCCGTGGGGGGAATTTCTCCAAAAGAATTCACAAATAAATAAATCATGAAGGTCAAAATTAATTCAATTTTATTATCCGGAAAAAAATTGTCAATTAATTATTTAAACATACTTAGTAATTTTTGAAGGTGAGATTTTTCATTGGGCAACTCTCATGCAAACACATTTAAACAAATTAAATAAAGCACAAGAAAACACAATAATAAATCAAGCAACGCGGAAAAATAAACATATTGGGCACAAATTATCCAATTGTCATGGTTTGATTTTTCTTGGCTTGATTTTGAAGAAACGACGTCTTGAATTTCTCCCACTCGATCGTCTCGAAAAGAACTCCGTCTCGAAACGCCACGCCAAGTAGCTCATAGAATCGGGATGCACGCCCAGATCCGATCCGCCCCCTCCGTCGAAGTCACCCTCGGCGAAAGCAAAGACATCTCGGCGGGTTCCACACCCGTGCCTCGACACGCCTCTCGCAATGGCTTTCGGCGAGAAGCGGCGACGCTCGCCCGGCCTCGCCTCGCCTGGGCTTCAGCGCGCCCGTCCCCGCCCTTCCCCCCGCCCGCCTCGCCCCTCGCCTCGGCCCGCGTAGCCCATGCGTCGCCCGTCGTCTTGTCGCCCGTCGCGCCGTCAGCCCGTCGAACCATTCCGCCCGATGCGCCTAGCGTCGTGCCGTTATGCGAAAAGGCGGTCTGCGTTGTCGTGTGTCTCCCTTAAAGACGTTTAGCGTGATGCACGTCGTCCCCACGGTTACGGATCTATCCTTTAATTCTTTTTCGCCTCCGTTTCCGATCCGGTTATAATTTATTTACAAAAAATAAATAAACCTAGATCTAGACTAGTCTATTACATTGATCAAATCAAACAAATCTAATCTACTGTTGGATTTACTCACGAGGCAAAAGCGAATTCGAACGAATCGAATTAAAAACCACAATTTATATGCATGCGTAAATAAACACATTAAATTCCATGACAATTGGATACACAAAAAAGATCTAGCAATTCTACTATCCAATTTCAAATTTAATGAAAAACGAATTAAATTACAATTTAAAAAATTGAGAGTCTTAAACCGAGGCTCGATACGATTGTTGTTGGAATAAGTTGCACGGATCTATTCGGGATAAATATTTAAATACAAATTTAATTCTGATAATTATTACTAGCATGAATTAATCCTATATTAATTTAAATAATAATTCAACAACAAATCATGCATATAATCAATTCTCGTAAATCCTACGCATGCGAAATTTCTACGAGTTTACGTGAACGTACCTCTTGGAATGGTAATGGCCTCGTTGATTAAACACACCAAAAGAACCTTCCCAAGTATTCTCTTAATCCTTGCTCGACAATCCGGTGGTAGGATGCTTGCGAACAATTAACAAAAGGAAAATAAACTTTGTTGCACCACCTTTTTGGATTTACTAATTTTTTCAGCACATGGAATTGTACTTGAGAATGAAAGAATCATCCCCTATTTATAGACAGGGTGGTGGTCGAAATTTTAGGGAAAAAACAATGTGGGAAAATCTTTTCTTGATCTCCAAGAAATCTTGAATATATCTCCTATATTCTTTTTCCCAAAATTATAATATTCCACAAAAATCCCACCTTATCAAGTTATGGCCAATATTTTCGAAAATTTAGGGCAAGAATCTAAGATTTGGATCTTCTTGAATTTTTGAGATATTCTTGTATTTCAAGAAATACATATCTTCCATAATATCTTTTCAAGAAAATCTTTCTTTTCCTTAATTATCAAAATTTTCGAAATATCAAGTATGAATAATGTTGGGGAATAAGTTGCACAGATCTATTCGGGGTGAATATTTAAATACAAATTTAATTCTTTAATTATTACTAGCATGAATTAATCCTATATTAATTCAAATAATAATCCAACAACATATAGGCTTGCAAGAAATCAAGATTTGGATCTTCTTGAATTTATGAGATATTCTTGTATTTCAAGATATACATATCTTCCATAATATCTTTTCAAGAAAATCAAGAAAATCTTTCTTGCCCTCTATTTTCAAAATTTCGAAAATATCATTATAAATAATCAAGTGGGAGATTTCTTGAATTTAATGAGATAATCTTGTATTCCAAGAATACATGTCTTCATTCCATAACAAAATTCAAAGAAAATCTTTCTCCCAACATATTTATAATTTTCGAAAATTTTAGTTGGAAAATTAAGCAACAATATTTATTTTATTTTAATCATCTTTTCAGTTAATGGACTATATGTTGGGCTACTCAGGGGGCCTTTAGGAGAATTAAGATTGGACCTTCTAATGGACCTTGAATATCTAATATTGAGCGACAATATAATTCAACCCATAAATATTAATTAATCCCACTACATAATTAATATTGCATTATCCATCTTAACCCATATTACAGTCAATATGGCTCCCGGTCATTATTTCTAGTGTTTAAGATTATCTAGCCCATTAATTAATTCAAGCAACTGAAATAGCTTTCCATTAATTAATATATTTTGTCCTTGGTCAAGGAACGGTTCAACATTATTATCCATACCGGAAACTAATTCCACTTGCAAGATTTGGTATGATAAAGCTTATGAAGCTCCCAGGGGGACAAATCAAACAATCGTACTTGCACATGATTCTTCGTATTAAATCTTAACAATCACATGTGACTAATAATATTGCCCAAGATAAAAAGTATTGAATCTCATTGATTCGCTACCCATGATAAGTCAAAGCAATAGTTATCAATCCCACGTGATCCTATTTAAGGGACGAAGGTTAAGAAATAACGAACCACTGAGGTCTAATTCTTCCTTGTCCATTAAGAATTTATCCTCCCAGAGGTCCTATTCAAAATGATCACCATGCACTAGTGTAATCTCTTGGTCAAGACAAGCCAATTCGAGTCTTACACTTCAACCTTTCACGATGGGTTGTTCATTTCCATCTAGGTCGTGAATGGCGTACTTTTTAGTTTGAATTCTGGGACCTTAAATTTAATCTTCGTGATCCGGTATCACTAAATTAACTACAATGTAACACGTCGACTTATTGAAAATTATGCGAAGAAATATATGTAACATTCGATAATATTTAAAGAATAAATAAAATATTTATTTCAAGAAATAAGTCCGAAAATTCAAATTATACAAAGTAAAAGCATAATTTCGAAGATAATCCCAACAATCTCCCACTTATACTCAAAGTCCTTTTAAGTATACTACAACATGTCTCGCTTAGTCCGTGGCATCTAATGTCACCTACACTAACCTATTAATTTCTCCCACTTATACTTAATTACCAAAGGTCTTGACACTCATTCCTTCCACATGTCTCTCGAATGTACTCGAGGCGACTTTTTGTGAATGGATCTGCTGGGTTGTCCTCGGGCGCTATCTTTGCCACATCTATATCTCCTCTCTTAACGATATCTCGTATAAGATGGTATTTCCTTTCTATGTGTTTTTCTTGGCTTTGTGGGCTCTTGGTTCCCTTTGAATTTGCAATCGCTCCTAAGATTGTCACAATAAACGATGATTTCATTCGAACCACATCTAAGTCCACTAGGAAGTGCTTAATCCGCTTCTTTTCATTTGCCTACATAATTAATTTCGGCTTCCATGGTAGAATCAGACGATTTAACGCTTCTCCATGTCACGGCCCTTCCCCATGCAAAACATACTACCAGAGGTAGATTTTCCGAGTCTACGCGATTGGAAATCCAAGTCCGTAAATTGGGGATTGGACTATCTCGATCGATAAACCAACATTCTATCCCGAAATTCTTTTCGGATACTTCGAATGTTTTTAATTAATGCTCTTTTCCCGGGTTACTTTGATATCTTGCCACCATGCCTACGAAAGCAAATATCCGGTCTCGTACACGCATTGCATACATAAGGTTTCCGGTCCATAAGGAATGCCTTTCATGTCATCTATCTCCTCTTTGCGTCTTAGGGGACATTTTCTTGGATAGATGGATTCCATGCCCGAAAGGTACGAATCCTTTCTTGGAATCTTGCATCTTTGAAGCGTTTCAAGACAAAGTGTCTATGTATGAAGCTTGCGATAAAGCCTATCATCCTTTTCTTGCGATCTCGAAAAGTGATCTTGATCCCAAGGATGTGTCCGCTTCCCCTAAGTCCTTCATATCAAACTGTTTTGAAAGTCATGCCCTTACGTTTGATAACACCATCACATCGTTCCCGATGATCAAAATGTCGCCTACGTGTAGTACTAAGAATACCAATGCAGTTCCGACACGCTTTTTTATACACACAACTTTCAAACTCGTTTTGATCAAACCCATAAGACTTTATAACATGATCAAAATATTGGTTCCAAGCTCGGATGCTGTTTGAGTCCGTAAATGGACTTCTTGAGCTTACAAACAAGATGTTCTTGGCCCTGTTTCAATGAAACCTTGGGGTTGTTGCATATAGATCTCTTCATCAAGACTTCCGTTAAGGAAAAGTCGTCTTGACATCCATTTGCCAGATTTCAAAGTCGAAATCTTGCGCAAGAATCGATAAGAGAATTTGGATGGACTTAAGATAGCTACTTGAGCGAAAAAAGTTTCCTCATAATCGATCCCATCTTTATGAGTATAACCTTTAAGCCACTAGTCTTGCTTTAAGGGTTTCAACCTTCCCGTCCGGTCCTCTTTTCCTCTTATATACCCACTTGCATCCAATGGGTTTGACCCCATTAAGTGGTTCGACTAGCTCCCACACTCTATTATGAAACATAGAACCCATTTTGGCTTTCATTGCTATTTGCCAAGAATCTGCATCCTTATCTAGGAGTGCCTCGTCATATGTCCATGGGTTTGATTAATTTTGTCCCGGAATCAAGTCCGAGGATTCTCCTATTCCCATAAATCTCTCTACAATTTTTCTAACAACCCTCCCACTACAACGAGGTCTCCGGTTGTGAAAGTGTATCGTTTGGTATATCATCTAGTAAATGGCACCGAGGTTTGCCCTCTAAGCTCATTTAAGGTAATCCCATACGGGTTTTCTTTGGTTCATATAGTCTTCTTCCAAAAATCTAAAGTGGGTCTTTATGACCACCTTTTTGATCTTTCGGGACCATAGAACATACACCCTTTTGTTCCCTAAAATTATCCTACAAATAGCCTTAATTCTCGATCGAGGATCCAATTTAATAATTTGTCCAACACGTGGCCGGACACCCCCAAATTCTCATATGTCTCTCATACTAGGCTTGCCGGGTCCACAATTCTTTGGGAGTTTTGGGAACCGATTTGGATGGCACCAAGTTCGTAATGTAAGCCCATTGTTTTTTCTAAGGCATGACCCCGAACGACTTGGGAAGATCCGCATAACTCATCATTGATCTAACCATTTCCAAAAGAGTTACGTTTTTATTAATTTCAACCCCGTTTTGTTGAGGGGTTCCGGTGCAATGAAATTGGATACAATCCCTTCATCGATAAGTAGTTCAAAAACTCATCGCTGAGGTATACGCCTCCACGATCAGATCGTAGAGACTTGATACGTTTTTCCCTATGATTCTCTGCTTGAGCCTTAAATTCTTTGAATTTCTCAAAGGTCTCAAATTTATGCTTCATAAGGAAAATGTAACCTCACCTTGAGTAATCATCAATAAAAGTGACAAAATACTCATAACCTCCTCTTGCTTTGGTTAACATTGGACCACATACATCTGTGTGAACGATCTCTAACACTTCTTTGGCCCTATTCCCCTTGGCTCCAAATGCCCTCTTGGTCATTTTACCCTCCAAACATGATTCGCAGGTTGGAAACGGTTCAAGTTGGAGAAGCTCCAGTGAACCGTCTTTCACCAACCTTTGGATCCTCTTTGGATATATATGACCTAATCTTAGATGCCAAAGAAGTGTCTCGTTCAAGTCTGATGAACGTTTTCTTTTCTCGGAAACAGTTGATGTGTTATAGGATGCATTTCGTGAGTGGTGTGCACAGTTTATTGTATAGAGATTATTCGCCAATGTTCCATGACAGATAAATTTATCAAAAAGAGAAATAGTAACAACTTTATTAAAAGTAACCGAATATCCATCATGAAAAAGTTTAGAAACGAAATCAAATTCTTTCTAAGACTCGAACGTCTGAACATCTCTTAAAATTAAAACTCGGCCTTCAAAAGACAGTGCACTTCTCCCATCGCTTCACCGCCACTCTCGAAGATCGCCCGGTGTGATGAGGATCTCACTTTCACTTAGTTGTCGTCCGTTTGAACCCCCCATAATGTGAAACAAACATGATCGAGGATCCTCAGATCCACCACCCATAAATGGGAGGCATACGCCGCTAAATAAGTTTCAACAACTAGTGAGTGAGGATTACCTTTCTTTCATTTCCTTTTGGGATTGGAAACAGAATCGACCTCCAAAAACCCATTCTCCCAAAGAATTAAAACATATTCCTTTTGGTCCTTTCTTGACACCCAACCAAATTAACCGCCTTTTCCTCACTTTTCTTAGTGATGAGTTTGCTTTGGTTTCGACCACTTTCCTTTTTTCTTGAGACTTGCCTTCCAATCGCCTTGATCTCGAGAAAAGACTTTTGGTCACCAATGCTTCGTTTTTCTTTCCTAAATGCTTCTCCACTATCTCCAAGGCTTCTTGTAGATTATCCATAAAGAAACATGTGATCACTCATCACAAAACCACAAAGAAAATCCATCGAAGCTCCTTGGCGGTAAGCAAAAAAATTGATTTGGGCCTCATCACAATACTTAGTTCCGAGATAAGCCAGTTTTAGAAAATGGTGTTTGACTGAGAACATGCTCTTATCCTCATCCATTTTCGGCAAATTAAATTGCGTCGTCATTTTTAAACCGACGATCATGCGGTCTTTTGTTAAAAATATTTCTTCAAGACTTTGCATAATTTCCGCAATGGACTCAACACCTTCATGAATGTGTTTCAAATCATCAGACAGTGAAGTCAAGATTACACGTTTCATGGGTTCATTGTCCTGCTCCCAAATATTATACTCATGTCTTCACATCTCGATTCATCGGTGGTTTACGTGGCTTGGTACATCAAGAATCCAATAATGTTTTTTAGGCGGTGGACAAAACTCATATTTCGTTTCCAAATATTATAGTTTTCTCCAAATTAATTGGTGTTCTTTTTGAGTGTATATAACATTAAAAGGTTGCGACATGATGAACTCAAATAAATAATAACATGCATAAGCACAAATATATCACAAGGTTCGATCACATGCATCATATTAAAATCTCAAAAAAAAAAATAATACATGCATCAACCAACATCTCAAAACAGTTTAAATAAGCCACGCTCATTATTTAAACACATTCAAGCGAGTTACAAACAAGAACGATTTAAACCTTTAATATCCCATTAAGGCTCCCACTTAAAATTGACAGGGACTTTTGGGAAGTATATGCATATCAATTTTATACCTAAGTAATAACCATGATTAAATACAATTATTATTTCGCTTTGATCGAGCCTCGTGGGGGAGGGTCATCGCCGCCACTAGTAATAACCCACAATCATCCGTTTGGAATTCATTCATGTGAAAGCTATCTTTTGACCGTCTTCGGGAATTTCTCCAAAAGAATTCACAAATAAATAAATCATGGAGGTCGAAATTAATTCAATTTTATTATCCTAATAAAATTGTCAATTAATTATTTAAACATACTTAGTAATTTTGAAGGTGAGATTTTTCCATTTGGCAACTCTCATCAAAACACATTTAAACAAATTAAATAAAGCATAAGATAGCACAAATAAATCAAGCAAAAACAGAAAAATAAACATATTGGGCATTATCCAATTGTCATGGTTTGATTTTTCTTGGCTTGATCTTGAAGAAACACGCCTCGAATTTCTCCCACTCGATCATCTCGAAAAATAAAAGGCCACGCCAGCGGCTCGCAATGATGCACTCAGATCCGCCGGTAACCGCCGCTGGGATCCCTAGATGGACCTTTGCGTCGCCATCATAACTCGGACATTCGGCAAGAAAGCGGCCCGGCGGTCCTCAAGTCGCCTTTCCCTCGCCTGCGCCCGCGACCTCAGCGCCAGATCGTCCGCTTCGGCCTTAATCGTTTCACGTGCGCGTCGCCATGCGCCCGCCTCGTCCTTTTTTCAAAGTCTTGCTTTTAAAAGGTTTCAACCTTCTCGATTTTGTCCTTTAATTCTTCGTCTCCCCTCATTTTCGATCCGGTTATAATTTATTTACAAAACATAAATAAACCTAGATCTACTACTAGTCTATTACATTGATCAAATCAAACAAATTCTAATCTACTTTTTTTCTCACGAGGCAAAACGAATACAAACGAATCAATTAAAAAAACACGGTTTATATGCATTCATAAACACATTAAATTCCATGATAATTGGATACCGCAAAATAGATCTAACATTCTACTATCCAATTTCAAATTTAATTCCGGAATTAAATTACAATTTAAAAATTGAGTTCAAACCGTGGGCTGATTGCCTGAGATCTATTTGGGGTGAATATTTAAATACAAATTTAATTCTTTAATTATTACTAGCATGAATTAATCCTATATTAATTCAAATAATAATCCAACAACATATCATGCATATAATAATTCACGTAAAACCTACGCGATGCGAATTTCTACGAGTTTACGTGAACGCATTACCTCTTGGGATAAAAAATTGTGGGTGAATAGACTAACCGTAAGGACTTCCCAAGTATTCCTTTAACCCTCGCTTCGACTATCCGGTGGAAGGATTCTTGTGAACGATTTAACAAAAGGAAAATAAATTATGTTGCACCACCATTGTGGATTTACTAATTTTTCCAGCACATGGAATTGTTACTTGGGAATGAAAGAATCATCCCCTATTTATAGATACTGGGGTGGATGAAAATTGTGGCCAAAAACAATGTGGGAAAATCTTTTCTTGATCTCCAAGAAATCTTGAATATATCTCCTATATTCTTTTTCCCATAATTATAATATTCCACAAAATTTCACCCACTCTATTTGTATGGATTATTTTCGAAAATATAGGCTTGCAAGAAATCAAGATTTGGATCTTCTTGAATTTATGAGATATTCTTGTATTTCAAGATATACATATCTTCCATAATATCTTTTCAAGAAAATCAAGAAAATCTTTCTTGCCCTCTATTTTCAAAATTTTGAAAATATCATTATAAATAATCAAGTGGGAGATTTCTTGAATTTAATGAGATAATCTTGTATTCCAATAATACATGTCTTCATTCCATAACAAAATTCAAAGAAAATCTTTCTCCCAACATATTTATAATTTTCGAAAATTTTAGTTGGAAAATTAAGCAACAATATTTATTTTATTTTAATCATCTTTTCAGTTAATGGACTATATGTTGGGCTACTCAGGGGGCCTTTAGGAGAATTAAGATTGGACCTTCTAATGGACCTTGAATATCTAATATTGAGCCACAATATAATTCAAGCCCATAAATATTAATTAATCCCACTACATAATTAATATTGCACTATCCATCTTAACCCATATTACAGTCAATATGGCTCTCGGTCATTATTTCCCGTGTTTAAGATTATCTAGTCCATTAATTAATTCAAGCCACTGAAATAGCTTTCCATTAATTAATATCTTTTGTCCTTGGTCAAGGAAGGGTTCAACATTATTATACATACCGGAAACTAATTCCACTTGCAAGATTTGGTATGATAAAGCTTATGAACCTCCCAAGGGCGCAAATCAAACAAGCGTACTTGCACACGATTCTTCGTATTAAATCTTAGCAATCACATGTGACTAATAATATTGTCCAAGATAAAAAGTATTGAATCTCATTGATTCGCTGCCCATGATAAGTCAAAGCAATAGTTAACAATCCCACGTGATCCTATTTAAGGGACGAAGGTTATGAAATAACGAACCACTGAGGTCTAATTCTTCCTTGTTCAGTTCTGGAGAATTTATCCTCCTCAGAGGTCCTATTCAATTACATCACCATGCACTAGTGTAATCTCTTGGTCAAGACAAGCCAATCTGAGCCTTACACTTCAACCTTTCACGATGGGTTGTTCATTTCCATCTAGGTCGTGAATGGCGTACTTTTAGTTACAAGGGACTGTTAATTTAATCTTCAAAATCCGGTATCACTAAATTAACTACAATGTAACACGTCGACTTATTGAACAATTATCAAATAAAATATATGTAACATTCGATAATATTTAAAGCATCAGTGATAAACAATTTATTTCAGTAAATAAGTCTGAAAATTCAGTTTCGATTATACAAAGTAAAAAGCATACTTTCCAGTATAATCCCAACAAATAACCAAGTGGGAGATTTCTTGAATTTAATGAGATAATCTTGTACTACAAGAATACATATCTTCATTCCATAACAAAATTCAAAGAAAATATTTCTCCCCTTTTATCCATAAATTTCGAAAATTATGAGGAAAAATAATTAAAAAGTGATTAAAGAAAGAACAAACGGGATGTATTAGTCCTATTCAGTACATCAGTCATGCACTAGTGTTATCCCTATAAGCACAATTTATGTAAATTATTAAAAAAGAACAAAGAACAAACGGGGTGTATTAGTGCACCAAGCGAATTTTATTTTCCTTTAAATGTAAAAAAAAGAAGAAGATATTCCTAATTAATTTCTCTCGTATGGAGCAAACTAGGAAATAAATCATTCCCTTCATTTTTCTCTCATTTACATAAAAATATACCATGAACTTAAAAAACCAAACCATCCAATAAACATCACTAATGTGGAAAAAAAACGATCAACAAAAATTAATTTGTGTTGGTTAAAATTTGTTCGCAATATAAAATTGATATCATTACACAAATTAATACCATAAACAATTATCAATTAATATCATTACACTTATAAACAAGTGTCATAACATTTATATAAAAATATTATGATATTAATTTATAAAGATAGTAACATCAACAAATGAATATTATAGTATTAATGTGGATCCAATTTCATGCCGTCAACAAATTTCGCATTTTATCAAACTTTTATTTTTATATTGTATACAAGGGGTGAAAATATTTGCGCCAAAATATATTTTAATCCTTTTTCAACGTGTTTAGCTACAAGACATGCATGCGTGCCTATAACAAGCCAAGGCCAAGCGAAATTTTAGCATATAAAACCAAACATAATCAATTATAAGCATATTGGCAAGCGAAATAAAAACAAAATTAATTAATTATAAACATTTTGTGAACAATAAAATTACAAAAAGTACCATCTCAAAGGCTTGTTTTTTCTCTCTCAAGTTCACATCAAATCATTTGTAATAATTTTTATGTTTCATTTTACATTTTATTGTATAAATAGATAACAATTGGATAACCAGGTGGCTTAGCCCAAGTGGGCTCCTCAATTGAGTGGGAGACCCAGATTCGATTCCCTTTGGGAACGAATTGGAGTATGGGAGTTATAAGGTGACTTGGTGAATTTGTGGAGTGTTTGGGTGCTTGGTGTACTAACTACTAACATCTAACAACTAACTTTGTCCGATAAAAAAAAATAACAATTGGAATATTTTAAAATTTAATTTACGGTTTGTATTTATTATGGACATGTGATAAAAAAAATCCGAGAATGGGACTAGAAGTGTAAATGACTTGCACATTGTCAAGTTGGAACTCAACTCGATCGAATATAAAATTTGAAGCTCGAAATTCAAACTCAATCGAATCCCCGAGAGATTACTCTAAATACTCAAGCTCGACTCAGTTCGACTCAGTAGCCTACATAACACTAAATAAATATTTTAATTTTATATATAATTAGAGCATATTTTTAAATAATTTTCATATCAGGGGTAAAATAATATTATGTAGTTCGATTAGACATCCAAGCCTGACGAGTCTAGTATTATTGAGCTCGTACTCGAGCGTGCATGAGAACTACTCGATTAGTTTGAGCTCAAACTTGTTTAAATTCAAGTTGATTTTAAAAAAATTACCAGTTGAGCACGAGTAGCTCGTGAGCTGGTTCGACACACTTACGCCCTTAAAACATAAGATGGAACGGGAAATTAAATGATTAAAAAAGAGGAAAACAAATGTAAATATATTTTTTGTCCTTTGACTTGTATCAATTTAGATTTTTGTCATTTAAAAATTTTGACTTTAAATTAGTCTCAATTTTTACAAAATTTAATATGCTAGTCCCTTTGTCAACAAAGATAACTCATTTTGCAACAAGTGGTTTGTCATGTATTTTCAATTATTTTAAACAAAAATTAAAATGTGACATCAACGTGGAAGAAATATATAATTACCCCTTTTTCTAAAAAATATACAAACACATTTGTCAGTGAGAATAAATCATAATCAATTTCAAAAAAATCCAAACCGATCAAAATCACTAAATCCCCAAAAAATGTTTAGGTTAAACAAAAAATATTCTAATTGTCTGCCCTCTTCCACGCTGATGAGAAGCATCAATTTTACAAAAAAAAAAACATGACAAATCATCTATTACTCAACTTATTCCGTCTGTTATCCAGTAAAGGGATTAAAATAGTGAATGTTGTAAACATAGATTTAGAACTCAAAATAATTAGGTGACAAAAATCAAAATTGGTATTGGTCGAAAAAAAAAATCAAAATTGGTATAAATTAATAGAAAAAGATATAGTACCAAAAATAAAAATGCACAAGTTGTGTAATTATTTAAGAAGCTTTGCCAACGGAATAGTCTTTTTAATTTAATTTTCAAAGTGCGATTACTGCTATAAACTGATGATGACTTATTTAAGTAAAATATATTTTGGTTTGATTGAATATTTGAGTTAGGTGAACTAAAATAATGTTTTAGTGCGCTTAATGCGCAGGTGAAAATCTTGAAAGGCGACCCATTTCCCTAGAAATTGTTTAAGCAATGGAGTAGATCGGTTAACTAATTTGTTGGGTTATGGAGTCTGATCGACTGTTTTAAGTCCCTGTTTTAGCATACTCGATCGGGATGAATTTTTAGGGTTTTGATCCAGTTGCACCTATTAATTTCTATCAATTCATTGTAATTGTTATCACCGAAAATTAGTAAATCTCCTAGCTTGGTAATGCCCTTAGACGTAGTTATTCCTGACGAACTGGATAATCAAATCTGTGTTATTTAATTTCGTGTTCTCTCAATTTCTCCATAATTGGAGTTTAAATCCTAACATAATTAATGTTATCTCCTCGATCGCTTGTTGTCAATATTCACTTTTGCACATTGCACTTATCTATGCTAATAATTACAAAGACTAAATACCTTTCAAAATAAATAAATTACAATGACTAAATATTTGAGACAAAGTATAGTGTTAATAAATTTCATAAAAATTCTGTGAAACTGATCAAGGAGTGTAACTTATGTTATAGAAATGGGTATTAATAGTGATAATTGAAGGATGTAATTTATATTACAAAATGGTATTAATCGTGATAACTAAAGAGTAATGCCTGTAAAAAAAAAAAATCAGTTTCACGTTTAACAAGTTTCACACCATACAAAATCAATATTTGAATATCCATATAAATGATTAAGGAAAAAAATTATTAATAAGCACAATTTATGTAAATTATTAAAAAGAACAAAGAACAAACGGGATGTATTAGTGCACCAAGCGAATTTTATTTTCCTTTAAATGTAAAAAAAAAGAAGAAGATATTCCTAATTAATTTCTCTCGTATGGCGCAAACTAGGAAATAAATCATTCCCTTCATTTTTCTCTCATTTACATAAAAATATACCATGAACTTAAAAAACCAAACCATCCAATAAACATCACTAATGTGAAAAAAAAAAACCATCAACAAAAATTAATTTGTGTTTCTTTCGGGTGTTAATTACAAAATTCTCTTGTGGTTTGAAAATATTACATGAAATTCTCTTATGCTTTGAAAATTACAAGAAACCCTCACGTGATTTATAAAATTAAGCAAATTCTCTCTTAGAAAAAAAAGTTAAAAAAAATTAAAATCTTAAGATTATACTATAAATGACATAACGGGAAATATAAAAAAAACATAATATAATCGTTAACTAACTCATTTATAAAAAAAAATCACTTAATTTTATAAATCACAAGAAAATTTCGTGCAATTTCTAAATCGCGGAGAAATTTCGCATAATATTTTCAAACCACAAATTAGTTTCGTGCAAGTAACCCCTTCTTTCAATTTGTAAAGTTCCAAATGGATGTTTATTTTCAAACCACAAATTAGTTTCGTGCAAGTAACCCTTCTTTCAATTTGTAAAGTTCCAAATGGATGTTTATTTTCAAACCACAAATTAGTTTCGTGCAAGTAACCCCTTCTTTCCATTTGTAAAGTTCCAAATGGATGTTTGGAAGTGATAGTCCCGGTGGAAACCCATTTTGCGCGTGCGGAAGCAAACATAAATTGCGATGCATATAAAAACAAGGGTGAGGATAGAGTGATTCCAATTTTTTGGTTTTAAGCTCAAGTGTTGTGTTTTGCTTATAAACGAATATATATGACAAGATAAGAACGTAAAGCGGTAAAGAACACAACAACGTATATTGATTCGGAGACTCAAGCTACATCCACTCTCCCTGTTCCTATGGAAATTCCTTCAAACTGGACTTATCACCCTCTCGGGTTCGCCTCTAGATATTTAAAGAGCTCTCACTCCAACTGGACTTATCACCCTCTCGGGCTCGCCTCTAGATATTTAACGAGTTCACACTCCAACGGGACTTATCACCCTCACTCGGGATTGCCTACCCTCCCTTTCGGGATTCTTTAGATGTTCTGAGTTCACACTCACCTACAAACTTAACCGAATCGATTTGGGTAAGGTTTGTTTGGTTTCAACTAGGTTGAGATTTTCCCTTACATTTGTTTAGCCTCAATCTTGGGTTGGGAAAATCTCTCTAAGCTAGGATACATCGTGGGTTCTTTAGATTGGGTTCTAGAACACTCTTGAACATATTTGTATATCTATAGACTTGTGTTTCTAGGGTGGGAATGCTTTGGGTATAACTCTATTTGGCTCAGTAGCATCTCGTCTTTATAATCTCCACGCATCCACACATTAGAATGATGAAGGACCTTGTATTTATAGTGTGGATTTGAATGTTACCGATTGGAGAGAATCACATTCAAATCCATCTTATTCTTGTAAGTCTGGCCCGAACTTCTTCAGTTGGTTCTCTTCCTCTCATTAGTCCACGTCGGTGATTCTAACGACTATATTCCTCGATTCCTCGCCTTGAATCATTCAGATTCTCTGAGTCTCGGTGTCTTCGAGACATCTTGGAGTCTTTAGTTCTATCCGAGTCTTGAGTTTATCCGAGTCTCAGATTTCTCATCTGAGCCTCGGGTTTATCCGATTCGGGATACTTGATTGGCGGACTTCTCTTGGCGGACCTTATCGTCGGGCATCTTGACACTCGAGGTGGCCGAGTTCGATTCTCTGAATTGAGACGTCCCGACCTTCGAGTCACTTTGACCAAAGATCGATTTCTTTGCATCGATCCGATCAAATTTCGGCCGATCGATCAACAACTTCTTCAGATCAATATCTCGGGATAGCATCAGTCGATTACATTAGGTTTAGCATATCGCTTTAACACATCCGATCTCAATCACGCCCGATCTTGATCATCCGCTTCATCTTCATATATGATCTCGATCACGTCCGATCTCGTCGACTCTCATCCGCTTCTTCTTCCGATTTGTAACCTTCTTCCGATCTTCCGGTCAATTTCTTTCTCGATCGGCTTTGTCCGCTCTTCCGATCACCATATTAGCTCGATTGCTCTTCCGATCATCCGATCGTTCGTTTCTGTCATCCGATCTTCCGATCACCGGGTTTAGCTTTTCTTCTTCCGATTTTGCACAAATTTCATCGATTAACCTCGGAACTCATCTAACTCATCCGATCTCGATCGGTCTCGTCTCGCACCTCGCCTAATCTCGATCATCTACGCCCGATTTCGTGAAGTTCCCCCTCAACTTGTTCTTTTTTTTTCCACCTCAACTTGTTATCCTCAAAATTAGCTTCAATAACACAAGTTGATAATGTTTTTAATAATTCATCAAAACTAAAATATCCCAACAATTTCCCCATTTTTTGATAATGAAGCGAAAACATTAGAATATATGCATTTTTTTAAAAGCGGGTTTTTTTTTAAAAGATCGATTCAGTGGTTACTTTGAAATCGATGAACCGTTTGAACACCTCGCTTCGATACCAATTGATAGTCCGTTGGAAAATCCATTTTATGCGTCTGGAAGCAAACATAAATGCGATGCATATAAAAACGAAAGTGAGGGCGAGTGATTCCAATTTTTTGGTTTTAAGCTCAAGTGTTGTGTTTTGCTTATAAAACGAATGTATATGACAAGATAAGAACGTAAAGCGGTAAAAGATCACAACAACGTATAGTGGTTCGGAGACTCAAGCTCCTACATCCACTCTCCCGCATTCTGAAATTCCTTCAAACCGGACTTATCACCCTCTCCGGGTTCGCCTCTGAGATATTTAACGAGCTCTCCTCCAATGGACTTATCACCCTCTGGGACTCGCCTCTAGATATTTAACGAGTTAACACTCCAACGGGACTTATCACCCTCGCTCGGGATTGTCTACCCTCCTTTCGGGATTCTTTAGATGTTCTACCGAGTTCACACTCACCTCTGAAACTTAACCGAATGATTTGGGTAAGGTTTGTTTGGTTTCAACTAGGTTGAGATTTTCCTTACATTTGTTTAGCCTCAATGCTTTGGGTTGGGAAAATCTCTCTCTAAGCTTAGGATACATAATTGGGTTCTTGGGGATTGGGTTCTAGAACACTCTTGAACATATTTGTATATCTACAAACTTGTGTTATAGGGGGGGAATGCTTTGGGTATAACTCTCTTTTGGCTCTGTGGCATCTCGTCTTTATAATCTCCACGCGTCCACACATTAGAATGATGAAGGACCTTGTATTTATAGTGTGGATTTGAATATTCTGGATTGGAGAGAATCACATTCAAATCCATACTATTCTTGTAAAATCTGGCCAACTTCTTCAGTTGGTTGTCTTCCTCCTCATTAGTCTACGTCGGTGATTCTAACGACTATATTCCTCCAGATCCTCGCCTTGGAATCATTAAGGATTCTCTGAGTCTCGGTGTCTTGAGACATCTTGAGTCTTGATTCTATCTGAGTCTTGAGTTTATCCGAGTCTCGGATTTCTCATCTGAGCCTCGGGTTTATCTGAGCCTCGGGATATTGATTCAGGCGACTTCTCTTGGCCGGACCTTATCGTCGGGCATCTTGACACTCAGTGGCCGAGTTCGGTTCTCTGAATTCGAGACATCGACCTTCAGTCACTGACTCGAGTATCGATTTCTTCTTTGCACGATCGTCGACTCGGCGATCGATCAACAACTTTCTTCGGATCAATATCTCAGGATAACATCAAATCGATTGCATTAGGTTTAGCATATCGGTTTAGCACATCCGATCTCAATCACGTCGATCTTGATCATCATACTTCATCTTAATATCGATCTCGATCACGTCGATCTCGTCGATCTCATCTGCTCTTCTTACGATCTGCAACCTTCTCTTACGATCTTCCGGTCAATTTCTTTCGATCGGCTTGTTTGCTCTTCTGATCACCATATTAGCTCGATTGTTCTTCCGATCATATGATCATATATACGTTTCAGTCATCCGATCTTCCGATCACCGGCTTAGCTTTTCTTCTTCTTTCGATTTTGCATGGCTTCATCGGGTTAACTTCGGAACTCATCTAACTCCATCCGATCTCGATCGATCGGTCTCGCTCTATGACCTCGTCGATCTCGATCATCTACGCCCGATTTCGTGAGTTCCCCTCAACTTGTTCTTTTTTTTCGTTCCCCTCAACTTGTTATCCGTAAATTATCTTCAATAACACAAGTTGATAATGTTTTGGCATAATTCATCAAAACTAAAATATCCCAACAGGAAGGGTAAGCGCGGAGGGTTTGAAATTATTGAACGAAAGATGGATGTTCATAAAATATATTATCCCTTTCTATATGCATAAAAGTTTACTCTAAAAATGAAGTCATTTTATTAAATAAACACAAATAAAGGCTCATGAGTTGGTATGCTGTGAAACTTGTTCACCGTGAAATTGATTTTTTTTTACTGATATACACTTTAGTAATATAAGTCACACCATTTACTAATATAAGTCACACCCTTTAATAATATAACTTCAAATTTATCACTACAACACTTTTTGCTATAATATAAATCACACCCTTCACTTTTATGAGTAATACTTTTTATAGTAAAAAGTCACACACTTTACAGTACAGTAAAAAGTCACACACTTTAATAATATAAGTCACACTCCTTAAACCAGTTTCACAGAAAACTTTGTTCACACTATACTTTGTCAAGGCTCATATATTAAGTTTAAATAAAGTTGTGTTGATTTAGCCTTCCCTAATTATATTTAGAAAAACTAAGTATGACTATATAATTTTAACTTATGTGACAAATGCCGAATACAACATAATAACACGACACAAAACGATATGAAAATTGCAGGCCAATTTTAACTTATCATATTTGTATTGTGACCGTGTAAACTCGATAGAGATTTTCGTGACATAATCATGTTATTATATACAAAATAAATTCGATTCTATTTCATGATTAAATTTTTTGAAAAGGGTCAAATTGGTGGCATGATGTAGGTGTACTCCAAATTTCTGAAAAAAGAGGAAATTCAGTTCCTTTTAAAACTTGACCTCAGATCATTTCATACAAGTTTTTAAAAAATGAAACACACACTAGTATGTGAACCATTTAAATGACTTTAGGGGAATAAATTTACAGAAATAACCCTGTGGGATGGCAAAGTTCAGATGCAATGCAACAGTAAAATGCAGGATATCATGAAAGTACATATTCATCAATTGAGAAACAATGTTGTCTCAACAGAGTTTATGATGAAGTGATGATATATTGACACCAAAACTGAAAGTAAGTCAATTCAAATTGAACATAAGTCATCAATTATAGCAGACAGAATAAAGAGATACCTTCATAAAACTAAAATTTCAGAAGCCTAACTATAGCCATGTAGAAAACTAAAAAGAACATAAAGAGGTACACATAATACAGCAATGCGAGATCACCTTATAATCTGGAACTTTGATAACTCGAAGGACACAAGAAGAATAGATTCTGGTTTCAAACCGGTGTGAATCGATTGCATAACTGCAAAATGAACAAATATTAATGTCAACTGTCAATATTTAAGTAGATAAGATCAAGCAGACAATCCAAGAGTTCCTTGATCAATTTAACAACACTTAAACAGACTAGACGTTTTCCACATCAAAGAATGGGCATAACTTACAATTAAAACACAAGAAATCCCAGCCCAACAAAATTATTCAAATACTCAAAATCTAGAATAAAATTGATTATATCAGTATTAACATTTGGAGGGAATCCCTAATACAAAAATTGCATCCCTTGGATTTCCTATTCTAACCTCATTGCATTAAACCAAAGTGTTCATAACTGCCTAATAATCAATCTGCTGCCATAAAGGGGTCCACATCACCAATATCAGCTATCAAAGGTTCCAGTTCTTCTGTGCTCTCATCTTCGGTTGCAAAATAAGTAGGAAATGGAAGTATAGATAAGTCTGGTTTCTTGTATACGGCATCTTTTATGAAAACAAAGTTTCCTGTTGCTCCTGGAATCTGAATTTATTCGAAATAGTCAAATATACGAACCAACAATGATAATAGCATTACAGCTAAGAATTAATATATTGACTTTAGTTTGGAGATAAATGATGGAAATAAAACAAGGTTATGGGATGAGTGAAAGAATCATACTTGGCCTTTTACCCACAAAAGGTTCCTTGCAGGTTCAACTTTGTAAATCCAAACATTCTTGACTGTTCTTTGTTCAACACCCATGTGACCAGGCATCTTCTTTCCTTTGAAAACCTGTTTAAATGAGCATAATGGATTTAGTTCAAACAAAAATTGGGATCATTTATTTGAACAGCTAAACATACACACACCTAAAAGAAAATTAACAGTATTTAAAGCTTTGGGACTATAAAATTCCATAACGAATATAATGATACAAAGAAACTCTTCAGCAGTTAAATATAAAATATGTGCCCCTTCCTCAAAACATTACCAAGAAAATCTAGTATGGAGTGGTCGTTAAATAAATTGATATTTTGGCATTTTCTTCAAATTCGAAAATAAGGTGGTTAATTTAGAGCTTTGTTAAGTTCTTTACTAGATAGGATCTAAAGTTCACCTAATAAGAAAAGGAAAAGAGATATGCTGCTAAAATTTGGGAAAGCAATCACTACTATAAAATTAATCAGAATTCCATTAAGGATAACACACACCTTTCCTGGAGCATCTCTTTGACCAGTCGAACCGATACTTCGATGCGATAATGATGCGCCATGAGAGGCAGGCATACCTTTGAATCCCCACCTTTTCATTCCACCCTACATACAGAAAAAATTATAGCACTTTAATATAATGTAATTCATGGAGAAGAAAATGTTCACAAAAGTAACATTTTTTACAACACAAAAGTAACATTTATTTGTCTACATTAATCACTTAATTAAAGGGAGGACAAGAAAAAAAATAAAAAAAAGAAGTCTAATTTGCCTCAATTATAGAGTTTCCAAATACACTCTTCTTTGAACCTTACATCTGAAAAGAACAATTTTTTTTCAACAGAACATAGTACATTTTGCCATAATAATCCCAAGAAAATACATAACAGTCAACTGTCTTTTTTTAAAAAAAATTATGTTTCTTTTTCACACAAAGAAAAAAAAACATTAAATTGTCTTGGTCGTGGTGAACAAACATTCTTGAATTATGAGATGCTAAGAATATCAATAACGCAAACCATTAGTTATTGAAATAAGAAAAGTAATGTCCACACACAATCAAATGACACATATGGCATTTTAGGAGCCTTTTTTTTCACGCCATTTTAGGACCCTTCAATTACTACAAAATATACAATTTCTCACAAGTACAACTTAACTCGATTATAAAAAAGTAAACCACATCTCTAATACAGTGTATACTGCTGATATTCATTCACTCTAAAGGTTCATGATACTGTTCATTGGTCAACTTAATAAAATGGCAGAGAACAAGTAAAATGAGAACATTCACAGTCACCTGAAAACCCTTTCCTTTTGTAATTCCGGTTACGTCCACATATTGCCCTGGAACAAAATGGCGGACACCAATGGACGTTCCCAAGGGAAGAAGAGCGTCTTCAGTAACTGGAAACTCCCTCAGCTTCCTTTTCATTGGAACCCCTTGAGCTCTAAAATGGCCCAATTCCGGCTTCCTCAGATGCTTCTCCTTTTTTTGTCCACACCCAATCTAGCTATGACCATAAGATTGGTTGTTAAACCCATAAAGGAGTTTCATTACAAAAAAAAAATGACAATTCAAATGCCACCAACCACTTGTGTGGATTGAAGCCAGAACTTGTGACATCAATTTGATCGTTTTAAAATCAGCAGGCAAATATTGAAGCACATAATTCAGGACATTTGGGTAGGAAACACAAACCAACCATCCATAGTTTAGGTATAATATAGCAAATACTTCGTTCCCAAAGCTTCTTTAGGCAACAAACATCAATACAAGACAGCAAAAATACGAGACGGAATCCACGAATTCTTTCAAATTTAATGTGATTGATGACCTCTTTACGTGGCCCATTTTGGCAGCTATTCTAAAGGCCTTAATACTGAAATCCCAAAAAAAAGGAGAAGTTCTCTTTGTAAAATGATCTCTGCTGATATATTCAAAGCATATAACAATGATATCATTGATTCAATGGATCCGCTCGTAATATGTCCTAATCTAAACTAGTATGCTGCTTCTACTCTGGTCTGTACCAATTTCTTACGGGCTTTTATATTTTCAGAACTTTCTATGTTTTAAATATGCAGTTAATCCTTGTCATATGGCTTGTTCAACTTCTCTCAAATCTTCGCAAGATAAGACATTTGTATGTGAGGCATCTATGTTCATTTCTCGAAGTGTGCCACAATTCAATATATTTTATTTATCAATCGTTTTCTGAAGCTGCAAAACATACAGGGCGTTGATCTAATCCAATCAAAGCATTTGGTATCAACAGGCTTGCATTAACAAATTTAATCGAATAAAAAAGTATACCACAGCAAACAATGCATAGAGAGTAGATCAAAATAAAGGAAAACCTGAAGAGCACACAATCCTTCTTTCTCAGGGGTTTTGACCTGCGAGACGATGTTATCATCCAACCAAAGAACAGTAATCGGAACCCTAGCGCCCCACTTATCCCACAACGCCGTCATTCCGCACTTGACGGCGATTGCGCCAGTTCGTCTCGAAGCCTGAGTCATGACTCCGGGTTTAGCTTCAATAACTCGGGAGCTCGTCGCCAAATCGCAGAAATGGGCGGCGGCGGCCGATCTGGGGCCCACGGAGAGGAGCTTGAGGCGAGAAACGAGGCCTCTCAACATGGCGTCGGAAAATTACTGGCGATTTGTGTTGCAGGAAAAATTGAGTGAGAGGTTTAAGCACAGTGAGAACAGGGTTTTAGGGCTAACTCAGAATGGTTGAACGTGAAAGATTGGGGGCAGAATGGAGAGACTTTCGTCCGGTGCTCTGTCCTGCAGTACTATCCAGTTTAATGGAAAGGCGTTTTTGGGCAGCGCGTTTATCAGGGGAATAGTCGATTGTCTATCCATTTTGGGCCCAAATCGCAGGCTGAAATTAATCGAGTCTTCGTGGGCTTAGTTGCATGTGGACCCAAAAAAAAAGTTTTTTATCCCATAACTTTCTTGTAATCGTTTTTATTCCAAAAAATTTAACTATTCAATTTTGGTTCCCTAACTATCTCGATTGTTCAATTTGATCTCATTTTTATCGAAAAATAATTTTTTTTACCATTTTCAGTCATGCGCAAGTCACATATCGGTTAAAATCGAGGATGTTCGAGTTCATATCTGATGTGAACATTGACTGCTAAAAGAAAAGTTCATTTTTTAAAAAATTAGAAAGAACAAGAAAATTTCTCCCAAGTGTGAAAAAATAATTTTTTAACATCCACGTCAACTACGAGCTCGGGAAACCCCAAATTTAACTGGCATGTGACTTGTGTGTGATAAAAAAAAAGATAAAATTTTATGTTTTTTAAATGAAAATGGGACCAAAATTGAAAAATCGAGATAGTTATGGGATAAAAATGAAAAATTAAATTTTTTGGGACAAAAAACGGATTATAAGAAAGTTATAGGACCAAAAAACTTTTTTTCTCCGGATATGCCATTTTTAGGAAGACAAAAAATTTGTATGAGACATGGTACAACCTAGCACAAATCAACACCCGCATTCCCAAAGTGTTAAAGTGTCAATGCCCAAATTATGCTCCGTTTCACGAAAATGTGTCTCGTTTATGAAATACGCCCCTAGACATTCTTATTATTTTAATATACCATTAAAATATCAAAAATGCCCCCTTTCCGTAATATGTTTTCAGAAAAATTGGGGAAAAATACGAAAATTAGTTTTCATATATATTAAAAAACTCATCATTTTTTTCGGTGGGTGGGGTGTTGAATAACCTGGGCAAAAGAATTTATGCCAGAATTTTGCGAGAGTGATCTAATTGTATAGCAGGATATCTGGACTGCACGTAAGGGTATGTATAGAAAAATTTGATATATTAAAAATACATATTGTTTTATACCAAAAAAAAAAGACATAAAAACAAGATGCAGATAATATCTTCTTTTAAAAAATTGAGTATTCATTTTTTTTTTATCAAACAAAGTTAGTTGTTAGTAGTTAATACACCAAGCACCCAAATACTCCACAAAATTGTCAATCCACCTTATAACTCCAAATTCCTCCAAATTCGTTCCAAGTGGGAATCAAACCGGGATATCCCACTCAAATGAGAAGCCCAGTGACCAGGTGAGCTAAGCTACCTAATTAATTGATTGTTCATATTATTTAATCTATTTTGTTATCTTTTCGTTACTATAAAGTATAAACATTATATATTAATTGAAAACAATATAACAATCAAATTAAAATTAAATTTTATGTACCTAAATTAACGAACAGTTGGACAATGAGATAGTATTTCGAATTATAACTTGAACTGATTTACAGACAGGCAGACATAGCTCATCAAGTGAAACTAATACCATAACAATTATCGATCAAGAAAATATAAATGGAGATGATTCATGTTCCCATAATACCTTCCATAGGCCATATGCATGATACAAAATTAATTTATATTCCATTATTTTTGCTTACTTATAGCCAAACACAAATACCTTGCTTAAAAAATTTGGTATGTATATCGAACAATCGTTTAAAAAAGTAAAAGTTAAAATGCCAATCAACTAAAGAAGTAAAAATAAGAAGCACATACAACAGATGAAGGGCATTTGCAGGACACATTTCCAAAGTAAATCAAACCAACAAGAAAAGAACAACAAATAATATGACGCACCTGCAAATGAGACTGCATAATTTACAACACGATTGATAGATAGGGAATGGAATGAAGTTCGTACATTTGAAGTTTGTAACACCCCACTTTCCCTTTTTTTATCTATCTATTTTCACTTACTTTTTGCAGGTGAAGTTTTATTCTCCCAAGGGCATCACCGTCAAATCAGAGGGCGTAGGGACCAAATCTTCTAAGGTCTCTGGTGAAAAACGGATGGGCCAGAGCTTCTCTTGCCTTAAACCGCTCCGCTGGGTCGTACCGTAGAAGCCCTTGCAACAGATCGATCAAATCTCCACCCGAGTGGTCCACGTGCTGCATCACAATGTTCTGTGCAATAGGTTTCATTAATAACAGATCCAACAGTTGGATAGGAGAAATCAGAAATTCAGATACTAAATTTGACTGATGTAACCAACTAACCATAAGTTTTACAAAATTAGTCTCGTATCTATTGGATGTTAGCAATTTTAGTCCCGTGAACCAATCTTCTCAATTTAGTCTCAGTTTTTAAAATAATGCAATTTTAGTCCTATACTGGGAACTTTCTGTTTTATTATGATGATTGATTTGTGATATTTTTAATTGATACTGACATGTTGGTGTCTCATTATGCCACGTAAGTGACGTCAAGTCATTAGTCAGGTTGCTACATAAAATCCCGGCAGCTCACGTGAGTGGCACGTGCAAAAATCTCGCAACCTTGTCAATATAGGACTAAAATTGCATCATTTCAAAAGTATACTTAATGAGAATTAATTTGTATGGAACTAAAATAGCCAACACCAAATAGATATGGGTCCCAATTTTCAAACAATGAATGCTACATTCCTTTTAGTATAAATTATATAGTATTACGATACCTGAAGTCGGGGTAATTTCCAAACAGCCCTCATGCTCTCTCTGGAAGTGGCACCCTCTGGCCAATCCAATCTTAAACCCCTTTTGAAATATTTCTCAGCACGACGGCTGTAAAATAAATCAAAAAACAAAGAAATAAATAAATATTTAAGCCTCATTTCAGATTTCAAAGCTCAATTCACAGTCGGGGAAAAAAAAAATATCTTACTCAGCTCGGAGTATCATATGTTGGGGCAGTGGCCCTAACACCTTCTCCATCATTGCAAGATGTTCCAAGTTCTCATGAGTCTGGAAAAGTGCCTCACCCTATCACAAATTTGAAAAAAATATCAGATTTCAATACGCCAATAATCATTTGATCGCTTGTCCAAAGACCTTTTTTAATGTTTAGCACTCAACTTAGTGAATTTTGATGACAAGTTATCAGAATAAAAAAAATTGAGTTATATACTAAACATAACTCTAACCTACAGATAGACTTTGATTGGCAAAATATTTTACCAGAAAAGTAAGACATCAAAGTGCATAAATTAGGAAAAACAAAAGGAGAACAAATCACTACTGTTAAATATGGTGCAGAAGTATATCGATTTATTACTTACAGAGCACAGTTCCACAAGTATGCAACCTATACTCCACATATCACAGGGGTAGTTCCATCCAATACCTTGTTAAAATAAAACAAATATTAAAAATTGACATAAAATGCAAAATATTAAATGTAAAAAGAAATATGATAAGAACCATCAAATTACCCAAAATAACCTCTGGTGCACGATAATGACGCGTAGACACAACATAACTGTGATCTTGATGTTCAAATGTAGTACTACCAAAATCAATAAGCTTTATAGAGCTTGACTTAGGCAGATTTTTGAAGTATGATCCATCTTTAGTGGATCTAGACAGAAACTTCAAATCACGTAGAAGAAGTATCAGACATAAGATATTAGGAGATAAATATACAGAAATAACCCTGCGGGGTGACAAAGTTCAGATGCAAAACTAATACATAATAGAAGTGAAGGATATCATGAAACTACATATTGATTTATTCAGAATCAATACTGTCTCAACAGAGTGTATGATGAAGTAATAATATATTGATACTAACATTTCTAAGGTTAAAGCAATGGATACCAAACTGAAAAGAAGGAAGTTAACACAAGCTGAACATTAACTAATAACTATAGCAGATGGAATAAGATACTTCATAAACCTAAAATTTCTGAGGGTATATAGGGAAGACAAAACCATGTAGACCTAAAATGAACATAAATATAGTTATAGGAAATCACCTTATAATCTGGAACTTTAATATATTCGGAGGACACAAGAAGAATATTTTCTGGTTTGAGATCGGTATGAATCAGGCGAAGATCATGCATAACTGCAAAGTGAACAACCAAATATGAACAAAACTACCAAAGCAAATACTTTGTATTCTGTAAAACAAAGATGTGCCATATTTATAAAATGACTTAGAAAATTATAAAGAAAAGAGTAATAGTGTTGCCAAGATATGTTCACACACATGCTACAGATTCCAAAAGTTGTCTCCCAAACTCCCGAACAAGATCAATGGGAAATGAACGATAGCTGTTTTTGCGTAGAAAATCATATAAACTTGGACCAAGCTTCTCAAATACCTGTTAAGACCATTTAAGTTCATGCACAAGTATTTAACTCACAGCATATTTGGGCATGAAGGAAAACACGCCCTTAAGCAAACTATAAATTACATAAAATACTTACAATACATATATGATTACGATAGTCAAACCAATTCCGTATTTGCACACAACTGCAAAGGATGAAAAAACCTTATACTAAAATCACTTTCTTCAGTGGACAAAATATTAATCGATATTGAAAAGGAATCTTACCGTGTGCCACAGATATCATGCCTTGCTAGTTTTTGTAAGACATCAATTTCAATCATGGCGGCTTCCCGATACTTCTGTATTGAACGAACAACTTTAATTGCAACTATTTCTTTCCTTTCATTATCCAGGCATTCTAGTACTTGCCCAAAAGTCCCTGAAAAAATCCCGACCCGTTAAATGGTAAGAGATTTGCCAGATGGCCAATTTAAGACAAGTGTTGCAAAATTTTAAGGCATCATAGCATTCGTAATAACTATAGTGAGGAAATAACGGCAACCAGTTGAATAACTAACCTTCACCCATTTTGCCGAGTATCCTGTCTGCAAAAAGGAGAAACAAAAGGATCAGAAGAAGACAAAGAAAAAGAAGAATCTGAAGTACATATCACCACAAAATGTGATCATAAATAGTCAACATACAGATACCAGAGGGGGGGGAACAGCCATTCCAATGAGCACATTAAAAGAGCCTTGAAGACCTCATATTTTATAATAATACGATATTTTAAATAATTAAACAAAGGATGAAGACATCTAAAAGAGCCTTGAAGTCCTCATAAGTTCAATGGAGTAAACCAATCATATAAAAGAATATATACTTCTGCAAGCTTTAATTTTAATCAATATTATTCCATTCATATAGATCTCTCTTTTTCTTGGAGTAGAGGAGTTAGGTTAGCAAGCGAGATAGATATTTCGGAGGATTATTAGTCATGTTTTTTTGTTGGTCCCTGGGGGTAAAAACATAATAACTAATAAGAGATTTTTTTAAGACAGCAAGGAATCTGTAAACGATGTACGGGGAGATAGAAGATTGGAGTAAATGAGCATTTCCAGAATTGGAGAGTTTATGGAGGATTTGTGAGCGACATTATTAGAAATTGGAAGTTGATCCTTTAGCATAACATCTTGTCCTATATGTGTACTTATAACCTATGAAAAAAAAAATTATGTTCTTACTAAAATAGGGGGACAAGAAAAGAAAAGGTAACTATATGTTTAGCATCCCGGAATCATCAAACGCAAGCACCACTGACATGCATATTACACAAGGTTTTCGGACAGCGTGAGTTTTTTATAGAATAATGATGAGAATGGTAAATTTAGACCATAACAATCTTGAAATTACCTAGAGCAATCACCACGTCTTGAATTCCTCCGCAGTTCAGTTAGGGCTATTTACACGATAAGTTGAGCACATGGACTCCAATAAGAGGGAGAAGAGTATCAGATCTTTAGCTGATACAGTTTTACCGGCATTAGACTTATTTATATTCATGACCTCTAATCATTAATCATTGTAGTTAGGCAGAGTCTTACGTAAACCAATTTTACCATGCAACTGGTTTGCAATTTGAGTGTATTCTTAAACAATACTAATTGTTTTGTTAAAAGATATTAGTTGTTTTTTACTATAACGTGATAGTTGTGAAACAGATGCACGGTAAAACTGTTATACATGAGACCAACTCTTATAGTTAATATTAGAAGTCATAAATCGCCAGACGCCAGTGTATAATCCGGTATTCAAAGTTGAGATCAGCATAGGTGATGTATCAAGTTCATAGTTCAACCTATGATGGATCATAGAATCAGAACCACCACTAAGAACAAACTAGAAAGTACTTGCACCCAAAGGTCTCCTTAAATGTTGTTGAACTTATAAGAATAAGACCACTGCTTATTTTGACCTTCATAAGGTTCAACAATGAGGAATAATTTTCAAATTCATAAAGTATTCCCATTTGCAAGATTACTTCCCAACCTTTTTGTTTTTACTCATAATACTATATATAATTTGAAAATTTGTCAACTTTTTGATTCACCAGTTCAAAAAAAAAGTAATAGCGATTATTTTTTAAGAGAAAAGAAGATTAAAGACGTCAACAGCTTCCAGGTTGTCCGCATAAAACTTTGAAATAAAGAACAATATGATTCTATGAATAATATAAAAGGATTGGATACAAATACCTTCAACTTTAACTTATCATTATTGATGAAACCCGGTGAAGAATAGTACACTCAGTACAAAGTAATTAGACATCTTTAGAAATATAATGATGCATTTAATTCACTTCATGTCCGACGACAAAAAGTAAGGCTTTAAAATTTGAATATATCATACTATAAAAGGATTTTTCTCAAACTGATACATTAACTTCTTGGTGTTATAAAATGTTTCCCCCACTCCCAGGGCAAAAACTTAGTGATTCTTATATTGTGTTACCAATTACAAATAAAAATTATACTGTTAGAAGATCTCAAAACAACTTGTTACTCAAGAAACATGTAAATACTTTCATTCTCACTTTTCAGAATTAAAAATTTTCTACTCCAATGAGATTGTTATCTTATCACATAGACATTTGCGATATCAAAGTTAATACCTGTACTGACTAAATATATATAAATACTATAAGTAAGTCTTAGAAATTTGGAGTGATTGGCCTTTTTTTTTAAAAAAAAGGAAACAGAAAGTTTTACTTAGTAGAGATAGAGTTAAGGGATGAGAGGTCCCTTTTGCAGAATACGAAGAAGAGATAACACAGATTACAGTATCAGTTAGAAGCAAAGCACCAATCTAATCCGAAACATGGACATCTATAAAGTTCCTATGTCCTGACCCCCAAAGAGCAACTTTGAATTTTATCCTGTCGAACTCTCAAAAATCCTTTTATTTCTTTCTAACCATATGGACCAAAATACAACTGGGACAATATCACCCTAAGGTAAACATCATAAGACAATCAGTAACTTATTCAAATTTCTAATATGCACCTCAAATAATTAAAACACAAAAAGAAATTCCAACACAATAAACTCAATTATTCAAATACTCAATATTTAGCGTATATCCTTTCTTGAGGGAAGCATTAATGTCGAACTTGAAATGTGGCAAGTACATGTGAAATTGATTCTCAGTATGAACATTTGGAAGGAATAGACACAAGTATCATAATGAGAGCCAATCTCATAATAAAACTGTCTCAGATATTTTAGGTGTACTTACAACGAGGAGTTAAGTTCTCCCCAATAGCAAAAACATAATGCCCATCTTTATCATCAGGTCTCCAAGGTGGGGATCCATTACGGGGAATCCCTCTATAATATATTGAAGAATATGCATAATTGGGGACAGCACCATACTCTTGGGCACAGTATATAGTTGGAAGAATCTGCACAAGAAACAAACTTCAAACTCCACAAGAAAAGAAATGATAAACAATCTTTTTGAGAACATATACTGCAAATAAAGATCAAACTGGTATTAAGATCCATTCTTGTTAGCTTCAGCTCTAGTTCTCAACAACCCCATCCATATCACAAACTTAAGTAACAAACTAACAAAAAACACCCAAAAAGAAAAGGAAACCCCAAAGCAATTCACATATAAATTGAATGCCACGTAGCTAATTGGTGTAAAAATGAGCCCACATCACCAATTTCCCGAAATCAAACCTGATGAACATAAGCAGGAGATCTGATTTAAATTTTCCCTATTTTAAAATATAATTCCCAAAAACAGACAACATTTTCAAGCTTAATTTGAAGAAAACACAAACTTAAAGTGTTAAAAAAAAAGTAGAAAGGCAAGATATCACAATCATAAAACCTAGAACAAGATTCGCGCAAATTTTACATCTACAGCCGCATTAATTCTCCAAACTATTCAACATAGTAAAACAATAACTTTTCATCAACTCCAAGCTGATTTTTTTTTTTTAAAGTTCACATCAAAATTCAACACACAAAAAAGTAATTTCATGGACATGCATTCCATCAAAAATGCAATTCTTGCGTCATGAAAGCTAAATTAGAAAGAAATTGGACCTTCGGCGGAGCTGGAGGAACAGCAGGAGACAGATCCCATGCTAAACGAGGTCGTTTTCGAGGTCTTTTATCCAAACTCCTGTGAGGAAAATCCACCACTCTTTGGGCCTCCATTCTTACAAAAGAAACTCAAAAGAAAAAAAAGAAAAAAAAAATCACAGCAGCAGAGAAATTCGAGAGAAAATCATTATTGAAGAAAGATGAAAAAACCACCACAAAAAATTGGGGATTTTCGAAACCAGATTTTTCTTCTAGGGCAAATCGATTTCCTTTATTATCATTGTTTTTTTCTTCTGATGAAAGTTGACAACAGATCTGGAAAAAAAAAAAAAAAAAAATCGGAAAAAGCAGTAATGAGTAATGAGAAGATGTGGGTTAATATCTTATGGTCTATTTCAATTTTCATTCAAATGGGCCTTTTTTTATAAATGGGCCTATTTATTTTAAATGGGCCTGTATTTTCTCCTCATGTAGTCTTCGGTGCAGTTTTATCCATAGCGCTTTCATTCAAGTTTAGCGCTTTTCAGTGGCACTGCGGAACAAAGGAAAGTGGGAATGATCCTAAAAAACATAAAATTGTCTCCGTGAGTGGGATGGACATGTTGGACTTTAAGAATTTGTGAATGAAATGAAGGAAATTTGTTGAGCTATCAAACTTTCTTGAAGAAAATACTTTTTTTTTTATTAGGAAAATATTTACTAGAGTTTAAAGAAGATTTTGTTGGAAAATTATGTTTGAGTTTTGGTGCCGTCAGCCGTCACGGGAGACTTAAGATTTTATGACGGGCTCATGCTCCTATTCCACGACGGTGCAGGTTATGGGACCAAATCCCTCCTCTCTCTCGTCTCAACACTTACAAGTATTTGAGATTCTCTCACAAAGATAGCTTTTTCGAATCCACCCCAAGACGAACATTTCATCCAACTATTTATCAACCAAGAAAAACAATCTCCAGCAACAATCAATGAGATGATTATGGTATAACTGAGGCAAAAATCATTGATATGGCATAAGGAAGGTCAACACTGATTTCACGACAATTATTAACAGTAGAGAGAGAAGAAAATAGAGATGGACTTTAGGAATTTAATTTATAAGGTCAAAACTCAAATCCACATGTAAGTGCAACATCTCAACCTTTTTGTCCAATTCTCATACACCGTCCCATATATTGGAAGTCCTAGTTTTCTATAAATGGAACGGTGCATTAGTATTGGACCAAAAAGGTAGAGATGTGATGGATTAATGTTGTTGGGTAATTTGGTTTTGGCATAAGAGTAATCCCCAAAGCTATTCCATAATTCTCATCATCTTTCTTAATACTCCCTCATCTCAATACTACGCTAATTTCCAATCTCAATTACACGTTTTGACTTGCCTTCTACAACTCTAATTTCTCGGCAATGACAACTGGCACATTGTGCTAGTCATATTGATTGCCCCTATATAGTCTTGGCGTTAAGGCTACATTATGTGTGGTGCGAATTAAGTTTCTTTGTGAGAATTCCAGCAGAAAACGAAAATTGACTAAGAAGAGAGAAAGGGGTATTCTTGTCTACACCGTTGTTGGAAAAAGAATGTCTGAGAACGAGATAGACCCAAATTCGTGTTGGAGACGGTGGCCTTAAATCCCAACAAATGATTCATTTTTTTATGAAGCCTAGAAAAATAAATTGGATGATTAGCAGAGAAATAATATGGTCTGTCCTTGTTAGTAGTATTCATTTTTTGAAGAGAATACTCAAGCTCAACTCATTTGGCTCGGTAGTTAAGATTTTTTTAAAATTTACATTAGGCTCTGCTCATTAGGCTCATTAGACTCGTTACCGAGTTGAGCCGGACTCTTTTTGTAACTCGATATTGTTATCGAGTCGATCTCGAACTTCAAATATTCGTCTCGAATAATAACTCTAGACGCTCAAAGGAGTGTATTCAAATGTAATTAGGAGGGGCATAATTTTTTTTAAAAGTTATCCACTCACAATTTTAACTTTTAAAAAATGCTTCTAGAATATGAATGAAGTTTGTAAATACCCCTTAAGTAAATTTGGGCCTGTAATATATTTGGCCATAGATAGGGGTGTGAATAAGCCGGGTCTAGGTAGGCTTCTCGTTCAAAGGGCTGGGTCTGGTACATATGTATTAGACTCAAGCTTGATCTGTTAACTGTGATAGGTTTTTTAGTAGGCTCAAGCCTGATCTTTTTAATAAGGCCCAGGTTATTAACACCCCTACTTTTGGGAAATACACCACTTATTCATTTTTATGATTTTAATTAATAGGTAAAATTCCAAAGTTACCCTTTCCCCTATGAACTATGATTTTATACATCCACTGTAATACATTATACATACACCCCTTTTTCTCAGAAGACCAACGGCTTGTGCAGTTTTCGCCGGAATTTTGACGCCAATTTTACCGCACAACTTAAATCCTTACAGTACATGTAAAATCATTTTTATGAATGAATCCTCTGCAAGAATTTGAATTTAAAAGTTGTATTTGATGCATAAAGTGATTATATGTATTGGAAAAAAATGTGATTTTACCATGAACAGCTCTGCAGAGATCCCAAATGAGATAGGAGAATTTTGGTGATTTATTATCTTAAAATCTTCATGTAACATAATTGGGAAACTAGGACCCAGAAAAAGAAAAAGGCTCTGCATATATATATATATTAAGAACCCACAAACAACTGTATTCAGAAAAAAAAACTTCAAAAATTAAAGTCATATTCGAAACCCAAAAATTTCCTAATCCCAAATCTGAGGAGCTAAACCCATAAAACCAGAAATTTTGGTTCGCAACTTCATTCGTGTTTTGCCAAAAACTCAGAAATTTCCTTGCAATAACCTATAGATTTGTACATAAACAACAAACCCTAAATACATTAAAAGTAACCTATGTCTATAGTATGAACTTGTGAAGGATGAAGTGTGTTTTGCCTCGATCGGTCGGCGGCGCGGTGGTAGACAGTTTTAGCGCGAGTTCTCAGCAGTGGTCACGGTGGCGGCGCGATTGTTGGACGTGGTGGCGGCGCGATGGAGGGAGGCAGCGGCGCGGTGGCAGACGGTTTCAGCACGCGAGTCCTCAGCGGTGGCGACCGATGAAGTTTTCAATTTATGGTGTATGAACTGGACTCATTTTGATTTTAAATTTATGGAGGGGCAATTCAGGCAATGAAGTTGGAGTGTATTAATCCTAGTACGGGTGTAATCATCAGGGTGGTATATTTCCTAAAGAAGGGGGTGTTAATAACCTGAGCCTTTTAATAAACGATCCGCCCTAAAAATCTGTATAAAGCCTTTTAAGGCTTATTTAAAACTATATTTATCGGTTGTCATAGTCGATCCGATCTCAAAAGACGACAAAAAAAATATAATATTAATGCACTAGCTGTTCCAAACGGCCAACCATACCAATTTGGGTGTGGTATTCAAGGCAAGTTAGTGGTCACATGTCTCATTTTCATTGGGTAGTAATATTTTTGTTGGATAATATTTAGATTTTTATTATCCTGATATTATTTATAAAATATATATATATATATATATACCAAAATTCGTAATTTTTTTCTCTCTATAAATAGACACCAATATTGATATATTTTGAATCACAATTTATATTATCTTCCCATTTTATTATCTTTCCAAATTTCTATCATGGATCCAATGTACCCAAATTATTTTTCCAACTCTCCAAATAATCCAAACACTCAAAATTATCAAAATTTTGAATCTTTTATGAGTCCAGGAGATTATCTATCCTCTCAACATGGAGAAAATTCTCAATTTTCTCCAAATTTGAACCAAAATCCTATTTCTGAACCAATCCAAACATCAAAAAAAAAAAAAACCAATTCAACTCCGGAAAATTGGTCTGTAAAAGAAGATGTAGTCCTTATGTCTTCTTGGATTCACATTAGTGAAGATAAGATATGTGGAAAAAATCAAAGGACTGGCTCAATGTGGGCAAGAGAACATAAATTGTACGAAGAAGCTCAAAAAGAAAATCCACATGTGATACATGAAAGAAATCGAGATTCATTAAAGAGTCATTATCAACGAATCGGTATCTCTGTCAACAAGTGGAGTGCCGCTTACAGAGAAGCATATGACCGAAAAAGAAGCGGAATGAGTCAACAAGATATTGTAATAGAAGCTCATACCATCTATGCAGCAGATGGCAAAGCATTTACGAACGAGTACGTATATAATGAGGTTATGTGTAAACATCCCAAGTGGGAAATGAATTTAGGCCAGTGGACACGTTCTCATGCTGAAGATTACGAGGGTAATGAAGAAAGTGATGGTAGCTCGAAGAGATCAAGGACCAGTGAAGATGGAGCATATTCCATCCCAACTAATCCAGAAACTCCGGGCAGTGGCGATTCATCTATTTCACGTACTACGGGTAGAGATAAGGCGAAAAAAAAAGGAAAATGCAAGGCATCACAATCTCATGCTGATAACTCAGAAATTGTTGAAGAAATTCGTGCATTGAGACTCGCTAAAGCTGCTGAGGTTGAAGCGATAAAGGATCTGGGAAAGGAGAAATTGAATATGGAGAATAAAAAAATGCAACACAGACTTTTGTTGGCATTGATGCAAAAGGATCACTTAACCCCACAAGAAGAAGAGATGAAATTCCATTTAATGTCAAAGTTTATGTAATTTTATTTTATGTGTTTTAGCTATTGTCTTGGAAGCTTTTCTATTTGTGTGATTTTAGTTAATTATGAAGTCTGATGTTATGAAGCTTTTCTATTTGTGTTCACATGTACTTGTCTGATATTATTTTGCTCATTCTTTATTGAATTTCACATGCATCTGTCTAATAGTTCTGATGAGTCTAAATTATGATGAGTCCCACCACTACCTTTCTTCACATGGACCTGTCTAATAATTCTGACGAGTCCCACCACTACCTTTATTCACATGCTCTTGTCCAAATTATGATAAGTCCCACCACTACCTTTCTTCACATGGTCCTGACTAATAATTATGGCGAATCCCACCATTAGCTTTCTTCACATGGACCTGACTAATAATTATGACGAATCCCACCACTATTTTTCTTCACATGGACCTGTCTAATAATTATGACGAATCCCACCACTACCTTTCTTCACATGGACCTGTCTAATAATTATGACGAATTCCACCACTACCTTTCTTCACATGGACCTGTCTAATAATTATGACGAATCCCATCACTACCTTTCTTCACTATCTTTTGTCCATTGAATCAAACCCCACTCCAAATAGTAATTAACATTATTGAAATTGTGTCTCCACTCTTCTTTTCCTATATATATCCTCTCAAACCACATTAAACTTACACTAAATCCCTATCTTCTTCTCCTACTTTCTCTCAAACATAATTTCTACCAAATAGTTTTATTAGTTCCACTTTCCAAATGTCTCTCAGTGAAAATCAATCAATAGATAGTGATTCGAGTTCTGATTCTTTTAATTTCATCGAATTTGATGAATGGGAAGAACGAGTTACTCATCAAAATAGTCAAATAGATCGCATCATAGAGGATCTCCTCTTAAGTAATCTTAATATGAATGAAGGAGATTCCACTACTAGAGCTAGAAGAAGGCATTGTGAAAGGCAACGCTTTGATGAAACGATGAAACGACTTTGTTTGCGACAAATCCGACGATACTCATGAAATCTTTCGACGTAGATTTCGTATGCGAAAGACTTATTCTTTCGTATAGTTGGTCAAGTTACTGCCAATGATGCATATTTTCAACAAAGACCTGACGCCACAGGTAGACAAAGTCTTTCATCATTACAAAAATGTACTGGAGCTATGAGGGTATTGACGTATGGGACAGCAACTGATGTCGTTGATGAATATTTGCGAATGAGTGCAGCCGTGACAAGGAAATCTCTCATGAAGTTCGTAGAAGGCGTCATCTTCTGCTTTGGTGGTGATTACCTCAGAAGGCTCAATGAACAAGATTTAGCAAGACTACTCCATGTCGGGGAACAATGTGGATTCCCCTGTATGATAGGTAGTATTGACTGCATGCATTGGGAATGGAAAAATTGTCCTACTGTCTGGGCTGGCAATATGTAGGGAGAAGTGGAAAACCAACAATTATTTTGGAAGCTGTTGCATCATATGGCTTATGGATATGACTTGCTTTCTTTGGAACACCAGGTACGCTGAATGATATTAACGTACTGCACCGATCTCCAGTTTTTAATGATGTCTTGGAAGGTCGAGCACCAAAGGTTAGTTATGTCGTGAATGGTAGGGAATATAATAGATCATATTATCTAACCGATGGCATATATCCTTCATGGACTGTATTTGTTAAATCAATTACGGCTCCACAGACCAGAAAGCACAAGTTGTTCGCTCAACATCAGGAGGCTGTGCGAAAAGATGTCGAACGAGTATTTGGAGTTCTACAAGCTCGTTTTGCATTTCATCGACGCCCATGTCTTGTTTGGGATAAGCTTTTGATGGGAAAAATTATGATGACTTGTATCATCATGCACAATATGATAGTGGAGGACAAACGAGACACATACCTAACTTATTATGATCCCGCATAATTTTTTGTGGATGATCCCGTGAATTATAATCCAGATTTTGAATGTTCAACTGGACGCATTGCAAGCCTATCCACTTATATGACTAATAGGGAACAACTTCGCAATAGAGAAGCTCATAGTGCTCTTAAAAATGATTTGATTGAGCATGTATGGCAAAAATTCAGTACCGATGATTAAATGTGTAATTTTATTTTCTGCATTGTTGTATTTTACGCATCTATATGTAATTTGATATATTTTGTACCGTTTTATATTCTAATTTTTGTAATTTAAATTTTATTATTAAAATTAAAATTTATTTTAAGTGCATAGTAATTAAATTTATTAAAATAACGAATTTTGAATATTAAATAATTTAATGTATCATCTTATTAATATATTAAAAATTTATTATGGATGAATATAATTATTAAATAATAGAAAAAGAGAAATTATTTTGGATTGGGTTGAATTGTTGATAAAATATGAAAAATGAGAAGATTGGATTGAATTGGATATTGTATATGTGGAGGAGAGATAAATTAATTATTTATTAGTGGATTGGGTTGAGTTTGGTTGATGGATAAAGATAGTCTAACTTTAAATATAAATTTATTTAAAAAATATATTAAGATTTTGATAATGAGATCTATAAATTTTGTTCTAATTTTAGCAAGATTTAAGATTTATTGATATTTAAGCTTATTTAATTGAATAATTTATTTAATTATTTTATATTAATTATATTAATATAAATAATTATTTAAATTATATATAATATTTTTATTGAATATTATATATTTAAACGGGCCGACCTATTAGCTTAAAAGACTTTTTAAAAGACCTAAGTTTGGTCTATATAAATAAATAAATAGACTTTTAAAATAACCCAAGTCTAACTTATTTGTTAAAAAGGTCGAGCTGAACTTTAGCATGCCAAGCCGTATAGCCTGACCTGTCCCCAGCCATAGCCATAGATATAAATAATTTGTATACTTAACAATTTTTTTGAAATAAAGAATTAATATTTATAAGGGGAAAAAAAAAGTTAAGCACGTGATTATCTTGTGAGCGGCCACTATAAAAGGCTGCCAGTTTGGCATTCAAAACCCTAGAACAACAATCCGCCGGAGCTTAGGTTATCTCTCTCCCCTCTCTCGCTCAATATTCTTCTGCACTGTGAATACATTTTGCAGAAACGTATATAACTATTTTGTTATCCAATTAATTGTTTTTTGCAGGTAAGAATTTCAATCAGGGTTTTGGATTGCTTCAAATGGCTCCAGCTAAAGGTATGGTGCTTTCAGATTAAAATCTCCGTTGCTGTTGTTGTAGAAAGGATTAATCATTATTTACGATTAAAATAAACCCGATGTTTTTTTAAGGAGTAGAAATCTCGAATATGCTGAGTTGAATAATTACATGTTTTGTTAGTGTGTTCTATAGAGACATGAATCGAATCGGATTCACGCTAATTGTACCTGTATTAGGGTTTGTGTCTAATGATTTGTGAGAAATAATTCAAATTTTTGCTTAGAAAACATCGGGAGATTGATAATTGAATTCTGATGGTTGAAGTAACTTGTCTGCTACCGTTTTTGTAAAGCCTGATTTTGGAAAATGTGTTCGATAAACCCTTAATCTAATGAAACAGTGAACGGCATTAATATTTATGATTTGGTACACCTTCTGGTGGTTTCTGAATGTTGTACTCATGATCTATGTACATTTGTGTTTCTGGTTGAATGATGTACTGTAATCTCCGTAACAAAGTAAACATAATATTGACAACATAACTTTAACTGTATTTTTCAACTATGGAACTTGCTCTCTATTCAATTTGAAACTATTATATTCAAAAGACAAATACTTCTATGCACCAATTGCCCTGTTCACCTCAAATGCATTTTTAAATGTTATTAGTTCTTCTACTAAAACGCGTTAGTTGTTTTCAATGAAAACTATTTGTTGTGCACCAATTGCACAGTGCACCATAGTATTACTATATTAAAAAAGGTTTGAATTTTCATATCATGTATTTTGCGGTGTTTTTACTCAACTAGGACATGATTCTTTTCCAATTTTTTGCTCTGGGTTCTAAGGCTGTGGCGTTGCTACATACATGTATCAACTGTATTGTTTGTTATCTAATCTTTCTTTCACATGTTTTTATACACATACAGTTGATCCAGCAAAGAAGGGGGCCCCCAAGGCTCAAGCTTTAAAGACTGCCAAAGCTGTAAAAGCTGGTTCAGCAGTATTTAAGAAGAAGTCCAAGATTCGCACTAAAGTCACCTTCTATCGACCAAGGACATTGAAGAAGGACAGGAGTCCGAAGTATCCTCGTATTAGTGCCCCTCCCCGTAATAAACTTGACCATTACCAGATTCTGAAATACCCTCTCACCACAGAATCTGCTATGAAGAAGATTGAAGACAACAACACACTAGTCTTCATTGTAGACCTTCGTGCAGATAAGAAAAAGATCAAGGATGCCGTTAAGAAGATGTACGACATTCAGACGAAGAAAGTGAACACCCTTATCAGGTGAATCAAATATTCCTCAACCATTCTCCAATCTCCGCATGTTAGAAAATTGTCTCTTCTGCTTTCTGTGTGATTATGTTATGTTTCTTTTTTAAATTTCGTCAATTGATGTACAACCAATTTTTCCGTCCATACCTAGCACCTTAGACTAATATACCAACACCGAACATTATTACTCAATTTTCTGTAGTTTGTAGTAATCCAGATGAGGTCCTAAACTATGCATGGAATTTTAAAATCCCCTTCTTGCATCTATGTCTACTGTTTTGAACTCCATGTTTTTGTTGAGTAGTTGCATATCATCCTTTTACACCACACACATTTCTCTTGGGTGGGCTTGTTTTCTAAATTATGTTGACATTGACATGTTTGAGTTTTACACACGGACTTTTATTTAATCTATTCTCTCCTGTTACAGGCCTGACGGGACTAAGAAGGCATATGTCAGATTAACCCCTGATTATGATGCTCTTGATGTTGCAAACAAAATTGGAATCATCTAAGTGGTCAGAGCTCCAATTTTGTGTTTTTAAGTCTTGTTTGGAGTATTGGATTGAAGCACTTTGAATTCTGTACCAAGTTTTTTGGCTATAGGAGCTTCAGCTAGCTGTTATATGAAGACTTCTCATTATACTCTTCTGCTATTAGTTACTTTATTACTGGTTTCATGGTTTAATTCCGAAAATTTTCGTTCTTTCTTTTCTGATATTTTTGCAATGAAATTGTTTCGGAATGTTAAGAGGGAAGAGATTCAGAGATGATGTTGGAACACACCTAGGATATAATACTAAGTTAACTAATTATTCTTTACAAAGCCAATCACAAGCAAGCTTTACCCTTGTGCTTTACTATTTATGAAGGTGAAAATAGTATCAAAGATTGAAACAGGGCTATAATTGTTATGTTCGAGTAATAATTTGTGTAGGCGTTTTCTCAATTATACTCTATGTGCACCATTTAAATTTATCTAATCTTCCAATTATACCCCATCTGCTTTCACCCCTGTTCCACATTGGCAAAGAAATTGAATACATCAGAGGGGAGGACCTCTTCGTTTATACCAAGTTTCCCAACATTTATCGTGATCCACGAACCCATCGACGCTCTTATATTTTTTTTTCTATAGGAATTGTACAGTTCAAATCATAACTACAGTAAATGCCTGATTGGTTCTGGAGTTTTTGATTTGATGATCATTGACTAGGGTCTTGTAAGTGTTCCAAAAAATTCTGAGAAAATTTCTTGATATTTTAGGTGGGTTACAAATTGTGGATCTATTCCATACGCGACTGTCTTTGGAGTTGTTGGTTACACATTATATCATATATATAAATATAATTGAGTATCCATAACTAAAAAAATATCAATATTCAGTCATTTGTTCAGTATCTTGGGTATCCATTACATGCTGAAGCAACAATCTCAACACCATATAAATCTCATCTTTATCACAATGCCTCTTATCTCCAGTCACAAACACATGAATCTTGCTTCTAATTTCAATCCAGCTACTCCCAGCAATTCTCCTCAACCCCTTCTCCCTCATCTTCTGTCTTATCTCACACACACTCTCCCATCTCCCCGCGGCCGAATGCGCGTTCGACAGCATCACGTACGACGACACGTCCCCCGGATCCATCTCCAGAATCTTCCTAGCCGCAATCCCCCCCAGCTCGATATTCGAATGGACCAAACACCCCCCGAGCAACGCCTTCCACAGCCCCACCCCCGGATCAAACGGCAAACCCTCAAGAAACGCCTCCGCTTCCTGAAACCTCCCCGATCGCGACAGCAAGTCGATAACGCACGCGTAGTGCTCGGCCTGCACGAAGGTGGGATCATCATTTCTCGCCTCATTGAAGTACTTGTAGCCTTCGTCAACGAGGCCCGAATGGCTGCAAGCCAACAGCACGCCGAGGAGAGTGACGCTGTTCGGCGGGACCCCCTTCGTTTTCATCTCCTCGTACGTTTCTATCGCCTCGTTTCCATGCCCATTCTGCGCGAACCCACAGATGAGAGCGTTCCAAGAAACCACGTTCCTTTCGGGCATTTTATCGAACGCTAGTCGACTATCTCCCGTGCTCCCACATTTTGCATAAAAACTAATCAAAGAATTCGCAAGAAACAAACCAGGGCTGCCAAAGAACTTAACTGCAGAAGCATGAATGCTTCTCCCCAATCCCAACGACCCGATATTAGCAGCTGCGATTACAGCACAAGGGTACGTAGATTGCGTAGGAACAACGCCTTCCCTAAACATTTCTATAAATAGCTTCACGGCCTCCTCATTCTTTCCCAATTGGGAACAACCACTGATCATGGCATTCCAAGAAACCACATTTCTCTCAGGCATCGATCGAAAAACGATCCCTGCTTCAGCAACCTTTCCTTCTTTAATATAACCTCGAAGCAACGTGGAGTACGAAAACACATTCGGTTCTTTAATGTCTCGAAAAGCCGTTAAAGAATCATCAATGTTGCTCAACTTAACGTAAAGATCCAAGATTGCACTACCCACAAAAACATTCGAATCAAGATTAACTTTTTTGGCGTAGGATTGAACTTGTTTGCCCAAATGGAGGTCTTTTAGAAGGATAGATGAACGTATAACTGTGCTGAAAGTGTAGTCGTTTGGTGCGATGCACAGACGGAGCATTCTTAAGAAGCATTCCATGGCTTCTCTGTGTTGGTTTTGCTTCGCGAAATGGCTGATTAGAGCTGTTGCTGATTTCACATCTCGTTGAGGCATTTTGTCAAACAGTTGGTGGGTATCTGAGTTTGAGTTTGAAACTGTTTGTTCTGAAGCTGATAGATTGTGGGATTTTCTGGGAATTTGGAGGAAAAAATGTCCCTTTATAGCGAGCTTGTTTTTTCGACCCAAATTTGGGACAAGCGCCATTTCAATGGCTCTCTTTCAAGAATGTTAAACAAACTCCGTTTATAATTTATAAGAGGATTGAAAAGTTTTATAAATTAGAGAAGATATTGAGTGAAATATTGCACGCTAGTGTTATGTGCAATATATCACAATTAAGACAAATTGAATTAAAATTCGCGGGACAAATCGCGCGGGTCGGACGTGGGCAGGGCGGGTAGGGTTGTGGATTGTGGGTTGGACGAACACATCTATATTTATATAATGATATCTTTAACAGATATGTGTTGTAGCTTAGTGGTTTAGGTCTGTTGTTAATGTGTTTGCTTGCAAGTTCAATTCCTATTGAGTACATAATTTTTAAATTATTTTTTTATATGTTACTACATGAATAAAATGTGATACTTATGAAAACGAAATGTGTTACTACGTGAAATAAAAATTACATTATCATTTTTTTAAAAAATACATTATCATATGGTAACACATTGTTATTCATATGGTAACACATGAGTATTCATTTAGTATCACAACGACATGTGTACAATGTTATTTATTACTAAAAAATGTGTTACTACATGAATAAAAAATGTTACTCTATGAAGAAAAATGTGTTATCACATAAACAAAACCAGTACACGCGCAAAAAGAAATCCTCAGTCCAAAATTACTGATTTAAAGAACAATTTGATGTGTTACTACATTAACAAAAGAGTGTTACTCTATGAACAAACGAGTGTTACTACATGAACAAAACCAGTACAAGCGCGAAAACCAGTCCAAAAATTACAGATTTAAAAGAACAGCATGAGAATCAATAGAGAATCTTCTCATCTCTAAATTATCATCGAACAAGAGATCTGGTAGCCGTCAAAAGAAGAACCCAGAGACGCAGAGCCATCTGAAAAGAAAGAAAAAGAAGAACAAGAGAAGAAAAGAAAAAAGAAGAACAAGATAAGAAAAGGAAAAAAACCTAGAGACGTGCCGCCATTAAAAATCAAACGAAGATCTAGTCATGTTTGTTGCGACGCGAGGAAGAGGTAGAAGAAGAAATTTGGCCGCCTGCTGTTGCGCGATGAAGAAGAACGTCAGCAGACTGCCCTAACCCGGACCCAAATGTCTGACCCGCGAAAATTAATAAAAGACCCAATTTACCTACAATTGCACATATCACTTGTATGCAATATTGCATACAAGTTTTTGTGTATAAATTAACTGTATTAACCTGCGCTGTTTTCTCTGTCCTCTTTTTTTTTTTAATTAAATTCTCTTAAAATTAGTACTCTCTTGTCTCGGTGTAATTGTCTCATTTTTTTTATTGTTTTATTTAATAAATAATAAAAAAATAAAAAATTGAAAGGTAATTTTGGATATTGGGAAAGAGGAAAAAAATATGTGGAGTAATAAGTGGAGTATTTGTTGGGTAATGAGTTGCACAGATCTATTCGGGGTGAATATTTAAATACAAATTTAATTCTTTAATTATTACTAGCATGAATTAATCCTATATTAATTCAAATAATAATTGCAACAACATATTATGCATATAATAAGCCACGTAAAACCTACGCATGCAGAATCTACGGGTTTACCTGAACGTACCTCTCGGGATGACAGTGAATTCGGTTGGACGGACTAACCAAAAGGACTTCCCAAGTATTCCCTTAGCCCTTGCTCAACTATCCGGTGGAAGGACACTTGTCGAACAATTAACAAAAGGAAAAAATAAACTTTGTTGCATCACTTATGTGGATTTGCTAATTTTTCCAGCACATGGAATTGTACTTGGGAATGAAACAATCATCCCCTATTTATAGGAGGAAGGTGGTTGATTTTTTCAGTAGAAAATCAATGTGGGAAAAGACTTTTCTTGATCACCAAGAAATTTTGAATATATCTCCTATATTCTTTTTCCCATAATTAAAATATTCCACAAAAATCTCACCTCCTCTATAATATGGTATTTTCGAAAATTTAGTGTTCAAGAATCCAAGATTTGAATCTTCTTGAATTTATGAGATATTCTTGTATTTCAAGAAATACATATCTTCCATAATATCTTTTCAAGAAAATCAAGAAAATCTTTCTTGCCCACTATATTTTCAAATATTTCGAAATTCTATTATGAAATAACCAAGTGGGAGATTTCTTGAATTTAATGAGATAATCTTGTATTCCAAGAATACATATCTTCATTCCATAACAAAATTAAAAGAAAATCTTTCTCCCAACTTATTCATAATTTTCGAAAAAAATAGAGGAAAAATAAGCAACAAAATTTATTTTATTTTAATCACCTTTTTCAGTTAATGGACTATTTGTTGGGCTACTTTCTCAGGGCCTTTAGGAGAATTAAGATTGGATCTTCTAATGGACCTTGAATATCTAATATTGAGCCACAATATAATTCAAGCCCATAAATATTAATTAATCCCACTACATAATTAATATTACACTATCCATCTTAACCCATATTACAATCAATATGGCTCCGGTCATTATTTCCGTGTTTAAGATTATCTAGCCCATTAATTAATTCAAGCCACTGAAATAGCTTTCCATTAATTAACATCTTTTGTCCTTGGTCGAGGAACGGTTCAACATTATTATCCATACCGGAAACTAATTCCACTTGCAAGATTTGGTATGATAAAACTTATGAACCTTCCAAGGGGGCAAATCAAACAAAGCGTTTTGCACACGATTCTTCGTATTAAATCTTAGCAATCACATGTGACCAATAATATTGCCCAAGATAAAAATATTGAATCTCTCTACGATTAAGCTACCCATGATAAGTCAAAGCAATAGTTACCAATCCCACGATCCTATTTAAGGGACGGAGGTTAAGAAACAACGAACCACTGAGATCTAATTCTTCCTTGTTCGATTAGAAGAATTTATCCTCCTCAGAGGTCCTATTCAACAAGATCAAATCATGCACTAGTGTAATCTCTTGGTCAAGACAAACCAATCGAGCCTTACACCTCAACCTTTCGTGATGGGTTGGTCATTCCCATCTAAGTCGTGAATGACGTACTTTTAGTTACAAGGGACTGTTAATTTAATCTTCTGTGATCTGGTATCACTAAATTAACTACAGTGTAACACGTACGAATTATTGAATAGTTATACAGTAAATATATGTAACATTCAATCATATTTAAAGCATCAGTGATAAACAATTTATTTCAGTAAATAAGTCTGAAAATTCAGTTTCGATTATACAAAGTAAAAAACATACTTTTCAGTATAATCCCAACAGTATTGAGTCACATAAAGGTGAGGATAAAAATTATGGATAAAAAAATTATTTTTCCCTTTATGAAATAAGAAAATTATAGTAGGACGTCCACAAAAGGAAAACTGACCCAATTATAGAGGACGAATGGAGTAATAAGTGTTTGAACAAAATAGGGGGTGTTTGCGAAAAATTTTAATTTTGAAGAGTTCATTAAACTTAGCAATTATGAGAAAATAGATTAATGGTAGAAATTGACTGTGTTTATAAAAAGATTAAAAGAACAATAAATAGTGCTTGAAAAAATTAATAGGATTGAAAAAAAAAATCGTATGAGATGGTCTCATATATGAGTTAGAGTACAAATTAACACAAATCAATATTCATTATTTTTAAAGTGTTAATCCGTCAATGTCCAAATTACACTCTGTCTCATTGTGAGATCACCCATACGCAAGTGTCCCTCTTAAAAAAAAAATTCACCAACTTTTCAGTTTCTAACAAAAAAATCAAAATTACTTCTTCAAAGTTCAAACAAATCTATTTCTCCAAAACCCTCCCATAATCAGTTTTTCCCTCCATCTTCAAATCTATCACCATTTAATTTGTTTGTTCACGAATCAAGAAAATTAAGTATCCATAAATATATATGCAATGAGTTTTTTTTTAATTCTTTTATTTATTTATATAATCATTTAATGCACATTAACAAGAACTGATAAAACGACAAAATTGAAATATTTTATTTAATTTTCATATATTAACACAAAATGACAATTATTGCTTGATAAAAAAATCTTCTTTATAAAGACAAATAAAATGAAACGAAAAAATAACACTTTCTCCTAAAAATAATCACTATTTTAAGTTAAATAATTAATACTAACAAATTAATATGTTTTAATGAAAACCCGCTCCTAGTTCAAAAATAGATAATCTTTGACAAAAATTTGTATAGACCTAATTCATGCTATGAGCCTTGTTTTCTATTAATGACATTTGATCCTACCCAGGGTATAATACGGGTCAAGTTTAGTGGTTTTAAAAAATATGTTAGAAATAAGTGAAATGTGTCCAATAATCCAAGTTCATAGCATAGACCTGGTTCATGGGAGACCAACTCATAATCTTTTCGCTTTTTGTGGAATTATCAAGATATATATTAATAAATTTACCCTTAATTAATGAATAATTTTTTTTATCAGATCTCATGATTTTTGGTTGCTGTAAGGAATAAATGATCATATAGAAGTCTTTTCATGCTTGATTGATCATTGACGGTTTTACGATGAGACGAAGTATAATTTGGACATATTATTTTAACACTTGAGTTGGTATGCTATGAAACTTGTTCACCGTGAAACTGATTTTTTTTTACAAACATACACTTTAGTAATATAAGTCACACCCTTTAGTAATATAAGTCACACACTTCAGTTATCATTACGACACTCTTTGCTATAATATAAGTCACACCCTTCACTTTTATGAGTAATATTCTTTATAGTAAAAAGTCACACACTTTACAGTAAAAAGTCACACACTTTAGTAATATATGTCACACTCCTTAACCAGTTTCACCGTAAAACTTGTTCACACTATACTTTGCTTTAACACTTCGAAAGAATGAGTGTTGATTTGTACTAATTTATATCTCATCTCATGTATAAAATCGTCTCATATCAATTTTTATCATATTATATTTCATTTATTTAAACAATGATTGTCAAAAAAGCCAGACTGCGAAATTAGGTTCCTGCTTCAACTCTTGTGTTTGAATATAAACTACATGATTTGTTTATGAAAATTTATTATGTGAGATGAATATAATTAAGTGTATTTATACCAATTTATTTACGTATTTACTATATCTTTTCTCTATTTTTCATTTTAACTTCTTGATGAATTTTGATTGGATGACTAATCGCTGAAGTGTAGGTAACAATTATAGATATTACATCAAATCGATTATACATTACTCAGATTTGACTATTTGAGTAATCAGGTGTTGCACAGTACAACACTGTACTGTGAAGTAAATTAGCGCGAATTTATAATTTATTTAAATTGAATACATTACATAATTGTACTATTTATTTAAAAAACACATTATAAATCCGCGTTGTGTCTACTGCACAACACAGTGTTATACAACTCATGATCTAAATCCCCTAATTCGTAAGTTGAAAGAGTGATGAATGAGTATGTTGCAATGAAATAAAGCTTTAATTGTTTCGTCTATTGTGTATTGATATCCCCTAAAAAAACAAAATAAAGAATTGACTATAAATTTTTAGAATTTTTGTAGATATACAAATTATGGAAAAATATAGTGTGAACAAGTTTCACGGTGAAATTGGTTAAGGAGCGTGACTTATATTACTAAAGAGTGTGTAACGTTTTAATATAAAGAGTATTACTCATAAAAATGAAGGGTGTGACTTATATTATAGCAAAGAGTGTCGTAGTGATAACTGAAGGGTGTGACTTATATTACTAAAAAATATATCTGTTAAAAAAACCAATTTCATAGTGAACAAGTTTCACAGCATACCAACTCACAAATTATTTATGAACAAACTGTCTATAAATTTATAATTTTCATAGACAAACAAGTTTTCAAACAAATTACCTATATAAAATAATTTTCTAGACAATTTACATTTATGTAGACAACTATATTGGTAGTTTAGATATGAACTACAAATAAATTTACCTTCGAATTACATTTTTGTAGACAAATTTATTTATGAATGAAAATGACTATATAATTAGAAAATTTTGTAAACAAGTTATATACAATTTTTATTATTTAAAGATGAAATTATTTTTATTGAAAATTTCGTAGACAATTCTCTATTTTTTTGTAGTGTATGGACATTGTAGCAACAAATAAATTATGCAAAATTGCAAGTAAATAAGTCGTTCTTGAACAAATTAATGCAAGAAATTAGTAGGTTGGTGCTTTTTTCATATAAAAACGTGCGATCAATTTTAAATATGTGTTAACCCATATAAAGTTTTGCATTGACTAGTAATAGGACACTAGTTAATGGACGATGAGTTCTACATGATCCGTCGATTTTGTCGATTCTTGGATCGAATACCAAGTTTTTAAAAAAAAAGGACGGAACAACAAATAAAATATAATAATTCTTCTTTATATTATTGTCCAGCTTTAGAGTTTACCTAACCAATTAGCTATTAAGTATTTTATTTTATTACATAATTTTAAGGAAATTTCATTGGCTTAGTTGTCGTGGTAAGTGGTTGGAGAATTAGAAGTGGCGATATTGATATTATAAAGTGCTTATTTAATCCACTAACCAACATTCAAACATATATACTATAAACTATTTTCTCTGATCCAACCTACTCATTAAAAGTCAGCTTAAACTTAAAAACTTCGATTTATTAATTCTTTTTATTTTGTTTATGCTCATGAATTTCATTGTACACACTCGTTATATATATATTTCTTCTAAAACTAAAAGAAAATGAAATCAGATTTTTGTCAAACGCCCCCAGTTGAATCTGTTAATAATAATAATAAGAAAGAAAGACTTGGAAAAATAATTTGCATGTCCTTTTGCATTAGTTGGAGGTAAAATTCTATTTAATCCCAGAATTTTGGACTTTTCTGCAAAATGAATATCCAAAAATTTACTTGGAATTTTTAATTTAGTCCCATAACCAGAGGCGGATACAAGAATATAGTCCAGACAAAAGATAACAGATAAAGAAAATAAAATAAAAAATAATTTATAATTAATTAGTAATTTGAATTACAATTGAACATGACGACGGTAAACCCAAAGGGTTGGTGCTCCTCACTAGGTCTCAGATTCGAATCCCCTAAGTTGCGGTTAATTCTTGAGATGAGTCAGTCCATACAGAGCAAAACTCCGACTTGAAGTGGGGCCTTCTCTAGTGGTCGGAGCGTTTTGGTCCCCCGAATTAGTTGGTTCTTGGGCTGAATACCAATTTGCTAAATAATCATGGAGTTTAATGGGACCCCCTCTAGTGGACGGTGTGTTCTAGTCCCCCAAATTAGTTGGTTCTTGGGCCGTGTCTAATTTTTGCACTACAAGAAACGGTTATGTCTTGCATGCATTAGGTGCACCATGTACTCCATCTATAGTATGAGTTGCCTATAGATTTTTATCATTCTACTAAACAAACATATTGTCTACGAATTCTTAAGGCAAACACCGTGCACTCCATCTATAGTATGAATTGCCTATAGATTTTTAACATTCTAGTAGGTAAACATATTGTCTACCAATTCTTAAGGCAAATAAATTATCTACGAGCAAATTTTCTACACATTCCATAGGCAATTACATTTGTAAGTTGGAGTAATTTGTAATATGAGGATTGAAAATATTATATGATTAGAAAAATTTGTAAGCAAATCATAAGAAATCCTAATTCTGTAGGCATGAATATTGAAAGTTTCTTAGACAATTCTCTATTTTCTTTTAGTGTTAAAAAATATTTATGAAATTTAAAAAATTAATGGATGTATACGATATTTCCGTAATGAAAATTGAGGTGGGACAATTGTCCTTCCTTGTCTGTACATGCATCCACCCATGCCCATAATTTATAAATTGGTTCAATTTTAGTTTTATTTTTGCCGAAAAATCAAAGACGACGTCATATGGTGCAAAACACGTGAGACCTAAATCTCCGCGAAAAAGTGCCAAAATCAAACCAATCAGTAAGTTATAGGACTAAAATGAATATCCCAAAATTTTCGAGCCCTTTTGCAAAAAAGTCTTAAATTATGCGACATAATTCAATCCCAACTCCATTTATTGCATCAATCCCCTGTTTCCATTTCAAAACCTCCGAAACAGAGAAGCCATCAACAAATGGAGGAAAAAAAATCCCGATTTAATAAGCACTTTACCAAAAGAGCTTCTCCACCACATCATTTCCCCAATACCTTTCAAAAAAGCAATCCAAACCACCGTACTATCCCACACATGGAGATCTCTTATCACCCCTGCCCATGCAAATCTAGAATCCAAACAGAGCCTTACCCAAATACTTCAATCCTTCACCAAATCCGACGAATGCTTCCAACTCCGAATCAGTTCCCGCGGAAAAACATTAGTGGTTGCCACAAAAGGGGCCCACGGGGAGCTCCATATCTACTTCTCAAAACACGACCCGTTGCTCCTCCCCTGCTTCAGCAGTAGTACTTTCGGCATGATGAATAGTACTACTCTTTGTTGCATCAAGATTCTGTGCCTTAGATCAGTCTCCCGTCTCGTGGGGAGCGTGGTCGATGATCTGTGTTCGTGTTGTCGTTTTTTGGTTAGTTTGAGGAGCGAAAAGTGCTCGGGGTTGGAGAAACTTTATGTCGAATCGGGAGAGAGACTTGAGGTTTTGGAAGTGGTTGATTGTGTGGGTATTGCTAGTTTGGTGGTGTCTGGTTGTAGTATGAAGTGTTTTTTGTATCGGGGAGTTTTTGCGGTTATTGAGGTTTTGGTGTTCCGAATTTGGTTGAGGTCACACTTGATGTGAAGAGAAGTATTAGTTTGGAGAAGGGTGATTTTGATTGTGAAGATGATTTGTCTCTTCTGTTTTCTGTTAAAGATGTGGAGATCCTCACAGTTAGCAGTTGGCTCATTGAGGTATGTATGCTTCTCTGAATTTCTTATTAGGCATTCAAATCCTCTGCTTTGGATAGTGTAAAATTGAGGTATGTATGCTAAAAATGGTGTTAAAAAAACGAGCAGCTCGAGAGCTCGGCTCGATTTCGGCATGTTTAGGTCCCAAGTAATCTTCATAAATTATTATGGAGGTTATGACTTTGCTGGTGATATAGTTTTAATTCATGATTTCATTCTTTATTTTGGTATGTGTAGTGAAATTAGCTTTAGTATGAAAGAAATTGAATCGTGTAACATGTAGATTAATCTTGAGAGTATAGTTCAAAACCAAAATTAAAAAAAATATTTTACATATTTTGCTTATATTAATATTAACTGTTTTTCTATACAAGAAAAATATGTATCTAATACGATGTATGCAAGTTGTCTTACTATCAATTGAGATATTTTAGAGATTCATGATTATAGAAAGAGGTATGTTTTATTTAATACTTATAATTCAATTTTATTAGTTGGCTACTGAAATTATTTCGTAAAAATTAACAATTGATTCAGGATTGAAACCAACCTTATTAAGATTCCTGCCCCAATAATTGCACGAAAAACCCAACGCATTCGAACATTTGCTTAGGACGAGTTCGACGAGAATGTTGAGATTAAATGTTGTGCTGACATTGATGAGATAAAAACGGTATTTCCAGAATTTTACTTAAGACGGAAGTCCATTTATATTTTACAAATAATACACACAAGAAAAAATAATAATTTAAAAAATTTATGTTTGTTTCAAGGAATCTTACTGCGTTATAATAGCGACCTGCCACAACATAGATAATTCATACAATTGGTTTTATCACGGGTGCCCAAAGTGTGCCAAAAGGTTTCCCTTGAAAATGAAAAGTGGACTTGCGAGAAGTGTAAAACCAACTCAAGTTCAATTAATACCAGGTAGTATTTTTATAATACGAATTATATCTTTCAAAATTTACTTAAATATATGTCGGTATTTAAAATATTATACTTTAATATAATACTTCTTTTAGGTTCAAGATCACAATGTATGTTGTTGATCAAACTGGATCAACATCTTTGATTCTATTCGACCGTGACGTGTTCAAATTGATTGAAAAAATGGTTTTAGATATTCTCAATTATATGGGACGAGGTAATTACATAGTATTAAAAATTTATAATCTCACTTAAAAATTCAATTAAACAACAAATCCATGATTTTTTAAAATATCAAATAATAATTTAACCTAATCTCCATGCATCTTATTACACTATGCAAAAAGATTTGGATGAAAAATTCCCCTCAGAACTAGAAAAGTTGGTTGGCAAAAAAATCATATTTCGATTCTATATTTTCAAATTCAATTTGGACAACAATTATGATGTATATATTGTTGTCAAGTTAGCTTCCGATGAGAATTTGATCAAAACAATAGAGGAGAAAAACCGTTCATCCAAGGTAGTTAGTATTCTTATTAATTTATTATTTAATTTAAATCTTTTGTAAAAAATAAAATATATACATATTATTCATTACTCAAATAATTCATATTAATTTATAAATTTTACTTTAGCAGACTACCCTTCATCTATTTGTGACGACCAAATGGTCGAATTTGAAGACATAACTCCCGACAACAAGAGAAAGCATTAAGGGGATGAATGTCAAAAGATGATGATGATGGTGTTGAGACTCAAGTTTCGACTACTAAGCGGATCTTGAAGGTCAAACTTTAGAAGGAATAATACAACATAAAGGAGAATAGAACAATCACCTTAATTTATTATCATTATAGCTTTTTAAGTTGTTAATCATTTTTTTAGTAGTAAAAAATAATTATGTTCAAATAGGTTTTTCAATTTTTTTAATTGACAAACTCCATCGCATTTGGGTTTCTCTATTATTTAATATACAATTGATAATAGTTTAATTCTTCAATTTATTCTTCATCATTGTTATGTACTAAATTATTCTCAAATTTATTTGATAATATAACTTTGATTGACCATAAAAATCGTATACGTGTTTTGATATTTTAAACAATAATAACACACAAAATAAATTTCGACTAATGTATACAAAATTAATTCTTAATTCTAATAAAAAATTCCATACACATACACAATTAATATAAAAAATAATAAAACTCAACGTCATAAAATAATATTAATCCAATAATCGTTATATGATATATTTCAACCCGCATAGTACGCGGGCCTAAAAACTACTTATATCATATTTGTAAGAGTTAGAGTAAGATTGAATTGGAGTTCATTATTGAAGTGTGGACTCTCGGCCCAAATATCCAATTAACATTGATACTTACTATTTTACTAAGCCCAATGGCCAATACTTTGTCAAACCACCTTTTAATTTTTAAATTAATAAAATTTAAAATGTGTTTGGAAAAATTAATTAAACATTTGAAAAGTTAGCAATCAAACTCATCTGCTTCTTGACGGTTGTATCGCGTGCGCCGACATCCCATTCCCTCGCCTGCTCGTAGTCTCCACAAATCAAGTCATGTAATTTTTTTTTTTTCACACAAAATTTTAATTTCTTTGTTTAATTAAATTTTTTATTTTATTATTTTCAATTTTAAATTATTATAAAGTTTAGGGTTTGAGACTTAGGAGAGATTTGTGCATAGTTCAATTCAATCATAGTTCTCTTCTCCACTAACGTACGTAAGTTCTAGTTCTGTTGTTTTTTCGTAGATGAAAAAACTACAAAAAAAAAATGATTCAATTTATACCTTGGCCCCCCCTCCCTTAAATCCTGGCCCCGCCCCTGCCGACATAATTGTAATTCTGCAGACAAACAAATTGTCTACACAAATGATTCCCTAGACAATTACATTTCCATAGGTATTATATTTGTGATTTAAAAATGTCTATATAATTAGAAAATTGTGTAGGCAATATTCATTATTTAAGGGCGAGACTATTTTTATTAAAAAAATTAGGTAATTCTCTATTTCTTGTAGTATTTGTAATCACTTTGAATAATATACGAAATAATCTCTCCTGCTTGTGGATATATAACATTATAACTAACACATTGTTAGTGAACTACATAAATTATGTGTTCTTTATTTATCATTCTTTATGTAGGAATACGGGGGTTAGAAATTCACTAACCTCTATTCCAGAATTGCAGCGGAAATGAAATAAAACCGGTTGAATTCTACGTATGCACTGGATTCTCAGGATCCGAACGCAACCACACGAATTGATCCACGGATTGCTTCCAATTGTTCACAATTTAAGTGTCTTTTAGATTAGTATATCATATGTGATGCGTATGTGAGAGCATAAGAGAAATCACCCCGTTTCTCTTTCTGTTGCTTTCTTTTCTGAAGCGTAGGAATTTCGGGATTCTGAATAAGACCCTATTTTCTCTATCTTATTCTCCCGTTTATTAATTCAAATCTTTTTTTTTAATTTTTCCATAACTTGAAAACAATATTATCCATTCATATGCGGATAAATATAAATAATATTTATTATTATTTATTTGCTTTCATCTCCCACTCACATATGAAGTTTGAACCCTAAGTTCATTTACTTCAGTTCTTTATACCATCACGTAATACCCTTTTCATTCAGGCAAATAAATCGTGTGACCCTCGAGAATATGAGTTTATCATGCTATATAACGTGTTAATGATATATAGCAACTCAACCAGTTTTATATGAAGAATTCAAAACTCGTTATACCCCAGAACTCTTTCAGTTAACACAAATTGACATATCTCTTTCAATCCCTTGAAACTATTAGAGCATATTCAACTTTTTATCAAATCTATGCATTCATAATCAAGTTCTCAACTCGATTGACCGGTCAATGAACACAATAGAATATGTTAATAAAGATGTCCTTCCTTTCACACAAGATATCCACAGACTCCCACTATAGCTGCTTTCCTAGACATGTACCGCATTGCTATATTAATCATAGCTATTGGTAGTATGCTAAAGTAACAACACTAAAGTGAAGACTTAGAAATCTAGTAGAAAGTCCTAAGGGTACTTTTTAGAGGCCTATCAAAACCTCAAGGCTTCATACAATGAGAAAATAGGGATATGTTTCTCATTTCCTTATGGTCATCTTAGCACATGTGGTATGAAACACATGTCACGATGTTTTAACTTCCCAGGATGGAAGCGTATGTCATTTTATTTATTTGACATCGTGTAAATCACAGTTCAAGTATATCATCGACACTTAACTTGGATTTCCTCCTATTATATAGGAATCTATTGATTTAGCTCTGTAACAAGTCAAATAGATTCGTGGTAAAATCTGTTGCGATTATCTACAATATAATCTCATCTCTGCACATATCTCGATGTCAGAGGCGATTGCTCGTATGAGAGAGCCAATCAACTTGTCGACTTACTAATATATGAACATTTCATATAGTTCATAATACATAAATGTCTAGTAACATTAACAACTATTATGTAGTCCATTTAAATCCATACAAACCCAAGATCTTAAGATGTCTTACACGTCTTCTATAATTAGGTTCAACAACAAACCTGCTAACATCAAGTCAGCAAAAATTTATTCAAGAATCACTATTTCTTCTTTGTAACGTCTTTACAAAGTTAAACTTTTCATAATACTTGAAATCTTTAGAGTAAGCTTTATCTTTTTTGATTACTACGATGAATCATAACAGCTCCCACTGGAGTGTTCGATTTCACAATCAATCCTTACAACTCCCATTGGAGTGTTTAATTTCACAGTGAATCGATATAACTCCCACTGGAGTGTTTGATTCCAGAGTGAATCAATATAACTCGCACTGGAATGTCATATACATCAATGAATTGTTACAACTCCCACTAGAGTGTTTAATTCTCAATGAATCGTTACAACTCTCACTAGAGTATTTAATTCTTAACGAATCGTTACAGATCTCAATTGAGTGCTTACCAATTCCAAATAATTCATGAAAATTCTTAACCAAAATATTTATTTGACTACAGATGCACATGCCACAAGTTCAGTCTTGATAGTGGTCAGTGCTATACAGACTTATTTCATGTTACTCCACGAGATTGCTTCATTATTATGCAATAAGGCATAACTGAAATTTGATTTACTTGCATCTAAATCATAACAGTTAGTGTCTGTATACTCTCTAAGTTAGATTATCTCCTTGAGATAATAATCTGCAATACCCATTAGATATCTCAAAAATCCCACACACTATCTTTTAGTGTCTCTATTCGGATTTAACTAATATCTGCTAACCAAACCAACAACTTAACAAATGTCTAGATGTGCACACAACTTGACACACTTCCGACATTTGATTGAATTTGCTTATAGTACATTTGACATTTCATCTTTCAGTCTTCAGACATTCTTCATAATTCAGTGACTCGTTCTTTTATAACATGATAATCAACATGCTTTATACTTTCATTTGAATCATTTTAGAAGTCTTACTACATAAGTCTGCTAAGACTATCCAAGTAACTTCTTTGAACGATCTTTATGAAGCTTTCACCAAAAGATTCTCATAGTTATCTTTCCAGCTGAAAATGTATCAACATATGATCATAGAATTACAGAACTATCTCTGGACCGTTAAACATAAACACAGTGGTCTTTGTCTAACAAAGTTAATATGAGACAATCATAGTATGTAGTCTCAAGTACCACTGTCTTGAGGATTGTTTAAGTTTGTAAACCGACTTCTTCAATTTACAAACATTATCCCCTTCTTTGAATTCTCCATTGAGAAAAACAGTTGTTGGGGAATTAATTGCACGGATCTATTCGGGATGAATATTTAAATACAAATTTAATTCTAACAATTATTACTAGCATGAATTAATCCTATATTAATTCAAATAATAATTCAACAACAAATCATGCATATAAACAGTTCACGTAAATCCTACGCATGCATAATTACTACGAGTTTACGTGAACGTACCTCTTGGAATGACAATGGACTCGTCGATGAAAACACACCAAAAAGCCTTCCCAAGTATTCCCTTAGTCTTTGCTCGACAATCCGGTGGAAGGATGTTCACGAACAATTAACAAAAGGAAAAATAAAAAATTGTTGCACCACCTTTGTGGATTTACTAATTTTTCCAGCACATGGAATTGTACACTCACAATTGACGTTTTTCAAAAATACACAATCTGTCGACGTTTCAAAATATTTGATATTTTATCGACGCTGATATATTTCCGAAAAACCAATTTTCGTGTTCACTGGGGATGAAACATTCATCCCCTATTTATAATAGAGAGGGGGACGAAAATTAGGGCTCAAAATATGGCTAGGAAAGATCTTTTCTTGATCTCCAAGAAATCTTGAATATATCCCATATATTCTTCTTTCCATGTGTATTTTTCCACAAAAATCTCACACCCTTATTTAACCCATTTTTTTTTAAAATAATAGGAGGCTTTTCAAGATTGGATCTTTCTTGAATTTATGAGATATTCTTGTATTCCAAGAATACATATCTTTTTCCATAAAATCTTTTCAAGAAAATCAAGAAAATCATTCTTCCTATTATTACTCTATATATTTCGAAAATCACAATTAAAGAAACCAAGTGGGAGATTTCTTGAATTTATGGGATAATCTTGTATTCCAAGAATACTTATCTCCTTTCCATAAAATCTTTTCAAGAAAATTCTTCTCCCTCTTTTTCTTTAATAATTTCAAAATTTTAAGGAAATTAATGCAACAATAATTTATTTTATTTTTAAACACCTTTTTCATTTATTGGACTTTATGTTGGGCTACTTAGGGGGCCTTTAGGAGAATTAAGATTGGACCTTCCAATGGATCTTGAATTATCAATATTGAGCCACAATATTATTCAAGCCCATAAATATTAATTAATCCCACTACATAATTAATTTTACACTATCCATCTTAACCCATATTACTGTCAATATGGCTCCCGGTTATTATTTCCCGTGTTTAAGATTATCTAGCCCATTAATTAATTCAAGCCACTGAAATAACTTTCCATTAATTAATATCTTTTGTCCTTGGTTAAGGAACGATTCAACATTATTATCCATACCGGAAACTAGTTCCACTTGCAAGATTTTGTATGATAAAACTTATGATCCTCCCAAGGGGGCAAATCGAACAAGCGTACTTGCACACGATTCTCCGTATTAAATCTTAGCAATAGCATGTGACCAATAATATTGCACAAGATAAAAAATATTGAATCTCGTTGATTCTCTACCCGTGATAAGTCAAAGCAATAGTTACCAACCACACGTGATCCTATTTAAGGGATGAAGATTAAGAAATAACGAACCACTGAGGTCTAATTCTTCCTTGTTCAGTTCTGAAGAATTTGTCCTCCTGTAGGTCCCATTAAGTGCATCAGTCATGCATTAGTGTAATCTCTTGGTCAAGACAAGCCAATCTGAGCCTTACACTTCAACCTTTCACGATGGATTGTTCATTTCCATCTAGGTCGTGAATGGTGTACTTTTGGTTACAAGGAACTGTTAATTTAATCTTCTGTGATCTGGTATCACTAAATTAACTACAATGTAACACGTACTATTTATTGAACAATTATGCAGTAAATATATGTAACATTCGATGATATTTAAAACATCAGTGATAAACAATTTATTTCAGTAAATAAGTCTGAAATTCAGTTTTGATTATACAAAGTAAAAGCATACTTTCCAGTATAATCCCAACAACAGTAAAATCCATTTTTTATGTAATTCTAAATCTATACTTGATATTATAGCCAAAAAAATGAACGAATTGAGGAAAATCCCACAACAGATGAAGAAAGTCTAAATACCCCTTTCTGAGTATAATCTTTCTCTACTAAGTGAGCATTTTTAAGATGTGTCCCAATAAAAGATCTACAAGTTTCAAAAAACTTGATTCGACCTAATAGACTCTATATTATCTTTCATTGCTTTGTTTCATTAGTCTCTTGCATAACGAGATAGAACCTCTCGATCGTCTGTAGGTCCATCCTCATTCACTAAAGACTGATCTAATTTCTGAAATATAAATGAGGTGTGTCCCTCAATATCTTGATGTCTCTCAGACACATGTTTCCTAGAGTATTTTTCAAGATTGAAACTTTTGTGACATAAATAATTACTATCATCAAGATCCATATAATCTTAATGTGTAAACTTTTATCAAATATCACAATATTAAGTAAATCACTCCCACTTGGATCTGATAGAGAGTGATTATTTCAATCTGAAAATGGTATAGTATTTCTAATACTTCCCCTACTAAGAAATCTTTTCAGAAAAATTGACATTATGCGATTTTATCTCATGTCTTACTCTGAACTTGTTGATCTCCGATCAATTTGTATCCATTGGATTTAACACAGTATCTTAGAAGATACATTTCTAAATTCTTTAGACCCTTGTTGGTCTACAGATACCAAGGTTAACAAAAAAAATCAGGTCTTCAACTTTCTAGAGTTCAGGTCGAGTTGACTTAATCAACTATGAATAACTTTATTCAACATTTAGACAATAATAAATAACTCATCTTTTCAAAGAGATAGTTAAAATTAATTGTCCTATCATGGATCATGTCATATCCAACAATGCTCATTTATTCTTTCAGTCACACCATTTAGCGATAGTGTGTAAGACTTTAATGATTGTCGGATTATGTTATTTTCATTACACAGTTCCTTGAACTGCATGGATAAACATTCACGTCCTCTATTGGTTCTTAAAACCTTTTAAAGAAATGTCTTTTTATTCTCAACCCCATTTAGGTAATGTTTGAAGCAATCCAATGCCTCAAACTTGTGAGAAATTTTAGACATGTAAAACGTGAAAATTATCATATTAAGTAATGAAAAATAATAAATTCCATGATTTGCTATTTGACATTCATAAAATCACATTTATCAAAATAAAACAATTGCAATGAAGAATTAACAATCACAGTTTTATCAAATTGTTTTCTAATCACTTATGAACAAGACAATGTTCACATTTTGATAACTCGACTTTAAAGACGAACTCCATAGTCCTTCTTTCACAAGTCAGTTATTTCTATCTTGCACAATGTGACTAAATCTAGCATGCTAAATGTCATCATTTACACAAGCATAACTAGAGGAACAAATATTTAGTAATCCATGATTTATCATCATAATTCTAAAATAATTATTCTCTTACAGTCCAAAAACCATATAAAACATAAAATAATTGTCAAGTACCATAATACACATTGTATATACTATCACAACCATCTCTAATATAAATTTCAAAATACATCCCAATCATAGAAGAACATATTCAGAGTTGAGATCCTTAATGACCTCCAAAGAAAAACAAGCATCATGCATTATGAAACATTGACCATTGTCAATCTCAAGTTTGCAAGTCCCTAGACTTCAACTCGAACTTTGTTTTCACATACATTAATCTTGTCCCACTTGGAACATGATGTAAATAAAATGATCATTCATCATAAGTCAATGGTCTGCGTTTCCTGAATCTATAATCCACAAGGATAAAATTCAGTCAATAAATACACCACCATAGACAATTATGCTAAAGCCAAATAACTACAATGAATTTCTTTGTCCCTCTTGGACTCAAGATACTCATGAGTAAAATGACCAAGCTTGTAGGTCATCTAATTTTCAGTTTTGCATATCTTTTCTTCTTATTCTTCTTAACATTAGGATTAATTTGAAGTTTAATTGCAGTATTTCTAATTTAATACTGCTTGTCATTTCCTTCATTCCTTCCAATATGTCTAATGTTAGAGTTTGAAATGTTTTTAGAACTGGATTTGGAAACTAGAACACTTGATGAAGACTTGAAATCCCCAAGTAACACATACTTCAACTCAACACTACGAATTGAATAAGTGAAAGTTTAATACTTTCATCACTGGTCGTGTTAACATGATTATGTTAGATCAGAATTCGATGTTGTTCAGAAAATAATGTGCTACCATACTTCTCTATCAGATATTATCAAATATCATAAGTTGTAAGGTGTTGCACATTCTCAAGGATCATGTTGTCTACAACCGAGCTCACCAGTTTGTTATGAACTAGGAATTTTTTATAGTCCAAGCAAGGTAAGTCTTTTGATCCATTTTGATCTTGTTGTGTTCGATATAATAACTCAGGATTAGTCGAACACGTAAGAGCGACACATGTAATATTCTTTAAAATAATCATACCCGGTGGACAAATATGCTCGCCGTCCGTTGACCAAACAAGTTTGTTCGACCAGTTCGCCACTTGACGCCCATAACAAACATACTCACCACTCAGATCAGGAAAGACAGAATCAAATGAGCTAAGTCAAGAGGGCTCGGACAAATTTGAGGACTCAGACGGCCAAAAGGCTCAGATATCCTGAGGGTCAGTATGCTCGCAACTCAGATATCCTGAAAGGCTCAGATATCCTGAGGGTCAGTATGCTCGCAACTCAAATATCCTGAAAAGCTCAGATATCCTGAAAGTCAGTATGCTCGCAGCACAACATTCTGAAGACTCAGGCATCCTGAAGGGTCAGAGTGCTTGACACTCAGATATCCCGAAGACCCGGACATCCTGAGGGCTCAGTATGCTCGAGGAGGACAGTATTCCAGCATAAAACTGACATGATTAAAGGGGCGAACAAAGCATCCAACCGAGCAAAAGATTAATTTGGACGACCAAAAAGGTGTCTTATAGACAAGCAAAAGCAAAGATCAACCTAGAAGACGGAGTTGGAGAAGTGGCCGTATCACAAGAGTTCTTGCATGGCCCGGAGTCTCCAGCTCATGCTTGCCAACCCAGCTCATGCTTGTCGGAGTGCTATAAAAGGAAGAAAAAAGAAGAAGAGAAAGGTTCAGAAAAATTTCCCAGAAAGAGTTATACCCATACATGAGAGGCAAGGAACAGAAAAATTCGAGTGATTATCCACACATACAGAAACCCTAGCACTCATATGCTAACTCTCCAAATTACCTTCATCTGTAACGATTCATCTTCATAAGGTGTATCAAATATTGTACGTGTAAAGCTCGCAATACCACATCCTGGCTTGGTATGCCCCCAGAGTAGTCATTTCCTGACGAACTGGGTCAACAAATTCATATTATTTAAAGTTTATTTTACACGTGCATGTTTTGTTTGTGAGTTGTTATCAAATTAGCCACATCATATTCCTCAAATAAAACGATTCGCGACAGATCTGAATCTCCATCCTAATCCTAGGATCTTCCATAACATGGTAGATAGTATTCAATGCATCTTGTTCTCCAAGAACATTTAATTAATTATGACATCACATGTCATAATTATCGTTATTGAGTGTATTTAATTATATTGGCGTTGATAGCTTTTGAAGCTATTGTTTGGTTTGATTTAAGTGATTCAATGTGTTAATGTACATTTATGTATGAATATGTTCAATTTTAAGCTAACAGACATCTGAAAAACTTAATACAAAATTTGACATCGAAAAATGACTCGAAGTCATTAATCATCAATCTCATCAAGTATCCTCATTAATCAGATTCAGTTCCAAAACATGAACAAAATCAGTTCTAGATTTCAACCCAGTAAACAGCTAAAACTCCCACTTAATAACATGAAACTATATGCTTAATAACATTTATCATTATAAACGTAATAAAGCACAATCATGTTATGAGTCAACAAAATAACCCAAAGTAGTCTAGAAAATCTAATGGCTACTATAAACCCAAAAAATCAACTACTAAGGTTATTCTTAATATAATCTTATTTCAACATCACTATCAGGCAATATACATGAATAGTTTGAATCCTCTTTGACATTCATGTCTCTTGAAGTACTACATTTAGTACCGACATTATGAAAAAATATGGCGTAAGGATCTAGGTGATGATTCATATTCAAGCGTTACATTTACCTCTCAAAGTAATAACACCGGATCAATGAATCATCTTTAATTCATAGACATGTAGTCCCAACAACTTGTCTTACTTGAATCTCTAACCCAGTCCACAAATTATTTTCTCATTAATATTATCACTATTACTATTAAATCCAATCTTGACATAATTATGTTCTAGAAAACTACAATAAGTTTTCTTGGAAATGTCACAACTCAATATTCAACTCTTGTAAATTTTGAGCTATTAGGTCGGAATTACTTATGTGATAATAAATAAGAGCGATTAAACTATGCATCACCATCAAGCAACTACGATTTTCCAAAATTGTGTGCTAGTATTTCATGTAATTCTTAAAAAAAATTGCATAAAAAATCTCAAATTTGTAAAACACAAATTTTTTATTAATTCGAGTCATACTTATTAAAATTGAGCACCCATTTGAACATCCAATGCTTAAATATTTAACACGTAAATTATTAAGCTCATAATTATGCAAGAAAAATAATTTTCAAATATAATAAACTAATTCACAAGTGAAAATAGTTCAACTACGGTTCTCAAATAAATAGCCAAACAAATACTCAAACTTCCTCGGTTCAAATATTAAAAAACTTTATGCAAATTAAGAATCTACACTGAAAAATAAGAACGTAGCAATTTTCGAAACCAAAATTGAAGTTAAAACGAGCCCAAACGAGCCAAAATAAGATTAAATGAGCGCGCAAACCGGAAAACAGCCCTAACTCGCCGGAAAATTTGTCAGACGCGCGGGGACGCGCTGCCGCAATCTTCCACGCGCCACCACGTAATCAAACCAGACACTTCCACCCGCCGCCACGCGCCCAGCCGCGCCTTCAACACGTAAGCACGTGAACCACACGCGCCGCCGTGTGGTTGTCGGAGTCGGCGTGTGGGTTTCACGCGCCATCACACCCTTACCACCTGTCGGGTCCCGGCTCGGTCCAAACTCGGCTCGGTTCGGCGGTCCGACCGCAGTTCGTACCCAGTTCGAAGATTTGACCAGGTTTGAATTAGGTTTTCAGAATTTGCATTTTGGTCCTCCAAAAATATCGAATTCACAAGGAACAATCCCAAAATTCTCTGAAACTTTTCATTTGGCTCCAGAAACGTGAAAACATCAAAAATTCGTATCTCACTCGTTTCTCAACCAAAATTAACGAATAATAAACCGTAGATTAACCCAGTACCAAGAACATACCAAAAAACATTCGGTACTGTTCGAAATTCACGATCAAAGTTCACAAAATTTTTCAAAAAACAATTTATTTCTCGCAAACGGCTTGGCCAAAAAATTTGAAACTTTGCAGATATCATCGACACTATACTAGCAACATACAGTAAAAATTTCAAGCCCTAATTCCACCATTCCAAAAAATCCCAAATTTTGAAAAATACAGAACTCTATGCAATTCAACGTGAAAACAGTAATCCAGATCACAAATCAAGCATATACGTGCGAGAAACGTAATCACATACGAGAATCCAACACAATGGCTCTGATACCATTGTACGAATACGGGGGGTTAGAAATTCACTAACCTCTATTCCAGAATTGCAGCGGAAAGGAAATATAACCGGTTGAATTCTACATATGCACTGGATTCTCAGGATCCGAAACACAACCACACGAATTGATCCACGGATTGCTTCCATTGTTCACAATTTAAGTGCCTTTTAGATTAGTATATCATATGTGATGCGTATGTGAGAGCATAAGAGAAATCACCCCGTTTCTCTTTCAGTTGCTTTCTTTTCTGAAAGTAGGAATTTCGAAATTCTGAATAAGACCCTATTTTTTCTATCTTATTCTCTTGTTTATTAATTCAATTTTTTTTTTGAATTTTTTATAACTTGAAAACAATATTATCCATTCATATGTGGATAAATATAAATAATATTTATTATTATTTATTTGCTTTCACTTTATATTTTCTTCACATCCGTTATATATAACACTTTTAGTCATCTTTAAGTACAAAAGCATGTCCCGATCCATTGCTCGTAATACTGATTCAGATTTCGAGTTACATAAGTTAGAAATTAAGTAGTTGCATGTTACACGATGTATTGACTAATTAATTAATTTAAATGCAAGAAATGCCTCAACATCAATTTGAAGATGATGAAAGAAATGTGTAGGTTCTAAATTTCATGTTGACTTGGACGTGTAGCGTTTATTCAATCAAAACTAGCTAGATTATGGTGTTCATTTTGGACGTGTAGCGTTTATTCAATCAAAACTAGCTAGAAATGCATCGTGAACTCATCCAGCTGAATAACCAATTTAAAAAAAAAAATTAACATATTAAATATATTAAACATGTTCTGCGGATACATAGATAGGGTTGGGGTGAGTGCACGGATCTAAGATTCGTGCACTAATTGCACATGAGACTTTGTCCCGGATGGTACATACTAAGTTGCCAGCTTCGTGGAAGTGACATGTTCACGAATGATTAATTAATGAAAATCAATATCAATGTGCTTGGTTCGTTTATGCACAACCAGATGTTGGCTTAAAATCATGGCACACTTATTATTGCAAAGGAGAAGAGGCACCTAATGGGAGATGTGAAGATCACGAAGTGAGTGAGTGACCCAAACCATCCCAACGACAACAGACGCTATAACACAGTATTCAGGCTCACAACTTGGAAAGAGCAAAAATCGATTACTTCTTGGCACTCCAAAAAACAAAGGCTACCACCAAGATAAATGAAATAAATCATAAATAGAACAATGAAAGTCTAGGCACCAAGCTCAATCATCATTTGATGAAATAAGAAATATCTATCCAATTTTTTACAAAAAAAGTTCATCAAGTCATTGTAGTATAGTGGTAATTATTCCCGCCTGTCACCCGGGTGACCCGGGTTCGATCCCCGGTAACAGCATATTTTTTTTCCTTTTATTATATTTAAAAAATATATAATACTAATGATATCAATTAACAAAGCCCGTCTAGCTCAGTTGGTAGAGCGCAAGGCTCTTAACCTTGTGGTCGTGGATTTGAGCCCCACGGTGGGTGTCATTTTATTTAAAATTTGCTTTTTTTTTCCTGTATATGTAGTTTGAATTTTGAAATTAAAAAGGAAAAGAAAAAAACCAAAATTTCTAGAAAATGCTTCATTGGCCAGGTTTAAGGAGATTTGGCTTATTTTTTTATTTCATTAAAATTGCATCTAGGTTACATGGATACAGGTAAGACAATATGGGTACGACACCGTGCTGATACTGAAACACATATTTTCAAAATAAATTGAGTAAGATACGAAGGGGTACGATTATAATTTTGAAATTATTTTATATATTCCTTGAACTTATAAATACTTCCAAAATTTTTATTTTGAAAATGATGTGGCTCTGTAATTCATGCAGTTTTTTTAACACATAAACAAGAGAAACATCACAAAAAAACATGTGAACATCAAACAATTTAACAATGATGAGAGCGTGTGAGCAATGAAGAGAGTCAATATCTTTTTTATTGCTTGTAGGCTAGGGTTAATTTGTGTTAATTTTATATAAGACAAATTTATTTCATGAACAAAATAAATATTAAGATTGTAAATTTGACCCTAGTGTAATGTTTGTGTCCGACACGATACTCAAAATTATTATGAATATTTTTAATTGAAGCACAGCACGTGGCTTTATCGGGTGCGTATCTCACCCGAATCCACATATGCAAGTACTTGCGGAGTATCCGACACTCTATTATTCAAAAACTCGGGGTACCCATGCATTCTAGATTTCGAGATTTTGAAATTAAACATCATTAATGTCATCCTATTTCCGCATAAATTATTTTGAAACGTACTCCTGCTGAGTAAGCAAATACAACGGTCGAATACTCCCTGACTCGATTCAATATAATGAAATTTATTTGACTTTTCTTTTCAAGTACATGCAACGGTTCAAAATTATGCATTTATTCAAAATCCCGATAATAAATTGATTTGAACTTTTTTTTTTAAAGTACATACAACGGTTCAAAATTATGCATTTATTCAAAATCACGATAAATTATAATAAAGTAGATTTGTTTTTTCTTTTAAAGTGCATGCAACGGTTCAAAATTATGCCTTTATTTAAAAACAAGTATAATAAGAATTTGATTATTATGGTAATTCTTTTGTGTAATATATATATATATATATTTTATTAGTTCAAATTACTTAGTTCTAGTAATGTAATATATAATATAAATAAGATTTAAAAATCTAATTTCATATTTTTGAAATATCTAGCCATTTTTTCCCTTAAAATCAAAGCATTATCCAGTCTAATCACATAGATATTTAAAAAAATAAATATTTAACACTCCAGTTCACTCGCGGTCTTTTTCATTCAAAGAAACAAAATTGGCTCTTTTAATTTGAGTTCCGGTCTAATAACTTTGTTTCCTTATGCACCCTCTGTTTATAATAAGTATATCCAAATTAAATTCAAAACAATTTCTTCTTTCTTCCTCAATAACATCTATATAAAGGAGCTCATTACAAACCATTTTCCCAAACTAGTGTCCTAATTCTATTCAACGATTTGCGATAATTTTAGTCTATCTTGTAAAAAAAATTGTCCTACATTTAATGGAGTCTCATAAAAATGATTCTGAAAGTACCAAAACTTTTAATCCATCAACTGGTTCAAGTGCTCGAAAAGTTGGTGAGGGCAATATTGAGGTTTGTCTTATGTCATATCATATTTATCTAGAGATTTTTTTTTACTATAATTCTTCATCTTTTCTTGGCTGAACTTTTGAGCAATGCACAACACTGCAGCGGGGCATTGTATCACCTGTTGCAGTGTTTTGTACTAAAAAATTATAGAAGGTGTTGTATATATTGTTCTGTTGGCACTGCAATGAGGTATTGTACCATCTGCAATCGTGATTGTAACACACGACAACCGATGGTACAACACTCCACTGTAGTGACGTGCCTTGTCTAACAGGGCAACATATATACAATACCATAATTCTTGTAATGATTTATTAAGAAACTTTTATCATGTTCATCTTCTTTTTTTCTTTTAAAAAAAATCTTAATATATTTTTCTCTCTCATACTCAAATTTATGACAGTGGTCGGAAGAGTTGAATTGTTTTACTGTAAATGGATTATTGGCAGTGATACCGATATCTGCTGTACCCCCTCTACAAACTCAGGTAAACACACATCACATTTCTCCTATTGGATAATTAATTCTAATTTACTAGCGTGTATATTAAGATATTGTACCACGTGCTTGAAACGTTATACAGTACAATACACTAATTTAAGTGGTACAACACATTAATATATTATCGGACACTACCCAACAATGTAACATAGAAAAAATATTAGTTGGATTTTCGTGTTACACAATAGTGTGATGTGAAATTTGAATAACTTTTTCATGTGTGCCTTTTATATAATGATTTAAGAGCTAGTCTCCAATGAAATTTTCATTAAATAATATTATAACATTTCTTTAAATTATTATTAAATTTATAAACTAATACCGTATAACGTTTGACGTGTTTGGGTGTCTAAAAGTGTTATGATATTGGTCTGTAAGATTAGTGATATTAGTTACCGAATGAATGTTATTACATTACTGGATGAATATGTTATGATATTACTGAATAAATTCAGCTTCATACTATAAAACTTGTACGTAACAAAATTTGTGATGATTTAAATAACTTGTTAATTAAGATATATATTATTTACCATCTCCAGGAATCATCAACAACCCATGTAGAATCAAGCGAGAGGATCACCAAAAATGAATAATTGTTCTTTAGACTTTTCAAGTTTCCAAATGTGGAGCAATATCTCTTGCAGATGCATGAAGTATGTAATATAATATGAATAACTAATTATTCATTTTTTTTTTTTTTTTTGGTTTATGCCTTTAATTATATTTCCTCAACTTTCATTAATTAACTAACATTTTACTATTGTTTTATGTAGTTCAAAGTAGGTGGTAGTATTTATCATTACCAATTGATACTGCAATTGAGCAATGCACAATGGAAAGTAGAATCGCAGGGTGTTGTACCAGATAACAACAATGTGGTGCACCCGGTGTTGGAAGACCCAGCCTATCCCATGTTCCACAAGAAGTATGAGTTATCCTTACATTTTTTTTGAGAGCTCAAAGAGAAATTACATAGGGTTATAGTCCTGAGCTAACGACAATATGTGTCGTGGGATATCTACACCAACCCAAGCGTGAGGGTGGTTAGAACTTGTAGCTAACTGTGCAAGTTTATGTGCTTTAGTATTGAACTTTCTAGGGCAATAGCGAATTCCGCTCACAAGGGAATTTCGAATCTGGCATCTGGCCCTAACAATAAGACTTTTTTCAAATCCTTTAAAGCTTTCTTCCCTTATCAACTTTAAATCCTCGAACCTTTATAATGAACCACTCAACATTGAGTTTTGGGATAATTTTTCGCCTCGGTATAATCCAATCGTTTCTCGTTGGTTAAATAAATGACCTCTTTGCAATCGACAAAATCGTGATAGGATCTTGAGAGATTTGATCAGATTTTTTTCGATAATTCAATCCGTCAATAATGGCGATAATTTAACCATGACACAAAGTCGATCCCGGGGGTTGATTTTATGGCAACCAGCAGCTCGGGGTTTTCCTTCTTTGTCATATATGTAGTAGCCCACTGCATAGGATGTCTTTGCTTCTTTATAATAAAGGGACCGGTGCGTCAACTTTCATGATCTGATCGTCATGTGGCCTTTTCAGTAGTCGGGCTCCTTGGTATCGATTGGGAGGTCCTTCCCACAAAGTTTTGACATTTCATAATGGAATTTATCTAGAAGGGTGTCGGTCCAGTTGGCCATGATCTTTCCTCCGACATGGAGTCCTTGTTTTGAGTGTGTTTTCTCGCATCTTTCCTTCGAGATCCCCCACATCTTCATTGCTACTACTTCTTACTTCTAAATAGTGCTCTTCCGGGGGCGAGGATTAAATGTATGGTCAAGCTTTCTGACGATACTCCTTTTGCACTCTTGATTCTAGGCCACCAGCTTGCGTTCTGTTCCATGCTTTTTTTATTTCCTGGCAAAAGAACAACACATGATTAGTATTAGCCTTATGATGACCACATAAAACGCACCTGGGTAGGCAAGGGATATGATGGGATGCTAAGTTAACCGGTTTATACACCAATTGCATCGTGGGCGCTTTCCGATCTACGGGGAGAAAAAATCTTGACTTTAAAAGGGATATTAAGGTTCCAAATTACGTCCAGCTTTCGGGAGTTTTTACTAGGCGAAGTCATGTTCACAATCTCCTTATCATGACTTCTTTGAAAAGTGAGCTCTCCAAGAGGGGGGAGATCGTGATTTGACAGTATAAAGCCCATTTTTTGAATATCGCCAAAAACGATCGTCAGAGTTGCATAAGTGGTCAATCGGTGTCTTCAAGATTGCTTCAGCCTCATACTTGGGAAATTGGGCTTTGATTTTGTTAACATCCCAACCATTTGTCCCGAATAATGAGGCTATGAACCATAATGTTCTTTGTCATTGTCGGGATTTGGGGTAATTTTTCACGACCTCGGGGCTAGGAATCCACCGGTCGTTTCTCACATTGACCTTAGTTCGAAAATGTCGTGGATCTTCCGAGAGGAGTCCTTCGATATGATTGGTTTGCCCCACATTATCGGCGCCAAATATAAGAGGGATTAGATCCCAGAGTGGCCTCCAATATATCTGAGTGTTTAAAATATCTAGCTTTCAGCACTTTCGCCACAAGGGAGTCTGGGAAGATGATGATTCTCCATATTTGTTTTGCCAGGAGAGCTTTATTGAATGTGATCAGATCTCTAAACCCTCATCCTCCCTCAATTTTGGGCTTGGTAAGGAGTTTCCAATCTTTCCAGTGCGTCTTCTTATTCTCCGTGTTTCCTCCCCACCAGAACCTGGCACACATTGACTCGATCTCCCCACATAGCGTGGTGGGAATCCTAAAGCAAGACATATCATAAGTGGGAATGGCTTGTATGATAGATTTGATCAGGGTTTCTCGTCCGCCCTCCGTAAAGAATTTATTTTTCCAAGAACTCAGTTTTTTGGAGACTTTATCTCTTATGTAACCGAATCCGTGGCCGCTTTTGCGGGATCGAGAAGGTGGGGAGTCCCAAGTATAAGTCATGGCCTTGGCAGGTCCGGATTTGGAGACTCGTTTTTACAAAGTCAATATTCATCTGATGGGTATTCTTGCTAAAAGAGATGGCCGATTTTTCAAAATTGATCAATTGTCCCGAGGCTTTTTCATAGAGATTGTGCGGTTTTTATGTTGAGGACATCTTCTTTCTTTGGTTTTAAAGAAGATAAAGGTCCATCATCGATGAAGAATAGGTGAGTGATCATGGGGCTACCCTTCCAATTTTAATACCCGTGATCTTTCCAAATACAATGGGAAAGTTGGGCGTTGATTATAGAAGAGGCGGTCCTTGTGTTGCCTTCAACTAATAAATATGGAGAAAGAGGATCCCTGGCGGAGCCCTCTCAAACAAGTGTATCGATTTGAAAAAAGGACGAGACGGGGTGACCTTTCCAAAAATTTTGTTGTTTACTTTGAAGGCATAACTGGGCGTAGTCACACATTCCATAATCAGATTGACCCATTTGAGGTGAAAACCCATACGAAGCAGGGACGTCTCCAGATAGGTCCATTCCACTCTATCATACGCCTTACTCATATTCAATTTAAGGGATGCGTATCCATGCTTACTTTTGTTGTTTTTAAGCCAATGCATGAGTTATCCTTACATGATCACCTCGTTGGTTGGAAAAGGAAGGTACATATAATCTCTCTTGTGAAACTTGTTCATATTATGAAATTGATATCATTATACTTATCAACTGATACCATTATATTTATAAACTGATACCACTAGCATTTAATGCTATGATATCAATTTATATATAAGTGTAATGGTATTAGCTAGTTTATAAATGTAATAGTATAAATATCATACAATGAACAAGTTTCACCAGAGACCAACTCTAATTCTTATTAGAATTTATTTTAATTTTTAGCACAAAAGTTTATATGAGATATTCACAAAAAAAAAGTTTTATTTTCAAATTGATTCATAAAAAAATCAAAAGTTTTCCATTTTCAAATTGGGCTTTCGATCAAACAAAATCTCCACCGATTATTGAAAGATCATGGAGACTTTGGAATTGAAAAGGTGTTAATGGAATTGATTAGGATTACTCATAAACATATGATTGTTGGGCTTTTGATCAAACAAAATATCCACCGATTATTTTTAAGATGGATGACCCTCAAGGATGACTTTGGAAAACACATTACAAAAAAAGGGTGTTAATGGAATTGATTAGGAAACACTTGCTCATTAGTAAAAACATTGAATTGCAAAATACTTACTCATTAATAATAATAATGTCATCAAATTACATTTATATGTAAGGATCATGTAAAACTTGTTTACGATTAAATTAATTTTTTTTTATTATATCACTTTTTTTTTGGTAAGTAAAGAAACTTTATTCATTGTAACAAAGAACAAAGCATATACTATAAAATGTTGAACAGAGATGAGGGCCTTAGCTCTCAAGAATAGTCCTAGGATTCACTAACTAGTCCGTATATTGAAAATTATAAAAAGAGGGATACTTGACCGAACACCAACTCCAAAATCTCCCTCTAATTTCATCCATCACCTTTTCCGAATGGAAGCATTTTCCTTCAAAGATCAGTTTGTTTCTTCCTTTCCAGATAATCCAGACCACACAGATCCAAAGACTCGTTGCTAAAAGTTTGCCTTTTTTACCCGAGAAAATTCCAGAGTGCAAGAAAATGTTGTGAAATCTGATTATGAGAAACTCCCGAGACTCCGACCTAGTTAAAGCAGGCGTACCAGATTTTTGATGTCACTAAGCAATCTAGGAAAAGATGTGATGCAGTTTCCGTATGCACGTTGCACAGTGGACAGGTTGTCGAACTATTTTGGGGTAAAATGTTACGTCTTCGAAGGTTCTCCCGAGTAGGCAATCGATCTTGGAGGAGTCTCCACGCCATAACCGATGTTTTGATAGGTGGTATCTTGCTCCATACTCGATTGAGTAGCGAACCAGCAGCAGCAGAGGTAGGCGCCAAGACTTCTGGATTGCTCACCACTTCATACGCCCGCTTCGTTTTGAAAAGATCGTCGGGGGACAGCTTCCACTTCCAAGTATCTTCCTTTTCTTTTACTAATTTACACCTGTTCAACACATCAAGTATATCATTTACAGAAGATAATTCACGTTCAAATAAAGCCCTATTCCATACTAACTCCCAACTCCAAGACCCATTAGACCACTTCCCCATCTCATAAATACTCGCCTCCCTCATAGCACTCAAGTGGTACAACCTAGGAAATCTATGTTTAAGTGACTCAACCCCCGCCCACGGACTCTCCCAAAAACTCGTAATTTTCCCATTACCTATGCATCTTTCTAAATTCCCCCATAACCATTTCCCCCCTTCACCTATCACATTGCTCAACACATCTTTCCACCAACTAGACATCCTATTCCAATTCCCATTTACTATAAACCCCGACTCTCCCACTTCTATATCCCCATATAAAGAACGTAAGACTCTAGCCCACAACCCCTTCCTCTCCATGAGGAATCTCCATACCCATTTCCCCATTAAGACGCTATTAAATACTCCCAAATCCCTAACCCCAAGTCCCCCCAAAGATTTTGGTTTGCACACATTTTTCCAGCTCACCCAACACGTTTTCTTGTTATTCTCACACCCACCCCAAAGGAACTTGCGCTGCAAAGAAGAGAGCACACTCAAAGTGATTTTAGGTAATTTGTAAAAAGAGAACTGGTATATCGGTAGTGATGAAAGAACCGCATTAAGGAGGGTAATACGACCCCCAAAAGAAATCTTCCGATCTTCCCAAGACTTCATTCTTTTCTGAAATCTCTGAACTAAGCCATTCCATTCACTTGGCTTCTTATAACTTGCTCCCACTCGAATTCCCAAGTAAGAAAAAGGAATTTCACCAATGGCACACCCCAGAATGTTCGCCATCTCTTGGATCCTGTTCCCATCCACATTCAACCCCATTAGGCTACATTTGTCATAGTTGATCTTGAGACCCGAAAGCAGCTCAAAATTCTTGAGAATTCGTTTCATAACTCGGGCATTTTGCAGGCACACCGAGCCCATGAAGATGGTATCATCTGCGTATTGTAAATGAGAAATTTTGACCTTTTCCACCCCGATTTCAGCAGCAGTGAAGTTGCTTTTCCGTCGCCTTGGTCACCAAGAGGCTGAGCCCTTCTGCAACAAGTAAGTAGAGAAAAGGGGATAGAGGATCCCCTTGACGCAAGCCTCTTTCCAACTTGAACTCCCCTGAAGGACTGCCATTAACTAACACCGAGGCATATGCTCTTGACACACATTTCTTCATCCAACCGCCCCATTTTTCACAGAAATCGAATCCTTCGAGCATCATATCCAAGAAATTCCAATCAACCGAGTCATAAGCCTTTGCAAAATCAATTTTGAAGAAAGCTCTTTCCAATTTCCTCCTCTTCGTTTCCGCCACCACTTCATTTAGGATCGCAATCCCATCCGTTATGTTTCTTTTCCCCACAAATGCACTCTGATTGAGGAGATCATCTTGTCCATAACCCTGCTTAGTCTCAACACCAGCAATTTGGCGATAATCTTGTAGGTGCAACCAATGAGGGAGATTGGCCTATAGTCCGAAAGGCGGGAAGCATCCTCTTTTTTTGGGATAAGTGCGATAAAGGAAGGATTGAGACCCCGGACCAGCTTGCCATGTTCATAGAAATCGGTAAACATTTGAAGAAAATCTTTCTTTATAATTACCCAACATACCTTGATAAATTTGAAACTGAAGCCATCCGGGCCCATTATTATATCACTTGTTTTACTGAATTGTTTTACTTGTTTTCAATTAGTAATATCACATGTTTCATTCAACTATATTAACTGTTTTCATAATATGAAATTGATGTGAGAATCGGGGATACTGAAAAAATCAGTTTCACAATATACTTTATCATTTATTTATGTTATACTTACCCTAAATCATTAATTTTGCAAAACTATTATCACCAAAGTAGGCGGTTTCGATCCTTCATTGAGGCGATAACATTTATCCTTTACTCCAACAAACCAAAGGATCTTCAAACTAACAAGACACCACAAGTTTAATGGAATGAGTGAATTAATTAATGTAGTGCTCTTCTAAAATCGTTTTTATTTGTACTTTTTATAATTTGATCTTGTTCAAGTAACCACACCCCCAAATGAAACCACATTTTGTTTTACTAGTGATTAATTGATTTGTTGTTTACTCTGAATGAATGGGTGATTCAACGTTATAGTTTCTTTATTTTTCTTTTATTTTATACTAGTGGGTAGAATTTCGTCTCATCTAAAAGTTTGAATTGTAGAGAATTCGTTTATTTAATTTTTCTAATATTCCCTCTCACTCGTGTGCAGAACTCTTACTCCTTCATTAGGAGGAGACCCAGTGAAAAAATTTATATGAATGTAGTCGAACTCAACACGTGAGCATGAGCCTTTAAGCTCTGATATCCATGAAAGAATAAGTCTCATCTAAAAGTTCGAACTTATAGAAAGATGTGAAATTAATCCGTTTATTTAATTTCTCTAATACTGGTAATAATTTATGCATTAAAAAACAAATTAAGTCCCAAGTTCTTATAACAATTCTCAATTTTAGATGTTTATTTTATGCTACACCGACCGGCATTGCCCAACAATACACTAAATTATATCACCTACGATAGTGTTTTGTATTGTACAACATTAACCATATAATACAACATGCTATATCATTGCTAAACATTGTACCATGGAAATAATTAATAATTTTGGATCATATCATCAAACATACTTTAGTTTGTCTTCTTTCATTATGTTTATATATAATTACTTTTAGAAATATATGAGCAACTATATTTTACTTAAGAGATCAGATTGATTTAATAGCATTCTTACATTTTCAACACAATTTTAAAAACTCAGCATTATTCAAGCTTCAAAATGTAGAGAACTTTTTTTTGATTAAATCATAATTAACATACTAGACGTCTAGAACACTTTGTCTTTGAGCTCTCAACTGTAGGACAAAGCATTTTATTTTATATATATATATATATATAAATTGACATTTTTGCGCTTTTTAATTCTCATATGATTTGCACGCAACGTCTTAATATTTAATAAATAATGATAACCTTAAAAATCTAAAACTCAACAAATTTAAATTAGAAAATAAATTGTAAATCCAAAATTTAGTTTAAAATTATAAATGAAACAGTTCAATTGAGGGGAAGTTTAAAATTTTAATCGCATTTATGTTTTATTACTAACAATTATTTATACACGAATTGTTAGTGAAACTTGTTCATAGTATGAAATTGATACCATTACACTCATAAAATAATACTAGCACTCTTATAAATCAATACCCTTAACATTTAATGCTACAATCACTACAAGAAAATAAAGAATTGCCTACCAAAATTTTTAAATGCCTATGAAATTTTCCTACAAAAATAATTTGGTCCTTAAAAATGACTATTGCCTAGGATTTGCCTACCAACTTTTAGAAAAATCTATGAAAAGTTACCTACACAAAATAATTTCGTAGGCAAACAAATTACCTACCATGAAACTACCTACACATTCCTAATTTCCGTAGGCAAATTAATTAACTACGAAAGATAATTCCCTAGACAACTTACATTTTTGTAGGCAATTATATTTGTGGCTTAGAAATGACTTACAAATAAATTTACCTACGAATTACATTCCGTAGGCAAATTTACCTATGAATAAAAATGCCTAGGCAACCCTATATTTTTTTGGAATATTCCGTAGGCAACTCTCTATTTTTTGTAGTGAATATTTTTTTAAAAGGGTAATGGTATTAATTGATAAGTATTATGATATTAGTTTATAAGTATAATGATGTGAATAAGAATTGAAGTGTATCCATTTAAATATTTTTATTTATTTCTAAATCAATTTTCAAATTTCAATAAACAAGTTTTCAATTATAAAAAAGTTGAAAATTTTATAAAATACATATAAAACATAGTATATTTTTAAAATTGGAAAATATTCACAAAATTTATTTTAAATAAATTTTCAGATTAATCAACAGTAATTTATTTATACCCTTATATTATTTTTTAAAATTTTATTTTTTTTATTTTTGTTATTATATTAATATTAAAAATCATTATAGCTTTTATTTAGTTATTCTAAAATTTTAAATTATTCTTAATTCCTTTAAAACATTTTAAAAAGAGTAAATTTTTGTACACCTAGTGTACAAGACTTTGCCTTTTAATAGAAAAATAATTATAATCCAATAGGACACCTAAGGATATAATTATTGAGACTAAATTAATAAAGTAAATTTTTTGAGTACATTATGCGACAACATAAACTGTATTGGGATGAAAAAAAAAAATCTATATCCTTTTCCCTTGTTACAACAAAACTGGTGATTCGTTTATGGGATGCACAATTTGAACATCGATAGATTTAAATAAATGATCTATGATAGACAATACTGTAAAATAAAGGTTAAAAATATTTAATGTAAATGTATTTAGAGTAGATTACCGATTTGATCATCAATAAATCTAAATTTTAAAATAATACGATTCTATAAATTATGCAAAAAGCCCAATTGAACTGATAAGGGATAAGGCCTGAACTGATAAGGGATAAGGCCCAAATCTGGAAAAGAGATCTATGATAGCACTTCATTTAAAAGAAATGATTTCTATGAAAATTAATTTGATATCTCATTACAATAATTCAACATAAAATAGAACTACATGTTACATTAATTCCAACACTAAAAAAATTACCTCCTAAACGAGTTCTTGATATTCGAAGAAGATACTGTCACCATTAATGCTTCATCAACAGCTTCAAATTCCTGCACGTACCTAGAAATGATCCGTTAAAAATACGAAATTTTGCAATACGTCAATTGTTTTAATTAATTTTTTAATTAATTTGTTGTATGCACCAACAAATAATATTTTCCAATGAAAATAACTAATGTTGATAAAGTAATACTGTTAAATGATAGTAATAGGTAATATTGTTTACTAACAATAATTAATATTGTTCAGTGAAAACAACTAATATTGACCAAGTAATACTGTTCAATGATAACAAAAATACTGTTCACTAAAAACTGTTGATACCGATCAGTGAAATAACTAATACTTTTAAAAAAAATACACCAATTGCACTGTGCGACTCTGATGTATACAAGAATTTGCCAATTTTTTTTAACATGGGATAGATGTTTTTTTTGTTACGAAACATTTATGTAAAGATATAATTTTTTTTAAAAAAAATTGGAATATATTTGCATGTTTTCTAAAAATTAAGTATAGTGTTATAATTAACAATAGATAATAGAAGAAGAAAATTTACTTACAGGGGCTTGTTGCAATGCATTATTAGTAGTATCAAGTTTAATTAGGTCCTTCAATCCGCAAGAGTATACCACAAAAGTTATCATTTCCACGAATGACCGAAACTGCCTCCCATAATGATAATAGAACTGTCAATAAAGTGAGATATCAGTACAAAAATACATATGATTAATTTCTAGGCATTATTAATATAAATATCATTTAGTTTAGGATTAATATAAATTTGCAGCTGTTATGACTTTTATCAATTTACTATCCCTAGTTTTTTTTCAGACTGCAATTTAATTATAATGTACTATATTGATTGATTGCAATCGGTCAATTTCGTATAGTACATATTATACATATTGCAAATTGTAAAATGATCATAATACATATTGGCAATTGATAAATATATATGACATAACATAAAAACTTATAGGGCACAATCCGAATGCAACTTAATTATACTATATGAAATCGGCCGATTGCAAATAAACTATATTATAGGTCGCAATCAGTGAAATTCATATAGTATATATTGCGATCGGATAAAAAAATTATACAAATTGCAAAAAAATAAATAAATCATAATACAGATTGCAAAAAAATAAATAAATCATAATACAAATTGCAAATTGATATGAAGAAAATTACCTTATCTTGCTTGCCGTTTTCCCGGCCCCTCTTTTCGCGGGTCCATCCCGTGAGACGATATTCCAAGGAATAATCACGAGTCTTTTTGAAGATGGGATTTGTAGGGTCTTGCTGCATTCTTAAAACAACATGATCACCTACTCCCAAATCTTGAGCCTGGATTCTACATATTCTTCCCTCCTTCACTGACAAGTGGTATCGATCGATGTTACCCGGTTTCACCTATTCAAGCATGGAAAATAATTAATACTAACCAACTGATACCTTTTAGTAAAGCAACTGATACTATTTAAAATGTACTTATGTTGCACGGAGAATCTGATATATGGAAGTATTTGCCGTGAATTAACAAATGTGCAGTCTTGCGTATTGATCAACATTGGTCAACTAATACCTTTTAGTAGAATGACTAATACCATTTAAATGGAGTCAGTTTTCGGTAAAATTTATTCAAAGTATAGAAGTGATGTCATTTCGTTTACAAATTAATATTATAATACTTATCAATTGATACCATTACCTCATCATGATGGATCTCCAAGAGGTATTCCTCGTGACGTTTCGGAAACTTGAAAAGTTGAAAGAAGAATTCATTCCCAGTTTTCCTCTTCTTTTTGCTTGATTCACTCACGCCCGCTGATGCTGATTCCTGAAAATAATTTAACAAAACATACAATAAGAATTTTAATTAAATGTTTTCTTGTCAAATTGGGAAAATTAAAACAATAGTTAAAACAACATTGTCTCCTAAATTAGAAAATCTGTGGCTTGAGATCCAAATTGCATTCTTTGTCTATAACAAAAAAATCATTAACATTTTTTAATAGAGAAATAAATTAGTGAAATAAAGAATTAAAACTATTTTATTTTTAAAAAATATTAATTCATGCAACTATATATACCTGGGTGTTTGTTGGGCCTTGCATAGCAAATATGGGAATTGCTGCTTCTACCCCGTTCACTTTATAACAATGATTCTCTGCTGACCACTGCCATATGGATTGTAATCAAATTAATATTACAAAAATTAGAATCGAGTTAATTTTTCTCTTTTTTTTTTCTTTTTTGAATTTTAGTCCTTTTGATGTTAATTTTGATCCTTTTTATATTTTGGTCCTTTGGACTAAAATTAGAAAGAGTAAAAAACATATGTTTAAAATTGGACATAAGATATGGCCAAAATTGAAAAAGTAAAACACATTCATAGGACCAAAAAGTTAATCATTTATGTTTTACTTTATTCAATTTTGGTCCAAAAGGACCGAGGACACCAAAAGAACCGAAATTGAAAAATTAAAATATATAGAACTAAAATTAGACATGGACTAAGTTACATAACGATTCTTTTGGTATTAACTCATTTAGAATCTTAATTTTATCTTGCTGAAAAGGGTTATCACAAAGGGGTTCCACAAGAATATAATAGTTACAAAAATGATTTTTTTTCTCGATAATAGTCCCATCTGGAGTTAAAATTAAGTTTCGTCCCACAACTTAGTACTTTTCCGCATAAAGGTCACACAAATTTTATGATTTTCAATTTAGTCACATAAATCACTAATTTGTCCGATTTTGATATATTTTTGTCAGAAAATCAGAAAAACGTCGATGGTCTCACGTTTTTTTGCACGATACGACGTAGTTTCTAATTTTCAGGCGAGACCATACGATATCGGTTTCTGATTTTCCAATGAAAATCGACCAAAATCAGACCAATTGGTAAATTATTGGACAAAATTGAAAATTTTAAAAAATTTTGACCTTTTGCTAAAAAATTCTAAGTTGCCGGACGAAATTGAATTTTAATTTGCCCCAACAGTTAAAAAATAAATTGGGATCACTTTTGCAATTAAAGTACAAAAAAGTGACAATTTCAAAGCATAGGTACCAAAATTTATCGAGAAATTTCTTTTGGGACAATTTTTTTAAATAAACCCTACTAAAAATGCCAAAAGAAGTAGCACACCAAAATGGTGCCATTATCATTCACTAAAGTCTACCTCAACAATTCGAGAAGACTCATCCCTGGGCGGAAATGTCTTCTCGAAAACTTCACGATCATTTTCGGTCTCACTACGAGGCTCGGGTGCCATTAATTAACTTTAGAAGTTGGAATGAAGAAGATAAACTAGGTTTTCTTGCCAGAAAAAATTGGTTCAAGACTAGGATGTATGGTTTGTTGTAGGGGTGACTCCTTTATGTATTTGTCACCGAGGGCAAAATGGGAAAAATGCTTTTCATATTGGGATATGCAAGTAATAAATTTAAGGCACAAGAATACAAGGGTTCATAATTATTTTTTTCCCATTTTTAATTGAAGGTATTCAGATAATAAATTTAATTAAAGAGTAGATTTTGTGTGATTAAAAGCGGTTAGATTCTTGTATTTGTTTATTCAAAGAGGAAAAATTAAGGCGGGTCAGGTATATTTGAAACATATTAATTATGGTTCTTGTAATATTTACTCTTTAAGGGGTAAAAAAGTCGTACATTTGAAATATATGTGAATAAATTTCAATTTGGATTAATGTCATATATGGTGTTTTATTTAACAAAGAGCGTACAAGTTAAATGTATATATTTTTATAAAAAAAAAATTGAAGATCGAGTCAATAATAATTATGATTGGCTTTTAAAAAAAATAATTCAAAATTTGAATTGTCATTCTTACAGGCAACAGCTTACTTACCCTATATATGAGTATTTTCTATGGATTGCATAAAAAAAAAACTATATTTAATGACATTTAATTACATCATATCTCTGCATTTTAAGGAACGAAAGTAAATCGGTCTATATTTCAGGTGCCTTGTTTAAGTTGATAAAATATCACTTAAAATTGAATTCGTGTGCCTCAATAAAAGAATTCGGATCCAATGTTACAAAATAATTAAGAGATGGTCTCTTGCGCAATATTGCACATGCAATACAAATTTAATTTTTATAATTTCGATTTTGCCAGTCAAAATTCGGGTTTTCGGGTCAAGTGATTAAAAAAATACGGGCCGCACCCAACGTAACAAATAACGCGCGCATAAACCTATGCCGGAAAACGTGAAACAGGTTCGACGACGGGAAAGAGAGGCGTTAAAACTCTCGGAAATGAATTGCTGACATTATTGTTATACTAAATCATTCATACTAGAAAAAATGTACAATATTACATATTTAAATATATAGTAACACAGAGTGTTTCATAAGATTTTCTTTATTGAAAAAGGCAAAATGTATTACAACCAAAACAAATAGGGAACAATTACAATAACTTAAGAATACACAAAGAAGGTTTCTTAAACCAATCGTCAATGGAGTTCCAACTATTATAATGATTATTTGCCTTATAACCAAAAAAAAGGAAGAGATACAAATATTTTAGCCTCGAGTGTTACATATGGTGTTTCATATTACACATTTTTAGCCACTATAGTGTTAAGGTGTGTATGTGTTACTATATGAACAGTTATGTGTTACCTTATAAATCTTCACGTGTTACTATTTGAATAAATATACGTTACCACATATACAGTCAAACAAAAATTATTCATATCATACGTAACACGTATTAAACATAATGTAACACATGAGTATGTACATAATATTATAGAGGTATGCATGGAGTGTTACGTCTTACTAAAAAATGTGTTATTGTTTGAATAAAAAAAAAATTACTATATAAACAAAAACGTGTTAGTATATGAACAAAAAATCAGTACAAAACGTGAAAAAAATACTTAGGTTTAAAGAGATGAAAAAACTACTTAGGTTTAACAGAAGAAAATTAAAAGAACAAAAAAACATAGGTTTTAAAAACAGTATGAAAAAAAATACTTACTGCTTAGCGGTGGAAATTTGTTGTCCCGATTAACTAACACTATCAAACTAATATCTTTTATTAAAACAACTAATTTTTTTTAGTCGGAATTATTAAAACAACTAATACTACATGCACGTGAAACACAAGGATATTCTCAAGACACCAATGGAAAGTATAAACGAAATTTTCACTGTTTAATGAGGTGTCAATGAGATGGTCCAATTTAACATATTCAGAGATATTCAAGAAAGAAATATCATGATCACATACTCGATTGAACACATGTATAAGTGCACTGGGAAAAATAATTTTGGTCCAGTAACTTTATCATTTTCTGATTTTGATCATATGAACTTTTAAATTTTGATTCCCGCCTTATAACTTACACGCTTTCGATTTTTTGAACCTATTGACTTTTAAATTTTAATTTTCATCTTGTAATTTACATGAATCAAAATAAAAAAGTGATAAAAAAATGTAAGTTATATGACAAAAATCAAAATTTAAAGGTCTAATGGACCAAAAAAAAAAGTAAAATATACAGAACAAAAATCAAAATGTGAAAATCAATAGGACTACAAAAAAAAAAGTGATAAAGTTACAGGACAAAAATAAAATTTTCCACTGCAGAGCTCACAAATACTATATCAGATTACTAATTGTATAAAGGGATTCATTCGCATACCATTATCGTGATTATTTGTCTGAAATTGATATACCCTGCATTACCAGACCTCTTATATAAATTCTCATCGTCTTCATTTTCACCCCAACTTCCTATAATAGTCAACAAACGACACATTTTAGATATATTTAAAAGAAAATCGAAGAAACTTGGTCTTGATGATGGTGAAGAAGACGAGTGCAAAAGAATAGAAGGAGATCCACCAATTCGAATTTTCATTGACAAATGTACCACAAACAAGGGGTACAATTGTACCCTCAAAATGAAAAAAATCGCACTCATATATATGGTTTTAAAAAATTGAAAACCCTATCTGTGGTAGCTATTATGTTTCCAATTTACTTGATTTCTTTCTTCATTTGCAAACGGATTGCGATTAAGTACTGTAGATGGCCCGTGTAGGGCAACCGTTTGGCCTTCGAAATGGGCAGCCAATTGGGCTGAATTTAATATATTGTGCTGGCAAAATAAGGACCATAACTTAAAAAAAAATAGCAATTTCAAGATAAATTAGCCCAAATGACCCCAATTTGCGCTCGAAATCGGGTCATTGGTCTAATTTGACCTAAAATTGCCAATTTTTAAAGTTACGGTCCTTGTTTTACCACCTTTCAAAGTTATGGTCCTTAAAAAAGTTCCCAACATTGTAAAAAAATATCCATAAAGTTTAAAAACTTTGTAAAAATTATATCTAAAAGAATATGCAAATTATATTTTAATTTTTTTAACTAAAATAAATTGGAGAGAAATGTCCAATAATTTTAGATAATTTTAAAAAATTAACATAAAATAAAAAAAATGTCTAATAATTTGTCTAATCATAAAAAAAAAACTAAATATAAATATTATATGAATTAAGATAAATTAATTTTTTTTGAAAATTACCTTATATGAACTTGAGAATAATCTAAAATATTTATTTAATATGAGAATTACCAAAAAAATTTGAAGTTATTTAAAATTTGAAAGTAATTTTAAAAAGTATTAATAATTACAAGAAATAAGTAGAAAAAATACCTTAGTTATATTGAAAATTAAATAAAAAAAATTATAAAATTATTATCTAATCTATATATAAAACCAATTTATAAAAATATAAAACAAAAAATCATTAAAATATAATTTTATTTGATAAACGTGATAATTTCCAAAAGAACGTGGAAATTATTTAAGAAACAACGACAAAATAATAATATTTGAGAAAGTAATCTATTTTTTAAATAGTGTTATAAGAAAAAGAATTCGTAAAAAGGTTTTATGTATTTTAATAATGTCTACAATAGTTTTTATCTAATGTAAATAAATAATCACTATAATTTTCATATATACTCCCTCCGTCCCAATATAATTGTATCGCTTTCCTTTTATGGATGTCCTACTATAACTTTCTCATTCCATAAAAAGAAAAAGTAACTCCACTACCCATAATTTTTATTCTCACTTTTCACACAATATTACAAAAAATGTCACTCACTACTCTACATACATTTTTCCTCTCTCCTAGTACCCAAAATTACCCTTCATTTTTATTATTTTATTATTATTCCTTAAACAAAACAATAAAAAGAAACGAGACAATTACACCGGGACGGGGGAATATGTGTTTTAGAGTGGATAATTTTTTATCTAAAAACATAACTTTGGTGGGTGGCAAGATAATGACCGTAACTTACGGGCTGACAAAACAAGGACTATAACTTTAAAAGTAGCATTCCAGGCCGAGTTAGGCCGAATAAACCTAATTTGACCTGAAATTGCTACTTTTAAAAGTTATGATCCTTATTTTGTCAGTCCGAAAAAATTATTGTCCTTATTTTGTCTTATTTTGCCACCCCTAAAGTTACTGTCCTTAAAAAGAAATATTCCCTAATGTTTATATGAAGTTCGTGGATTCTAATTCCATCTGTATTTTGATTTCATCATCCTTCTCATTGCTGCTTCTTTCTCTTCCTAAGTTTTTCAGTTTCATTTTCTTTCCTTTCTTGCATTCATTTTAAAACAATTTTTATTCAGTTTTGTCTATTTCATTTCTCCATTTTTATTTTCTTTCTCGCACCGATTTCTCCGCCTTCATTTTTATTCATTCCAATTTTTGTCCTTTCCCCCATAATTTGTCGTTTTAAGTTTTTTTCCCACTTTTTCAAAATTTTATCTCAGTTGCGGTTCTATTCCTTTTCAGTTTCGCCTTTTTTTCTCCCTATTTTCTTCATTTTCATTTTCTTTTCTCTACTTTTCTTGTATTGATTAATTTTAAGCTTCATTTTTATTCGTTTCAGTTTTTTCACCCCCTCCCCATAATTTTAATTTGCCTTTTTTCCCTACTTTTGCAAAAAAAAAAAAAAAAATTCTCTTGGGCCGTTTCTTTCTATTCCTATTAATTTGTTCCATTTTATGATTCATATTTTTTAAAAAAAAATTCATATATATATATATAGTACAACTGACATAAATTAAAGGAAATTTGCAGATTCTGGTTCCATAATCATTATTAATAAACAATTTCATTGCTTTTTTAAATATGCACATATATATTAAGAGTTCATCTTTTATGTAAAAGTGGCAAACGTCTTGTTTAAATAATTAATTACTTTATCATTCTAATATTTTGTCCCTGCATTATATTATATATACTCATAATAAAAATTATTTTTTTCTGACCATTTGAATTTTATTATATCAATATTAGCCTTAACTTTTTATAATTAAATATTTTTAATAATAATTATTATTGGCTGAAAAATTATTCACACAACATATTTATAAAAAAAAAAATGAATAACCATGAAAAGTAATCATGAGGGATATATGTGAGATAATGGGGTGAAAATGTCAAAACGACATGTATTATGTAAATAATATATAAGACTAAAATGAGTATGATATCTAATTTTAATGGAAATGGTAATTTAGAACAAAAAATAAATAAAAATATGCATAAACAATATTAAAATGTAAAAATTATATATGTATTAAATTTATCAAATTAATTAATTATTTAAAATATTTAATTTAAAATTAATAATAAAAATATTATTTTAAATCTTACGTGAAACGCGAGGTTACATGCTAGTTTAAATATAAAAAGCCATAATTTATTGCAAGTGCTCATTTAAAATCTTTTCAAAAAGCTGAGTCTAACAACTTTAAATAAAAGTGTTTCTACCCAATTTAAGGCATATTTTAGAACTAAAGTGAGATGCTAGAAATGCTTATTTTTTGAAAAAGTTGAGTCACATTAACTTTAAAAAAAAAACACTTCTACCCCCAATGAGTAGAAGTTGAAAACACCACCTTAGTTAGGGTGTGTTTTGAAATACTTAAGGGGGTGTTTTCAAGAACTTATAAGTGATTATAGTCACCTAAAATTGTGTGCAAAAACAATTTAGAGTGTTTTATTTATCTTTTAGTAACTAAATAAACTCTCATAAGCTATAATTATAAGCTTCAAAGAGGATGCTTTTAGTAGCTTATTAGTCTTTTTTGAAAACTTTTAACTTTTTTGCAAACACTATCAACTTTTTTTTTTGAATTTTCTTACAAACACTGTCAACTTCTACTATTAATCAATTTTCTCATAATCACTAATTTTAATAACTTCTTTAAAACCAAAAGTTTTTGCAAACACCCCCTAAAATAACTTTCAGAAGCACTTATTTTCAAAAGTTGTGAGAGAGCGCTTTAAAAATAAGTGCTTGCAATGATTATCTAATGTTTGTTGGTTAATCCCTTTTTTTTTACTTATTCATTTTTATTTTAATTTCTTTTTATTTTTGGTCAAGCGTGGATAGCTTAAGTGGTTAGAGCTCCACCACCTGAGGCTTTGAGATTCCGGGTTCGAGACACGGAGAGGGAATATTATTCCCTCTTGTTCCCTTTTGTGGTGGTCCTCTGTTGTTGGGTTGCGATTCCTTACTGCGATTCTTTGCGATTTGAAATTGCGATTTAGGTGGTCCCCCTCTTATGGTGATTGCGAATCCGGTCTACATCGAGATGAAATGATGTTGCCTTGTGCCCGATAGAAGGAATTATTTTAATTGATTATATTAAAAAATTATTGTAATTGATTGTCTTTAAAAAAAAAAAAAATTCTTTCTACTTTTGCATTTTTTTTAATCAGGACTGCTTCTTTCTTTAACTAATATCCCCCAGTTTCATTTTTTTTTTCTTTCGTGCATTGATTTTTCCTCTATTTTTATTCAGATTTTTCATTTTTCAATTTCTTCTCTTTTCACTTTCTCTTGCAGATTTTACCTTCATTTTTATTCATTTCAGTTTTTATCCCTTTTTCCCACTTTTGCAAAAAAAAAAAGTTCTCTTGGATGCTTCTTTCAGTTACTATTTTAATTTCTCATTTTTATTTCCTAATCCAGCGGCTGTATTCCGTGTCAGTTTGCCTTCCCCCCCCCTCCTCCCAATTTCTCATTTTTATTCATTTTAGTTTTTGTCATTTTTTCCACCACAATTTTTCGCCTTTCTTTACCACTTTTGCAGTTTTTTTTTTCTCTTGGTTACTTGACTCTTTTTCTAATTTTTCAGTTTAATTTTTGTCTTTCTTTTTTCCCATAGTTTTCGTTTTTTCCCCCACTTTTGCCATTTATTTTTTCTCTGACCTGCTTCTTTCTATTCCTATTTGTTTCATTTTCTATTCATATTTTGTTTCCATTTCCATATATATTGTACTCATAGGCACAAATTAAAGGAAATTTACAGATTCTGGATTCTCATAATCATTATTTGGCGGATCCATAAATTATTAATGGGGTGGACTATATAATTAGCAAAAATGTTAGATCAATAAATTTATACATAATACAATATTTCAATATTTATTAAATTGTGTCCAACGAGACTGCAAAGCTTATTTATTATAGTCTATGACAGGTGCTTGCAATGTTTATATGAAGTTCATGGGTTCTAATTCCATGTTTTCCTCTTTTTTACATTTTTTTTCCCCCACGCTTCTAGTTTTTTTTCCCTTGGCTGCTTTTTTTGTTTTCCTAATTTCTTCAGTTTTCATTTTCTTTTTCCTTCAGTGTTTTTATTTTTCCTCCATATTTATGCAAGAAAGGAAAAAGGAAATGAAGCTGGAAAAAATTAGGAAAAGAAAGAACATAAAATAACAAAAGATCCTTTAACTTGCATGTGTTCATAAATAATTTTGTAAATTTTTACTTTATTAATGTTTTATTATTTTCGTCTCATTGTTCATTCGTTCAACATGACCTGAATAAAAGATCAGAACAGTTATCCGATCAAATTTTGAATTTTCCGCGAAAATAACCAAAATAGACATATAAAAGATCAACATTGACAATTTACAAGACTATTTATGGGCATGGGAGATATTACAGGACCATTAACGATTTTATCGTGGAGAAGAAGGGCAAAATTTGGGGGAAAGGGAAAAAAACTATATGGAGAAAAAGACAAAAATTAAATAAAATATAGAGAAAAAATAAATTCAATAAAGGGAAAATTGGAAAAGAAAATGAAATTGAAGAAATTAGGAAAAAAAAGAAGAAGCCAAGAGGAAAAAAAAAAAAAAAAGAAAGAAAAATCAAGAAGGGGGAGAAATTGGATGCTTATTTTTTTCCTAATTTCTTCTGTTTCATATATTTTTTTCATTTCTTGCATTGATTTTTTTCTCTATTTTTCAATTTTTGCCTTTTTTTTTTCAAGTAGTCGTTTTGCCCTCTTTTTTTATCCCACTTTTTTTTTTATCTTTAATCTTCACTGGAAGCGGGAGGGTGTATATATTCCATTCCATTCCTCTGTGCTATTTTTTCATGTTCCAAATATGTCTCACTTCCTGGATCTTTAACACATGGATCTAAGATTATGGTGGACCTTTGGATAATATTTTAATTTTCACTTGTCATACATCCACAGTATGGAACATTGAGTGGAACACTGAAAGTGGAACATATGATATCATTCGTGTATATATAATGATGGAGCAATAATTTTCATATAGAGGGCGAATTAATAGTAGAATAACACTCTTATAAATTAGGTCTATACATGAACTATAACATTGTTATATACAAAAATTATAATTAGTTCACACAAGTTTTGTTTTAATAGTAATAAAATAATACAAAAATAAAAGTTTAAAATAGAAATATAAATCAATATTTATATTTATATAATCAAAATGTTAAACCAAATTAAATACACATTAATAAATAACAAATATAATATATTTAAATTATAAAGTTCCTCTTCAACTCTTCATGATTTGGAAGCATTTGCGTGATAGATTTGTTCTAATTTTTTGAAAAATGTTATTTTGAATGTACAACCAATCAACTTTCCCGTCAAAAAAAAAAATCATTCAAAAATCTCTCTCACTCGGTTATGTAGTGAACGTTTGATGAATTTCATTGGTCAAAATATTCTTTACATTGTAGTTGTGGCAACGAGTAAAATCAATGATTACTTAATAAGCAAATAAATTAATAGAAATATAATATAATTTATTGTAGCAACTATTTTTAGCAATATGTTCTATTTTAGTAATTGTAGAGAAATTTTAATCCAAACATATATCAATAAAATTTCATAATTGATTTATCAAGTTCAAGTAGAGGAACTCAGATTTGTTCAAACACATGCTATTAAATATGAAAGTATTAAAGTACCTCTCAAAATTTTCAAAACCTCCCTGTACCTTTTTCCGCTTCGTCTGATGTACATGAGGCTCACTCAAATATAAAATTCAATGCAAAAATATATAAGAATATTATAGAATTGCCTTAATATATGAAATACAATGCAAAAAATGTAACAGTATTATAGAATACCTTAATATACGTCCTTAATTAAAACATATATTTATTAAACAATACATATATATTAAATTAAATATTTCTTATAATATAATAAAATAAATACGAGGCACTCTTATAAGACAAACACGGTTGAAACAGACAAAATCCATCCCCCACACACACACACACACACACAAAAAAAAAGAGTGGGTAGGTAAATAAATAATAAAGAAAAAATTAATTTTTTTATCATGTAATTTACATTCATTTGATTTGGATTTTGTAACTTATAAAAATTCAACATTCTAATCCTTTCTTACATTTTAGCAAGTGACATGATCAAAATGTCATTACAGGACCAAAATTAAAATACAAATTTTGGGATTCACATAGATGGACTTAGAACTTTGTGCTCATCATCTCATACAAGTTTGTGATTATGTGTTTGGATGTAGTTTTATTTTTTAATTTTTCATTTTTATGAAAAAAAATTTTTTGGATGAATAGTTATTGAAAATGAAAAAGTGTGATTGGATGTGAAAAAAAATATAATGATTATAGTTGATGTGATATGTCTGTTGAAAAAGAGAGTGGTTGGATTTGATTTTTTTTCTTTTGAATACTTAATATGATGAAATTTTAATTTGTGTTGTGTTGTTTAATAAAATATTTTTTTCAATATGTTTAATATTAATATTAATATTTTATATTTATAATAATATTAATATTAATAATTTTAAAATTAAAAATATATTGAGAAAAAATACATTTTTACTCCCTCCATCCCATAATAACTTTCACATTTTCCTTATTCGAACGTTCCATAATAATTTGCACAACGCAAAAATAAAAAAACTCTACATAAACTTCACCCTTATAATATCTTCAATTTTTACACAAAATGTTATTATTTTTAGGATACACACAACCCAACCCATTTATTTAATTTATATAAAAATGTTTATAAAATTATCCATTAAAATCGTACTCATTACTTCACTTTCTTATTTTATGTGTTCACCACATGGTGCAAGTTAATTCGGGACGAAGGGAGTGATATTTTAAATAATAATAACATTAATATTAATAATAATCTTTAAAATATTATTATTACAAAATACTATTAAACATAATATTAAATATAATGATATTAATATTATAATAATAATATTTAAAAAAATATTCTAATAATATTTAATATGAATATATATTACAATAGTATTTTATTGTGAGTTTAGTGCCATATTAATATTATAATAATAATTATTAATGACAAAATTTTGTATGAGACGGTATGATGTATGAAACGAGGTACAAACACACAATCAACATCCATCTATTTCAAAATGTTAAAACATCATGGCTAAATTATGCTCCGTCTCACCATGAGACGAAACTCCACTAAATGTGCCTCAAAGTAATATAATCATATTTGTATTGTATTAAAAGATATGATTATATTTGTATTGTATTAAAAGATATTATCAATATATTGAGAATAAAATATTAATTAATATATTTTAACATTTAAAATATTATTATTATAATGTTAATATAATAATTTTTTTAATTTGGAAATTAATAAAATAATAATTAAATATTGTTAAAATTTAATAATTAATATTGATATTACAATAATGTTAAGAATATTAAGTAATATTTAACATAATTATTTATATTATAAATATATTCAATACTAATATTCAAGTTATATTAATATTAGTATTATATTATTATTTAATCTTACATTATTACATTATATAATATTTAAGAAGCACACTTGTATGAGACGGTCTCACGGTGAGACGGGGCATAAGTTAAGCATTGTCGCTATAACACTTTAGAAAGGGTGAGTGTGATTTGTGTTAAATTGTACCTCATCTCATACATGAGACTGTCTCATATGAGTTTTTGTCAATATTTAATATTAAGAAAATGTAAATAATATAACATTTTCAGTATATTGAAAATACTATATTATAATAGTATTTAGTATTTTAAAAATTGTCAGTATAATATTAATTGTATTATTTTATAATAATATTATTTTATTAACATTATTTGTTGGAATATACTAGCACGTAAACACGTAATACATGCGCAGCGGAAATAAACAGTTCACCAACAACAAACATTTAATTGCATAAACGAGTAAGAATAATCATAACAAGAAATCTTACAGTAATTCGAAAGCAAATTTCTCAACTATGGTATCCACGTAATCCCCGTTAACAGACTTGCACAGATTTGTCAGAGTTTAATTTGAGACGGAATTTGCTAGAAAAATTCATATTCTAGATTTTATGAAGAAACTAGGTTTTCTTGTTGTAGTTAATAATGAATCCCGAGAACTCATATATATAGAGAGAGACTAGCTTAAATCTTAAGCTATCTTTATTAGGAAGATAATTTCTAATCTTGCAAAATAAATCTCAAAGATATGTTTTTCCCTACATATATTTTTCTACAATAATATAACCAGGTGGCTTAGCCTAACTGACCACTGGGCTCCTCATTTGAGTGGGAGACCCAGGTTCGATTCCATTTGGGAACGAATTGGAGTATGGGAGTTATAATGTGGCTTGGTGAATTTGTGAAGTGTTTGGGTGCTTGGTGTACTAACTCTAACAACTAACAACTAAATTTGTCCGATCAAATTTTTTTTTCTACAATAATATTCCATAATATTATTTGGGAATTCTATTTAATTAAATCCAATTTAATTAAACAGTAATAATAATCAATTCCAAATTAATATGTTATTAATTAATTCTTCATAAATTAAATATTAAATTTAATTTAATACTTAATCAACCAACTATAATCCGTACACGAGAATTACTTGTTGTGTGACCCATAGACCCTCATATATCAAGCGATTAGTCAAACTAACGGTCTTAATTGAACCCTAGACAATAAATCAGACATTCTCAACATATGAGGTACGTTGCGAGAAACGTGCAACTACCTGTAACTGAAACATTGACTATACGATTTCCTCATTTCATTCACGAATACTCGATTAGTTTTGAACATGATGAAGTGTCTATTCAAATAATTTAATCATATTATCTCTAATCACTAATTGATCACTTATGTCACACTTGACCATAAAGTCCAAGTTGACGTGCATTGGCCAATGACTTTGATCCAATTATGATGAGAAGATGAGTATTCTCTCTAAATCCACTTTGAGGAACGAATCCTCTTCTTGACTCAACTACCACGCACATGCACTTCATGATGAACTTAATCCAAGCCATATCTACCTATGGAAGGGTGCAAACATCGATCATGGTCAAAGTTCATCAATTCACACATGTCTTGCGTATTGACCTTAAGTCAAAGGAGTATCACATCGCTCCCACTAACCGAGACACCCGTAGACACATATAGTGGAACTACATCAAACGGTTTCTCGGATGGGTATACCAATACCCTCTAAGGTATTTTTGCATCCATCATGAGATACATAGTATCTCGTAGTAAGTGAGATCTTACTACACTCTCTAAGAGTATGATGCAGATTGCACACCAATCTCCATTGCATCATCAATATCCCATTCTTGATGATCCTTGATCGGGGCTATTTGAGAATTATGCTTAAGTCATCTGAGTTCTCACAACCTCAATAACAACAATGATTCAAGGGAACACAGATAAGAACAAATGCAAACATTCAAACATAATATTATAATAAGTGTAACGCCATACATTTAATATTAAATAAATAATAATATTAAACCAACACTGAATATTATCTTAGCATTATGTCCTTTCAAAGGATTGTCTCTAGGACACTAACACTAACATTATTAACAATATAAAGAATAAAATTAATTATTATAATAATAGTATTAAAAATAGTATTATAATAGTTTAATTGAATATTAATACTGAAGAAGTGGAATAAGTCAAGCGGTTAGAGCACAACTATTCATACCGTGAGATCATGGGTTCAAGTCATCATTTGCCCGACTAAAAAAAATAAATTGAACATTAATACTATATTGATATATAATAATATTTAATACAAAAAATTATATTATATTAGTAATACTATTTTAAATATTTATTCTACATGTAGGTAAAAATGTTATAATTATTTTAGTATCTTAAATATTATTCATATTAGTATATTAATATTTTTATATAGTTAATAAATAATATTATTAATATAAAAATATATTTAGTATTAATATTATATTGGAATAGTGTTTTAATACAAAAAATTATATTATATTAGTAATAATATTTTAAATATTTATTCTACATGTAGGTAAAAAATGTTATAATTATTTTAGTATCTTAAATATTATTCATATTAGTATATTAATATTTTTATATAGTTAATAAATAATATTATTAATATAAAAATATATTTAGTATTAATATTATATTGGAATAGTGTTGAGAATTGAGGTGAATAATATTTAGAGTGTGAGAATTAATATTGAATAGTAAGGAGAATGTTGAGTGAATAGTATTAAAAAATGAGAGTGAATAGTAATAAAAAGTAAGAATGAATAGTATTGAGAATTCTGAGATTTTTTGAAAAATTGAAAATTGAGAAAGAAAGTGAAAAAAAATCCCACAAGCAAGCACAACCTTGGGGACTAATTTTCAAATCCCACATTCAATACACACCTACAAATAACTATAAAACCTATTACTCTTCCCAATACACTACTTTAAAATAGTCCACTATTCTAAAATAAAATTATACTATACACTTTGATTTGATATAAAGTTAAATCCACCACATAACTCAATACAATATAATAATACAACATCAATCACTATTAAATATTGATTTTGATTACAGCAAAAACAAAACATAAATTAAAATAAACTAAGATGGATTTGTTGACAAATATCAAAAAATATAGTATACACATTTACATTTTCTTGATACTTTTCAAAATTAAAATGAGTTCTAAATTTCAAATATGTGAATAAAAACTTTTTTTGGTTCTCACCTCTCTAAATTTTTGTAAATACATTTAAATCCCAAAATAAACACAACCTAAATTAAGAGGATCAAAATCAAAACTGATGTAAGTTATGGGAAAAAAAATAATTTTCCCAAATAATGAAGTTTCACTTAAAAATAAATTTTTGTCTCACAGTCTTTTAGGATGTCGATTCTTCAGAGATCCTCTACACAACAATACATTAAGCAATAATAATTGTACATCACACCCAAGATTATATTGAATGTTACCGGATCGGCCATATTTCTCCGCCTCAAATATATCCGTATTTCCAAAATTGCCCCTCAACGGTATTCTTCTTCATTTTGTAATTTTTGAACGCGCCTCAATTTTGAATTTCAAGGGCATGCCAATTTGTCAGAAATGCAACCCCATAACGCCGTCGTTTTACAAATACAATTAAACTACTCACTTAATGTTGAAACACTATAAATTCAAAAAGCTAACATGTAGATGAAAACCCACTGGTATAGTTCCTCAACATTCAACATATAGAAATAATTTTGGTTTGCCTTAACAACCTCATAGGATTAGTGTAGAGAACCCCGCTGGCAATCAATTTGATCCACCAGATCCTTTTGCATCCGATCTATCGTTTGATACTGCTTTTGGAACCATTACCTCGATTTTCTAAGTTTGAGTTTGTTTAATTCTGTGATTCCAATTTTGGGAATTTTTAAGGCGTTCATTGAAAAGGCGGATGAAAATGGGATCGTTGACGCCAAATTTCAGGAATGTGGGGACCGGAATGGCATCGTCTCCGTTCGCCGTTTCTGACACCGCGGCCGGAGAGGAGAGGCCGGAATCCAGAGGAATCCGATTGGAATTTGAATTCGAATCGTCATGATAAGGATAAAAAGGTCAATGTGCAGTTTTTGCTGCGTTGCAGGTCAGTTATTCGAGCTCTGTATGGCTCGAATTTTTTGCCGAATGTATATTCTGTTAAAGGTTTTTCGGTTTTAGGTCTAAAAGTGGTATCTCAAGCATTCTGCAGTGATTCAATATACAATTTTGAGTAGATGAGAAAGACAAATCATTCTGGGACATTTTCATATTTTGCTATATTTCTTAATACTAGATATGCAATTGGACTTAATCTTGTCTTCCAGCTTAATAACACTTGTTGAAAGATTCAATTTTGGAACACTGAAGAATCTTGATTATGTTATGCTATCAAGTTTATTTGATTGTAATTAATCGAATATTTTTGCTTAAATTACTATGATATCTGAACAATTTATCTGATTTTGACTTTAGACCATTAAATGAAGATGAACAAAGTTTGAACACGCCCAAGGTAATAGCATGTAATGAAAGTAAAAGAAATGAATGTCACCGTTTCAAATGGAAAGTGTTGCTAGCAAGCAAAAACTCAAAGTAGATAGAGTCTTCACATTTGATATTTGGTATGGTTGTGTGTTCCATCCTGATTGTAATTATGCAAATTTGAACTTTGACTTGATATTGCACAAATTCTTATTTTCCCATGGCAAATTGACGATTTGTTTGAACATTCAAAAGGTTTTTGGACCAAAAAGCTTCACAACAAAGGTCTATCTATGATCAAAATCGCTATTTCACCAATTGTTACTGAAGTTTGACTTTGAGGGTCTTTTTTTTTTCTTTGTTAAACTTGCACAGTTCTTTGCTTTATACGGGCAGATACTTTTTCTTTTGTCCAACATTTTTTCAATTGAAAAACTTATACAATGGAGGATGAATGTTGAGAAATTGTGTTGCTTGATATTTGCTTTGTTAAACTTTAATTTTTAAAAGTTTATTGTTTTGTCCTAAAATTGTTTTGTCCAATTTTTGTTTATTGATTTCAAATATGTATCTAATTTTTGAGTTATTTGATGTTTAGGGTGGTGAGTTGCCTGCTGAGTCAGGCATCATTCCTCGAGCAGTTCGTCAAATCTTGAAAATCCCTTGAAGCACAAAAACACTGCTGATTATAGTATGAAAATTAAAACTCATCTTGAGACATTTTCTGAACTCTACAATGAGGAAATAAACTTTTGACCTGCTGGCCCCAGAAGATCAACTAAAAACTATAGAAAATAAACCACCATTCCCCTCCAAAATGCCTATTTCACTTGACATGGAGGATGGAAAAGGTTCTGTTATTATAAGAGGCCTTGATTCAAAGAGGAAGCCGTGTATAAACCATGCTAATGAAATTTCTTCATCTTTTTTTTCCCTTTTTTCTCCGCTTTTCTTAACCACCTTTTTATAGAACTGAACGAGGTTCTAATGGGTGCTACGAAGAACAGCAGACACCTTAAAAAATTAAATCCTCGCAAGCCACCAAACTTGTTCGACACGTATCTTCTATTGACAATTCGCTCGAATTCTCCCGTGCATTTTAATGGTAATATATTGTTTTTACTAAAACGTGGCTGATTGTGTTCGCCAACAATATGTTCGTTTAGTTTTTTAACTTTGTTCCCCGATAGCTATTTTCAAATTTGAATAGTATTAATTGTTTTCATTGACTAGAAAAAGTTGTGTACCCCCATCGATCGCCTTAAAAACCAAATTTCGCCCATTGAACAACTGCAGTTCGCTTTGGAATTATAAAACTTTTCTCGTCTCTTTTTGTACATAGCATTCTTGAAATGTTACTCTTGGTTTAATACCTTTCTCCGAAAGTCATTGTTCGATGACTTGGAATTTTTTTTTGGTATAACGAACTTCCGCACAAATGCTAAAGCAAAAAGGGGTCTCCGCAGCTTGATGTTCCGAAAGTTGTTCGATAAGCCCATAATATTTCGTGCTTGAAAATTCAAATTTATCCTTGGAATTATCAAGTCTAGCCTTGAGGGTATGCTTGATAATTTTATTAACGGCTTCAACTTGACCGCTTTGATGAGTTTTAAAAATTTTGTTCTTTTTCCATTGAATTGTTTGTCGATGACCAATGATTGGGGAAGTCCAAATCGACAGATGATGTTTTTCCAAACAAAGTTCCACATCCTTTGTTCGGTGATCTTGACAATGGCCTCAATTTCTTTAGTTTAGTATAATAATCAACGACCACCACAAAGATATCTAACTCCCGATGTGCGAAGGAAATGGGCCAATCAAATCGATCCCCATTTGGCAAAAAGGCCATGGGCTATAAACCGACACCAATTCTTCGGTGCCAATTATGAATAATTTGTACTGCATCATGACACGCATTTTTATATCTTTTAATCCTCCTTTAAGGGTTGGCCAATAATAACCTTTGTTTATTATTTTGTTGTGCTAGGACAAGCCCACCAGATGATTTCCGCATACTCCGCCAATGATTTGATACATGTCCTTCTTCATCGAGTATTATCTTTTGTACAAATGCTCGTCTATAATAGTATATCGAAATATTAGTAGCTTGTGCCCTATTCTCGTGGAGAAGTCCCTTTTGTAAATAACTCATTATTGAGTCATTCAAGTTTCTTGTTAAAATTGTTATTTGGGCGATCAAATCGATGTCTTCAATGGTTGGCCGTTTTGCCACGTAGTTTTACCCAATTTGGTAATTGTTCAATGAAAACTTGGTCAAAATGCTCGAAACTCTTTTTTAATCAGTTGTTGATATTGTGCCATTTGTTCGCTTCGGCCTCATACTCACTTTGTTACTTGATAAACGATTATCCGAGAATCGCTATAGATCATCGACCTCAAAATCCCATTGTCATTTGCCATCCGTAGTCCAAAACATATTCACCTTCATTATTTGTAGCCGGAAATCAAATCGATGGTCATTATCAAAACGTTTATCGGTTGAATTTGATGAAACTACACCGCTCCGCTTTGAACTTGTTGATGAACCATCAACATACATGTGCCATGGTTGATCGACAATTTTTTCGGGAATCATATATGTCAACTCAACCATGAAATCGCCATAAAAAGGCTTCTTTCATTGTTAAAACAATGCCGATGTCCTAACTCCACCGCCCATTTGAGCAATGCCCAAGTATCTGGTGGTCGGAGGACTTCAAACGCAATAATACCTCAATTGAGTGGTCGAAAAAATATGGTCGCAATTTTACACTCATTACGAGGGCGATATCTAATTTTTCGATGGAGGATAAGAGTTCGGCTTTTTAAAGACTTCGCTAACATAATAAATGGGCAAATGTGGGTCTCTTCACACAAAAAAAGATCGATCGTTGTTCGGACGCACTCAAGATACAGATAGAGTTGTTCGCCTGGGGTAAAACAGATGCGTGGGTGTAGTATCTTAACTCTTTAATGATTCAAATGCATTTTTGACAATGCTACTTCAAAATTTCCCTTTTTAATGTATCAAAGAAAGGTTTACATTTGTCCCCGGTTAAGATATAAACCGGCTCCACGGGCTAGTCATCCGGTTAACTTTTGGACCTCTTTCACATTTCTACCTTACATATCGAGCATGGCTTTTGTCTTTGATGGGTTCGCATCAATCCCCGCCGACTAACCATATGTCCGAGGAATTTCCTGAATGAATCCCAAAGTCATTTCTTGGGATTTAACTTCAAATTATACTTCCTCAAGATATCAAACGTTTGTCGAATGTGGTCTTCCTTATGTTCGCTTTCTTTACCATAATATCATCGATATATACCTCGATTGTTCGGCCGATGTGTTCGGCTTAACATTTCGCTCACAAAACGTTGATACGTTGCTTCGCATTCTTTAATCCGAATGGCATACGTTTAACAAAAGATATGTTTTTTCGCTGAGTTTTTTTGATCGTCCGGATTTTGGTGATAACCAAATAACGCATCCATAAATGTCATGAGTTCATGGCCCGGTATTTCAACCAAATAATCAATGGATCGAAAATTATCTTTGGACATATTCAAATTTAATCAATAACTAATCCATTTGGTTTCTTTATACAAACACTAGGATATCTCTTCTTTTACCTCTCGGATCTTTGTTGTCGATCATTATTCATCTATTTTTCACTAAACTTTCTTTTTGGACAACTGAGCTTATTGATCAAGGTTGAACACTTGATGCTCGGATCTATTCCAACCATGTCCTCGTGTGACCATGCGAACACATCTAAATTTGCTTGAAGGTAAGTAATTATTTTTGTTCGGATTTTTACTTTCTAGCTCAGTATTCTTGATATTATTGGTTCCAAATTGGGATACCGAGGGTCTTGGATGGATCCCTTCATCATCAACCTCCATGGGTTCAAAACCTTTCTAGGTCCGATTGTTATCAATATTCATTTGATCTAGGAGATCGGGGAATTAGTTGTCTCCGGTTTATGTTCGTTAAAACGAATGGTTATCAAGAACTTATGTTCGCTTTAAGATCTTTCGGTGAATATTTGCTATGGCTTATCAATCTCCGATTTAATATTATATTGACGTTTGAATACACACGATAGCAAACAATCTCGAGCTTTTCTTGATCTCCTTTTACGCTATTCACTGTTCCATTTGTGTTGGAAATTTAACAACGTATAAGGTCGCGGAACAAGCTTTGAATTCTCGAATAAACGGGCGACCTAGAAACCCGTTATAAGTAGATTTGAACATCGACGATTACAAAAATCTAACATTCTAGTTCGCCTAATGTCCGAATTCAAAGTTGATTCTAGCTCAACTCCCTAACCTAATCACACCATAGGTCATGTTTTGAATATTCCCCAAAACCCATTATAGTATGATTACATGGCTCAATATAATTGCTCAAATCCCCAACTTGTTTTTCCATCCAAATGCAAAATGTTCGCATAAGCTCCAAAGATCAACTAAATAATGTACCTTCAACCTGATTGAAAGCACCGATGGTTAAGAGTCGTTGTTTCAGTTATAATTCCGCGAGATCGTCCTCCGAGAAAAATGATTTGGTGTGTAGGTGGGGAATCTTGCTTTTGGATGTTTGCATGGCACGCACCTCCATCTTTTTTTTCATTTAACGTTAAACACCTTAATTATTCGGGGCGTATCATGTGGATTTTTGGCTTTCTCACCTCTTCCCACAATGAGAGGCCCTTTTTGGGCGTTTCAGATCTCTTACGTGATTCTTTTGATCACCGCAAAATGTTTGTTCGTTTTTTTGATTGGTTTTTGCTTTTTTCTCATCTGAATTTTCTTCATATAGTTCCAAAGTTGGCAGTAAATCGCGGCAATTTTACTCTTCATTTTTTTCGTGATAATTCTGAATATTTGCGTTTTCTCAATTATCCATTAAAATTCTTCTTGGCCTTGTCCAACATGTCCCGATCTTTAATTTGATTAAAGATAGTTTATATTTAATTAGGGCATTTGTATTCAAAAGGTTTGAAGGAGGTTTTCTTTCTTCTTCATTCGTAAAAACTTTCCTAGCGATAGTTCTGTCTCCACTTTGTCTTGAGCAAATCTTGCATCTTTTATCATGAGTTCGCCAATCTTTGATGCATGGCCTTCCACATGTCTCAGATTTAAAGTCGGGCCTCCGACCACCGCGAGGATCTTAGCATCCTCTTCAACTATCATACAAACATTTATCAAATCTTTCTATGTATGATCGATCGACTCACCTTTTAGTTGGGGAAAAGTCGCGCAACCTTTGTTTCAATTTGGGCGAAAACCATTCATGGATGAAAAAGTGGGACAAAAATTGCTTCCCCATTTGTGCGAAAAATACGTGATGGACGCAATGGGTAAAGTTGTAAACCACCTATGTGCCCGATCACCCAAAGTCATTGACCGCATTCGTCATCTGTTTCCCCATCGTGATCATAAAGTCCGAAAATTTCTTTGAGATGGACATGAGGATCCGACTCAAAGATCGAAAATGGAATTGGCGGTTCTTCTTTGCGATTTCTCTTGTCTTGGCCGCCATGATCGATGGTGATAATGGCGAGCAAGGTCGGTGCTATCGCTCGAGGGGTTGGCCCTTAATCATGCGGCGGATCGGCTCAGAATCCTCGATTGCATTTCCGCAAACTTTGTGGGACCGATCTTTGGGGCTTGTTTCCCATCATGAGGATCTCGTGGATCATGCTTTTATGATGGGCGTCTATCAAGTTTGTCCTTGACTACCCAAACGGTGATGGATAGGCAACTTTGTTCCACGATTTTTGTTCGGTAACTTTTGAAGATCCAATGTGCGGCATCTCTATGGATGTCTCTTTCTGGATCTATCTTATTATTGCAAGATTATTTGGCGGAGAGCCTCAAACGTCCAAAAACACCGATCATCAGAACCATTGAGGTTTTCATTGACGTATCATCGGCTTTTTTACTAGTCCGATTAACCTTGCTAATCAAAACTTCCCCTTTTGATCTAACCGTTTCTTTTTTTTAACTCTTTTTAAAAACATGAAAGTGATGGCTTTTATGATGATCATCATGAATATCCTCAAGGTTGATAGTCTCCGTTTAAGAAAGTCGCCTCTTTTATTTATTATTTATGGATCTTTCTCAAGTTCCCTCTCCTTACCTAATACAAAAATTATCATGTATCGTTTTGGTTGATATAATATTATGTGGCTTTTCTTATCAAATAAACAATGGATTTTAGTGACCCATTAAATATTAATCATCTCAAGCAAGTATAGTATTAAATTTACATTATTAATTCTTGATACTTTATGAAGATGAATCGAATGTTAAAAATGAGTTCTAGGGTTTCCATATTGAATAAAAACTACCTCTATAATTATTTTTGTAAGAAATTATTTTTGAACCTTTATCTTAATTTTTTTCTTAAATATCACTTATTAAAATTTTCATTGATGTATTGTCTTTGATTGATATAGCATGTCTTTCAAGATCATGCAAAGAACTCCTGGTGGTGTTGCTAATGCTTCAAGCTTCATCTTCTAGATTGATCTTTGTACAAACTTAAAAATGAGAGGGACGTGAACAAAATCTTTTGATTGGACTTTTTGTAGGATGTCTTCTTGAGAGATCCCGAAGTTCAAACTCTTTTTCCTTGATGATTTAAGGTTTGAAACAATTGTTAAAATAAAAAAGTAACTCATCCAAATAGTATGATTATTAAATGGTATGTTTCTCGATTTATTATATCGAACACAACAACTATTAAACATTGATTTGACATAAATTAAAATCTCACCCTACTCAAATATCAAAATAAACACATACATTTACTTTTCATCAAAAATTATAAATCTCTGAATTCTAAAACCTCGACTTCCTCCGTACACTTAAATCCCAAAATCAAACACAACCTAAATTAAGAGGATCAAAATCAAAACTGAAGTAAGTTATGGGAAAAAAAATAATTTTCCCAAATAATGAAGTTTCACTTAAATTAAATTTGTCTCACAGTCTTCCCTCTACACAATAATACATTAGGCAATAATAATTGTACATCACACCCAAGATTATATTGAATGTTACCGGATCGGCCCAGCTATTATATCCGTATTTCCAAAATTGCCCTCCAACGGTACACACTTTTGAACGCGCCTCAATTTTGAATTTCAAGGGCATGCCAATTTGTCAGAAATGGCAACCCCATAACGCCGTCGTTTTACAAATACAATTATACTCACTTGCCACTATATTCAAAACACTCTCTCAGTTCTTCTAGAAAAGCTAAAGAGAAACCCTGGCTCGATCAATTCATCCACCAGATCCTTTTGCATCCGATCTATCGTTTGATACTGCTTTAATTACCTCGATTTTCTAAGTTTGAGTTTGTTTAATTCTGTGATTCCAATTTTGGGAATTTTGAAGGCGTTCATTGAAAAGGCGGATGAAAATGGGCTCGTTGACGCCGGATTTCAGGAATGTGGGGACCGGAATGGCACCGTCTCCGTCGCCGTTTCTGACACCGCGGCCGGAGAGGAGGAGGCCGGAATCCAGAGGCGCCGATTGGAATTTGAATTCGAATCGTCATGATAAGGATAAAGAGGTCAATGCGCAGGTTTTGCTGCGTTGCAGGTCAGTAATTCGAGCTCTGTACTTAATTTTTGCCGAATGTATATTCTGTTAAAGGTTTTTCGGTTTTTAGGTCTAAAAGTGGTATCTCAAGCATTCTGCAGTGATTCAATATACAATTTCGAGTAGATGAGAACAATAACACATTTTTCATATTTCTTCTTAATACTAGATATGCAATTGGACTTAATCTTGTCTTAGCTTAATAACACTTGTTGAAAGATTCAATTTTGGAACACTGAAGAATCTTGATTATGTTGCTATCAAGTTTATTTGACTGTAATTAATCGAATATTTGCTTAAATTACTATGATATCTGAACAATTTATCTGATTTTGACTTTAGACCATTAAATGAAGATGAACAAAGTTTGAACACGCCCAAGGTAATAGCATGTAATGAAAGTAAAAGAAAAGTCACCGTTTCGCAAAGTGTTGCTAGCAAGCAAGTACATAGAGTCTTCACATTTGATAAGGTATGGTTGTGTGTTCCATCCTGATTGTAATTATGCAAATTTGAACTTTACTTGATATTGCACAAATTCTTATCCCATGGCAATATTTGTTTGAACATTCAAAAGGTTTTGGACCAAAAGCACAACAAAGGTCTATCTATGATCAAGCTATTTCACCAATTGTTACTGAAGTATTAGAGGGCTTCAACTGCACAGTCTTTGCATACGGGCAGACCGGAACAGGAAAAAACTTATACAATGGAGGGGGGCATCAGAAATAAAGTAAGGGATTAGATTGTCCTAAAATTGTTTACACAGTTTTCAAATTGATCATGTATCTAATTTGAGTTATTTGATGTTAGGGTGGTGAGTTACCTGCTGAGTCAGGCATCATTCCTCGAGCAGTTCGTCAAATCTTCGAAACCCTTGAAGCACAAAATGCTGATTATAGTATGAAAGTGACATTTTCTGAACTCTACAATGAGGAAATAACTGACCTGCTGGCCCCAGAAGATCAACTAAAAACTATAGAAGATAAACCGAAAAAGCCTATTTCCTTGATGGAGGATGGAAAGGGTTCTGTTATTATAAGAGGCCTTGAAGAGGAAGCCGTGTATAGTGCTAATGAAATTTACAACCTTTTGGAACGAGGTTTGACGAGAACAGCAGAGACACCTTATTGAATAAAGCGCTTCAGTATGATTTGCAATTCAAGTGCATTTTTAATGGTATTACTTGTTTTACTAAAACGTATTCGTTGGTTAGTATAGCTATTTTCACTGAATAATATTAGTTGTTTTCATTGAATAGAAAAAGTTGTGCACTTGTGGTGCGGTTTAATTGGTGCACCAAGTGTTACTCTTGGTTTAATACTTTTTTCCTTTTTCTTTTGCTTGAGTCTCACACGTGTATGGGGGGAATACTTTTTTAAAACTTTTTATTTCATTTGAGGTCGGATGGGTCGTTATCCCGATGATTTTGCCCTTCCGTCGGATTGCCAAGTCAAAGTCTCTTCGAGACAATGATTCGAAACTTGCTTCAGATTAGCCCAAATGTGAGCTGAGTTTATCCAGATCCCCGAGGCTCTTGGATCGATAATTATCCCTCGGTGGGAGTTAGTTCGATTTGGTAACTATCTGTTCTAAATTCTCAAGTGTCCGGAATGGTTGGCGTTTATACTCTTTGCTTCCCTTCAATAAAACAAAGGATTAAGGGTTTGTGATCAATTTGATGCAAGTTCGATTGGATTGGTTCCAACCAATATCAATGAACTATGCTTTCGATTTCGTACAATAATAATAATGCGATCTGAAAAGCAAAACAACACAACAATTATAGTGGTTCGAGAGACTCAAACTCCTTCCCACTCTCTCTCGATCTTGAGAGAAATTCAAAACCACTTCCTAAAGACAATTCATGCATTACTCATTTTCTACCTTGAGTTTTTTGGGTGATCTTGTGTTCACTACCACAAATAAGCGTATTAACTTCTTCTCTAGAGTTTTTCTAGCTAACTCACTATAGCTTACTAACCCTTTACAACTTAACTCACTCAAAACACACACAAACTACCTTAACAAAGGGTTTGAGTTTTGGGTTGGTTTCAACTAGGGTGAGATATCCTTTACAATAAGAACTAATGCAAAGACAGGATATCTCTTCTAAGCTTTGGATATATCTATCACTCTAGACTTAGAATAGTGATAATGTGAAACACTTGAGAAATTCTTTTTTCTTGATGCTTCAATTTGCAATAATCTGAATGAGCTCTTGAGTTGCTTTGAAATTTCCCCGTAACCTCTCTCAATGTAGAAGGTCAATTTGGTATTTATAGTAACCTTCACCAAGGTTACTCTTGAAAAACTACTCGTTAGAGAGATAGTATCAAGGGTTTCCTTTACGTGTTTGATGAACGATTATATTTAAGGTTTGAATACTCCTCCTTGCATGTTTTTTAAATATGCTCATGTAACCAATCACCAATTTTTGCGATGCGAACTTAACTCTTGACATGATTCGGGTCCTGAACTAATTAACTCTCCATTTGGTTCTTGTCATCAAAACGGCTCTTTTTGGTCAATCTCTGAATGAGACAACCTTAAACAACACTTAGACTTAGTTCCTTTTGTACGTATATGAATGTTTTGGGCAATATCTACTTTTTTCGAATATTTGCGTTTTTCTCATTTTTGAAGTCTTGAGATAGATTATATTCAAGCTCTCAAACATTTGATCTTGAGTATTGATATCTTCTTGATCTTCGATAATTCTTTGGTTCTTCATTATCTTCGAGTCTTGATGTCTTGATGACATCTTGAGTCTTCAATATCTTCCATTGACATCTCTTCTTGACATCTTCTTGATGTTAATTCTCGAGCCTTCATTGTCTTGAAAGAACTTTTTCGAGTCTTCAGTGTCTTGAAAAATTCACCGAGTCTTGATGTCTTCAACATCTTTTGAGTTTGTTCAAAATCTAACTATATTTTCTATACATGGTGCGATAACTTCTGAACAATCTATCTTTGAAACATCATCAAGATTATCTTGAACATGTCATAATCAGGGTTTTTTGGGATCTAATCAAAACTTCTTTATTAAATTCATCTCCCAACAATTTTCCCATTTTTGATGATGCCAAAACCATCTTGTTACATTTAAGAAAACCTAACATATCCACAGGTTTCAGTTTATCTATTACAACCAAAATGGTATTTCTCCAATCAAGTTTTTTAACAATCTGGCATATCAAGACATGTAAAAAGATAATGAGATATTATCTTTGAGCATAAAGATAAAATTTTCATTGATGTAGGATAAGAGTTCTGATTCTAATGAAAAAAAAAAAAAAGTAATCTGAAGTCTTGATTTTCTTCCACTTCATCCTCTGGCACTTCTAGGTTGAACATCTCGTAGTATCTCTTCTTCAGTTCATCTATTGCCTTGATGATTTCAGGGTTGTTTCCTGTTAGGCCTAGCTGGATGGCATACTGGGCTATTTCCTAAGAAATGACTGCCTCATTTACATAGCCATTCTCAAACCTAGGAGATGGGTATATGTATGGACCAAGAGCTACTATCTGAGTGTTTCCTTCATCCATTTTGATCCAACTTTGCGGTACTTAGGATAGAATGTCGATTAGTACTCAATAAAGACTTCATTCTTATCCGAAATTTGCTCCCCCTCCATTCTCTCGAGATCTCATAATAGAACCCGAAGGTTCTCTTGATCTCTTCTCATGCATCATTCAGATAGGCATCCACTTGTCAATGTCGGCCACTTTTGAGTCTTTTTTCTTCTCCTTTTGCTTATTTTTGAATCCACATCTTCTTTTTCGTTTTTCTTCTTTCTTCTTTTTCGATCGAGGAGCACCGTAAACCCGAAGCTTATTCCACCTCCTTTTCAATCAAGGGGCCTTGAGTCTTCTTGGTATCAAAAGTCTCATCTCTTCGATTTCCTTTTTCGTCCTTCATCCGATTCTTCAAAATCCATAATTAGCTTCCTCACTACCTTTTGCTCTTTTCTTCTTTTCGGTTTCAACAAAGACAATTCTTTTCTCTTTTTCCGGTCCGGCTTGTTCTTCTTTCCGCCTCTTGTTCCAACCATCATTCTATCACTCAATTTCTTATTACTTCAAACGGTTTGCTTTCGGATGTTTGAGTGAAGATAGGTTTCTCGGCTTCTTTGAACTTTAGTTTCTCGAATGGCTTCAATTTCTCTTAAGGCATCAACAATTTTCTTTCCTTCAACTTCTTTTTTGAGCCTTTCTCTCCAGGTTTGTGCCAACAACTCACTTAATTTGCCACCGGGCCTTCCCCCTTTTGGCACCATACCTTGGGAGTAGTTGAGTCGGTCTGGTCCATATAGTATTGCTCCTTACTCATCTTCAACATTCTCCTCCAGCCCGATTATGCTTTCATCTTCTAGCCTTATCATGTAATTCTTGGCCATTGAGAACTCATCCGAAAGAGGAGCAAACTTTTTGAGAAGACATCATGCATCATCTTCATCTTGGTCATGAATCATCGATCATTCTTCTCAATCGGCTTCAAGATAGGCGATTCTTTCTTGATACATCCGGCTTCATGTTGGCATTAAGCTTGTATGTACTCCATCAATCTTTTCATCTAATGTAGCTAATTTACTTGATAGAGTTGTTTGAAGAGTATCGATGATGAACTCGGGTTCTCCATTTTCTTCGATTTTGAGCGACGAACTAACTCTATCCGAGTCATCTTGTCTGTGAGAATTGTTTTGCGGCATGCTTGATGAAGAGCTTAGATTCTCAAGCTTTTGAGATTGACCTGCCGAAGATCTCTTCCATTCTTGGCTCTATCTTCTTTAACTCATCCAGATTGGTGTGAAATCAACCAATTGAGTTTGTACAACATTTTCCAATTGAGTTTGCTCCAACCGAGCCTCGATTATCATAAACATCATATTTAAAAGCTAGGTACTTGAAGAACCCGACATAATGTATATGATGCAAAAGGTACCTCAACTTCGATCGAGGTTGTCCGATATCGATTGGTTCAAAGATCGATATCTCCCATCATCCGACTCTCGGTTTCCTTCTCTTTCAAGATTCATCCGAGGATTTTTTTTCATCATCTCCCTTTATCCTTATCTTTATTTTGATCATGGGAGCCGGAAGCATCAACTCCATCAAGAGAGCTTTCTATTCACCTTCTTTTTTTTCACTAATTCATCAAAATCAGCTTCGTTCATTCTCGGCTTGGTTTTTCTTTGGTCGAGGTCTCGAAGATTCCACCACTCTTCTCTCTCAGATGAAAATGTTCAACATCTCCTGAGTGTTTGATTGAGAATATACAATGTGGTTTTGAGCTCGAAGAACATATCCTCGATAGGCATTCAACTTCGTTTATCTGCCTAAGATGAACCGTTCCCCTTTGCATGTCTTCAGACGATAGATTCAGTGTATGAGTTCTAAAGTGATGGATCTAAAATGGTTCATTAAGGTGTTCAAGAATTCACGAGGTTCGGGAGAGTCTGAACATGTCTTTCTTCAGTAGGGATCTGAGGTCCCTTGAAGATTTCCTGAGAGATTTTATCTGAGCTCAGAGAGGTTTTGAGTACCTAAAAACGGGTTCCTCGGTTTCTTGCTCCAAAGACATTTGTCACTACCCGAGCAAAACAGAGGGAGATTTCAACCCTATTCGATTTGAGTTTCTTCGAATAATATCCTTCTCGGATTGAAGCCTTCGAGGAGCGGTGGATTTCTTCTTCAGTTTCTCTCCTTTCTCTCTTTTAATATGCACCAGAGCTTTCCCCTGTTGCGAGACCAGAGAGAAACGTGAAGAGTGGTGAGATGGGAACGAAAGAGGAGTTAAAATCAGGGTTTCCTTTATCAGTGGGAAATAGAGGTTCAGTATATATTTATCTCGAATAAGGCGAGGCTCGGGATCCACCGAGCCAAATTATCGAATATAAAACCGAGGCTCGGGATCCACCGAGCCAAAATATCTGAGGCTCAGGATCCACCTGAGCCAAACTATCTGAGTAAGGAAACTGAGGCTCCGGATCCACCTGAGCCAAACTATCTGAGTAAGGAAACTGAAGCTCAGGATCCACCTGAGCCAAATTATCTGAGTAGTTTATCTGAATAAGGAAGGGATTGAGCTTCTCGCAAATGGGCCCAAACATTTAGAATAATCTGGAAGATCCATTATCTATTTTAGATTCTGTTTTTAAATACCTAAGGAATATCCACTAGTATGTGGGCCCCACTGTTAGTTACAAATACGGCCTTTGACCGATGAATGAGAACATCAAAAAATTGCATCATTCTCTCTCTTCTAACTACCTCTCCTCCTATCTAATTCTCTCTCTCCCAATTTCTTCAAATATTCATATCTTCATCTTGTTCCAATTTATATTTTAGCAACGTTATTCTAGAAAATCTAAAAAACACTTTACAAACATCCCAGAAAATATAAAAAACGTAACATTTGGTATTCCAGAGCCAAGTTTTGATCATGGTCGAGGGAACGCGCTCCAAGGATCTGCAAGAATCACACAGGAAGCTGGAATTATTAATTCAAACGGAAGCCATGAAACTGGAAGCAGTAGAGGGGAAGCTAACAGACAATATGCAAGGTTTAACAACCAAGATGGAGGAGAAATTTGAGCTTATGACTAACACTTTGGCGGTATCTTGATTCTGAATGTTGAATATGGAAAAAGGCAAGGGTCACAATGAAGGGCCTTCTATTTTGGGGAGTCCTAGCTTTGGATCTGGTGGTGGAGGGCCTAACTATGGACCTGCTGGTGGAGAGCTTACCTCTTGAACTGCTGGTGGGGGATCATCCTATCAGTATCAGGAATCTCCAAGGAAGTTAACTGATGATACTCAATTTCACAACCCAAAGGTGATTGAATTCTGGCTCAAACCTAGGTTATGGGTATTGAGATCTAATGGGTATTTTAAGCTTATGCCCAATGATGATCAACAAAAAATAACTTTGGCTACTATCCATTTTGAGGGTTTGAATTTCAATCCGGAGATTAAGGACTTTGATTTATGAGTTTAACAAACTCAAACAAACTGGTAGCTATGAAGATTATGTTGATAAGTATGAGGAGCTGAAAGCTTGTATGCTGGTAATTACTGGGGATGTATTCTCAGAAACCTACTTTGTGGCAAGTTTCATTGGAGGACTTAATGAAGAGCTACAAGCAACAATAGCCATGTTTGAACCTACCACACTTCAACATGCTATTAAATTGGGCAGGAAGCAAGATCGAACTCTTCTTTGACTAACTAAAAAAACTTAAGCCCTATTCAAGGATTTCTAATCCTAACCCTAACCCAAACCCTAACTCTAACTCTAATTTTATGCAGTGGAAGAAGGGTGATGCTACTGGGGGCCCTACCAGTAAAGGGAAACCACATTTCAAGGTCTTATCTCCTATAGAGATGACAGCTAGGAGGGAGAGGAGTTATGTTACAACTGTGATGAACCTTTTGTGCATGGGCACAAATGCAAACAGAGGATTTCATACATGATTCTGGCAGAAGAAGAGGAAGATATTCAATCCTTCTCTTCTCCTACCATTGAAGGGGAAGAACAAGTTGTTTATGGGGCTGACATCATGGAAGAGGTCCAGATGTCACTAAATGCTCTAAGTGGTGAAGATGGAGTTACTACCATGAGGCTTTTTGGGGAGTTTGAACACCACAAACTCCACATTCTCATAGACTCAGGTAGCACCCCGAGTTTTATACAAAAGGCTACAACTAAAAAAGGCTCAAATGCCCTTTGGTGATCTTAAACCCATCTTTGGTGAAGGTTGTTAATGGGCAAAGATTGGTCACTCACAACAAGTGAACTCTTTCACTTGGAACATCTTGAGGGACATCAATTCACCTACCCAATTTGAGGTTTCTTTGGAGAATGAGGGTTGTGATCGATCCTAGGAGGATTGGTTAAAATTTTGCACACCTATTGAGCTTGACTATGAAAAGATGACTTTCACAAATCGACTTGCTTAGGAAGAGGGTGAAACTACAAGCACTTACTTCATCAGCTGAATGTAAGTTGATTTCTGATGTGGGATTATATCAGATGATCCACACAGAGGCCTTTAAGGAAGTTAATGAGATGTACTTAATTACATCAACACCTCCTACCCACACTAAAGATGATCCCGAGTTACATAAGCTACTACTAGCTTACAAGGATATATTTGAGGAACCAGTGGAATTACCCCCATGGAGGGGGGTGAAACACCAGATTATACTCAAACTAGGGAGCATCCCTAAACAGCAGTACCCATATAGAACTTCTCACAGCCATAAGGAGGAAATTGAAAAGATTGTAAAGGATTTGCTGACTACAGGAGTAATTCAACATAGTAATAACCCTTTTGCTTCACCTGTGATTTTGGTGAAGAAAAAAGATGGCACCTGGAGGCTATGTGTGGATTACAGGTACCTTAATGAGCTCACACAACTACCCTATTCCTATCATTGATGAGTTACTAGATGATCTTAAGGGTGCTAAAATCTTTTCAAAGATAGATTTGAGGTCAGGGTACTTTCAAATCCTAATGAAGAAAGAACATAGGCAATTTACTGCTTTCAGGACCCATAATGGTCATTATGAATTCCTAGTGATGCCATTTGGGTTGTCTGCAATGCACTTTACATTTCAATCACTAATGAATCGGTGTTCGGGGATCATTTGAGAAAAATTTGTGTTGGTTTTTTTTTTTTATGACATCCTCATTTACAAAGACCGAAAACACAACATTTAATTCACTTGAAAGCAGTCTTACAACTTTTGAGGGTCAATAAGTTGTTTGCCAAGAGAAGCAAATGTAGTTTTGGCCAGACTAGTGTGGAGTATTTGGGCCACATAATTTCTAAAGATGGAGTTGCCACTGATCCGGAAAGATTAAGTGTATGGTTCAATGGCCAAAACCACAAACCATTAAACAATTAAGGGGTTTCTTGGGCTTAAGGGTATTACAGAAATTTGTGAAGGGATATGGTTTCATCAACCAAACCACTCACTTCTTTACTCAAGAAGGACAATTTCAAATGGAACCCCGAGGCGACCTAGCTTTTTTCGTGGTTGAAGGAAGCCATGGTGAGTGTCCCAATCTAGCATTACCTTATTTCACAAAGAGATTTGTGGTGGAAACTAATGCTAGTGGAAAATGAATTGGAGCTGTACTCATGCAAGAAGGAAAACCCATTGCTTACATGAGTAAGTCCTTGTGTCCAAGGAATCAAGCACTCTCTGTTTATGAGAGGGAGTTTTTAGCGATACTAATGGTCATTGAGAAGTGGAAACACTATTTGCGAGGTCGAAAATTCACTATAAAAACCGACCGAAGAATCCCTTAAACACACCTTCTCGACCAAAAAAGGTGGTAACTCCACTACAACAAAGATGGATTACTAAATTGTTGGGCCTTGACTATAAGATTTTGTATAAAAAGGGGAGTGAGAACAGTGCAGGTGATGCACTATCCAGAAAGGAGAACAATTGTTCTACTATAACTACAATGGTCCCAACCTGGTTGGATCAGGTCCAGCTAAGTTACACTGATGATGATTACATTGAGGAAACCATCAAAGCCAAAGGTACTGATCCTAATACTTATTCCCTATTTCAGTTCACTAATGGTATTTTGAGATATAAAAGGAGGCTGGTTGTGGGTAGCAATAGTGGATTAAGAGATTTAATCCTTTCTGAGATGCACTCCACACCCTATGGAGGGCATTCTAGGGTTACATGAACTTATCAGAGGCTTAAGAGGATGTTTTTTTGGCCTAATATGAAAGATGATGTGTTGATGTGGGTCAAGAGGTGTGAAGTATGTGCCAAAAATAAGTCAAGCCCAGGTTTATACCCTAGCATCCTACAACCCTTACCCATTCCAGACCAAGCATGGTCACATATCTCTATGGATTTCATAGAGGGGCTTCCTAACTCTTGGGGAAAGAATGTGATATGGGTGATAGTGGACAGATTCACTAAATATTCACATTTCATAGCCCTATCACATCCATATACTTCTATTTTTTAGCTAAGGTGTTTTTGGATGTTATCTATAAAATTTGCATGGGTTACCGGTAGTATAGTGAGTGTGAGGGACAAAATATTTACTAAATTTGTTTTTGGAAGGAACTATTTAAGTTGGTGGGAACTCAATTACACCTAAGTTCATCTTATCACCCCCAATCTGATGGACATACTGAAAGGGTAAATCAATGTCTGGAGCAGTACTTGAGGTGTTTAGTAAGTGACAACCTTAAGCAGTGGTTGAAGTGGCTACCTATGGCAAAGTACTGGTACAACACAAATTATCATTCAAGTCGAAAGATGACACCTTTTGAGGCTCTCTGGGTATACTCCTCTGAGGATTCACTTATGGGCCATATTTGGATTCAACAAATGAGGAGATTAAAAATCAACTACTCACGACAACACATCATACAACAAGTCAAGGCTAATCTAATCAAAGCAATGAGAATCGCATGAAGGTACAAGCGCACAAGCATAGACAAGAGAGGGTTTTTGAGGTAGGAGACCGAGTTTTTCTCAAACTTCAACCCTTTCGTGAAATTCCATTCAATCTGAAAAAGAATTTGAAGTTGTCATCAAAATACTTTGGCCCTTATACAATCTTGCAAAGGGTAGGGAGTGTGGCTTACAAGTTAGATCTACCAATTGGGTCAAAGATTCACCCCGTCTTCCATGTTTCTTTACACAAGAAACACATAGGGGTTAAGTATGTACCTTCACAGAGTCTTCCAGATGTTGATAGCAACGGCCTCTTCCCGATCCAACCCTACTATGTCACAGAACGACGTCGATACCTGCAAAGTGGAAAAGAGAAAGATCAGGTTCGTGTCTATTGGGTTACCGAGAATTGGAAATTCGATTCGTGGGAAGATACCACCTTTGTTTTGCGAATTTTTCCTTCACTCCATCCTTGGGGACAAGGATCTTCCGTTGAAGGGAGTATTGTTGAGAGACCAGAGAGAAACGTGAAGAGTGGTGAGATGGGAACGAAAAAGAGGAGTTAAAATCAGGGTTTCCTTTATCAGTGGGAAATAGAGGTTCAGTATATATTTATCTGAATAAGGAAACTGAGGCTCAGGATCCACCTGAGCCAAACTATCTGAGTAAGGAAACTGAGGCTCAGGATCCACCTGAGCCAAATTATCAGAGTGAGGAAACTGAGGCTCAGGATCCACCTGAGCCAAAATATCTGAGTAAGGAAACTGAGGCTCAGGATCCACCTGAGCCAAACTATCTGAGTAAGGAAACTGAGGCTCAGGATCCACCTGAGCCAAACTATCTGAGTAAGGAAACTGAGGCTCAGGATCCACCTGAACCAAATTATCTGAGTAGTTTATTTGAATAAGGAAGGGATTGGGCTTCTCGCAAATGAGCCCAAACATTTAGAATAATCTGGAAGATCCATTATCTATTTTAGATTCTGTTTTTAAATACCTAAGGAATATCCACTGGTGTGTGGACCCCACTGTTAGTTACAAATACGGCCTCTGGCCGATGAATGAGAATATCAGAAAATTACATCATTCTCTCTCTTCTAACTACCTCTCCTCCTATCTAATTCTCTCTCTCCAATTTCTTCAAATCTTCATATCTTCATCTTGTTCCAATTTATATTTTAGCAACGTTATTTCAGAAAATCTAAAAAACACTTTTCAAACATCCTAGAAAATATCAAAAACGTAACATCCCCCTAGCTTGTCTGGCTTCTTCATCAGTTTCTTCTTCAGCAGTCTCCTCCTGAGACTCAGTGTTTTTCTCTTTCTTTCCTCTCAAAGTCTTCTTTGTTGGTTTGAACATGATTTTTGGCTTTGGAAAGGAAGTGGAATCGGCAAAGATGTCCTCCTCTTCTCTGCACGTTTCCAAGATAAATGCAATCTTGGTCTCATGTAGAATCTTTCCTTTGATAACTACAGGAGCCATTCACCTTCTGAATTTATTTGGCTTGATCACTCACCACCTTGATCAAATAGTGCAACCAATTGAATGCGTGGAAGGTGAATCTTCAATCACCGCCATTAGCCTTAACTTAGGTGTGCTTATCTGTTCGAAACTACCAGATCTACTCATGATGCATTTGCTTACAATATCCAACAATACTCGATATTTAGGCTTCAAATGCCTCTTATTGAGAGTAACTTCAAACTTTCTTGGATGCTCAATAATTTTATCCAAATATTCTTGTTCCCTACCCATCATGTATCTGTAGGGTCTTCACCTCTATCACTTAACTCACATATGGCATTTAGATTCTTAGGAATAATATATAATTCCCAACAAAATCCACATATTTGAACCATGCTCCAAATCGAGATCAGAATGTCGAGATTCTATGCAATTCTCATCATCTAACTACATATTAGAGATAAACTCAATTACCTCTTTCTCATATTATTTCTGGTTGATTAGCGACCCGAGCATGTAAGCTTTTGCCAAATATGAATCATATCTGGCGCCTCCTCCTCGTGAGTTGCATTGGATGAGCTTTCTAGAGAAACAATATATTCGTACCAAGGTTTATTGGAAATGACGAGTTTGTCGTTATCTGAAAGTGTCATTTTTGGAGAATTTCTAGTGAAGGGTTTTGTGATAGGTGAAAATTTCGGGCAATCGAGGGTTTCAAGCGAGTGTTTGTGAAGATGAATGCTTTTTGGAATAGGGCTTTGAAAGAAATTTTTCCAATGGATATGAGATTTTGATTTATGGAAACTTGCGTAGATGAAGAAATCGACGGTTGAGATTAAAAAACGATTAAAAGCGGGTATATGAAAGGACGATTTACGCAAATACTAAGCCGCCATTTTATCCCTATTGGTGATTAATGAACAATCGTTTAATTCTTTGTTCTGCAAACCATTGACTTTTCCTCGTGGATTTCAAAGGTCCCGCACAATTATTTCTTGGTGTTTTGTCATTTTTATTGCCAATGATTCTTGAGATTGGTTAGACAATAAATGTGTTGCATGAGTCAATACTTCTTTAGACTAATTTTCTCCATCAGTCTTACTGAGTTTTGATCTTGATAAAATGTCGATTATAATCTTCGAAATCTTGATCTTCGGGATAACCGAGTTTCCCAAGACTTCGGTGTTCAATATTTCAATTTTTATCTGAGTTTTTCAGTAAAAACCTGAGAAAACTTCATGCATCTGAAAACCTTCAATTTTTCAGATTTGCTTTATTCACCTGGATCCAGCATATCTGTTAAAATTGATTCAAAAAATATTGTTAAAAATACTACTCCAAACTTTCCTAATGCCACTTCTGTTCCTCATTTCATGCCCAGAAGTCTTCCTGACAATACTGAAGAAAAACTAAAACTTTCTTCATCCTTTGATCTCATTGATAAAATTACTCGTCGTATTTCCTACGAGGGTTCATCTTCTAAAAATATTAATTGTCTTGAAGATAATTCCAAAAATAATGATTCTGATGATAATCCTAAAATCAACAGAATTAATTTAGAACCTGGAACTAAACCTTTCTACAATAATCGATACACTTCTCCTGTATCGGATTTGAAGAAATGGCACATTTCAAAAATGGTTCAAAATATGACGGATCTTCCATAACCGAATGGAATATTGATGGAAAGTCCGAATATGAAATTTTGAATACTCTTCAAGAAATGGGAATGGCACGTGTTGCCTACAAAATTACAAATCAAAATGAAGAGAATGCAGTAGCCCTTATTGTCAGTGGTTTTACTGGACAACTAAAAAACTGGTGGGATAATTCTCTCACTCTTGAAAACAAAAAAGCTATTCTTGACCATGTTTCTACCTTCGAGGATGAAAATGGTATTATTACTATTAAAAATGATGCTTGTGAATTTTTAATAATCACTATTGGCATGTATTTTATTGGTAATCCTAAAGAAGAGCTTGACTCTACTCAAATTGTCCTTTCAAACCTTCGTTGTCCAACTCTTTCCTATTATCGTTGGTATAAGGATGTCTTTCTTACTCATGTTCTTAAAAGAACTGATTGCAATGCATCTTTTTAGAAGAAAGATTTGTTGCAGGTCTTCCTAAACTCTTTAGCGAAAGAATTCATAATAAACTCAAAGAAGCTAATGGTATGGCTGATATTAATTTTGATGGCATCACCTATGGCCAATTATTCGCTTTCATTAAGAAGGAAGCTCTCTCTTTATGTTCTGAACTCAAAATCCAATCTAAATATGGTTCCGAAAAGAGTATTTTCAAAAGAGAAGTTGGTACTTTCTGTGAAGCCTTTGAACTTCAAAAATTCAAGCTCCTTCTTCTAAACTCAAAAAGAAAGCTAAGAGATTTTCTAAAAATCCTAAAGATAGAAAATCCTCAAAGAAATATTCCTCTAATGACCCTCAAAACTATAATAAGAAAAAACCTTTTAAGAAATTTAATAAATTTCAACCAAGATGTTTTAAATGTCAAAAGCTTGGTCATAAAGCTGATGCTTGTACACTCAAAAAGAAAATTGTCGAGGTTTTTCATGATAATGAAGACCTTAGAGATAAAATCTCTGCTCTCCTTATTTCAAACAAAGAATCTTCAGAAGAAGAATAAGAAGAACATTCTGAACCTAACTCTGAAGAAAATCAAATTAATGAAATTCTTGGCAATTTACGAAGAAGAAGAAGATTGTCAAGGAGGCTTTTGTCCTCTTTCTATCAATGTTATTAATAATAAAAGTGAACAAGAACTTCTTTTCGACCTTATTGAAAAGGTTCCTGATCATGAAGATCGTCAAAAGTATTTAATAAGATTAAGAGATTTAATTCTTAAAGATGAAAATCCTAAGAAAGATAAGAATATACTTTCTCTGGAACCATTCAGTATTACAAAACTTTTTGACAAAAATCCTAGTTCCTCTATTTTCAAGACCTCTGTTGATACTTCTGACCTTCAAAGAGAAGTTAACTCTCTAAAGAAGGAAGTTAATCAACTTCAAAAAGAAATTGGAACACTTCATACTAAAGATTTAGAGCTCGAAGCTCGAATCTCTCTGCTCAAGTCTTATCCTGAAGACATTCCTGAAACTTCTAAAACAAATGAAGATTTTGTTCAAGCTATTGATAGAATTTCATTCCAAAAATGGTATAAAATTATAACTTTAATTGTTGATGATTTCAAAATAAATGTTTCATGTCTTTTAGACAGTGGAGCAGATCAAAATTGTATTAGAGAAGGACTCATTCCTTCAAAATACTATGAAAAGACTAATGAAAAACTTATGGCTGCTAATGCTACCCCTCTTCACATCAAGTATAAGCTTTCAAATGCTTATATCTGTAATCAAGGATATTGTTTCAAAACTCCTTTCATTCTTGTTAAAAATCTTAGTCAAGATGTTATTCTTGGAACTCCGATTTTTAACAACTTTATATCCTTTTGCTGTTAATAGAACTGGCATCACTACTAATATTATGGGAAATTCAATTTCCTTTAATTTCTTAAATCCTGTTAAACAAAGATAAACCTCTTTATTACAAAAATTTTTAATTTCTCAAATTAATTCTATTTCAAAAAAGCAATTTCATATTCAATCCTTACAGGAAGAAATTCCTTATTTAAAAATTGAAGAAGCTCTTAATAATAAAGATCTTCAAACAAAAATTTCTGCCTTTAAAGAATTACTTGAACGAGAAATTTGTTCTGATCTTCCTAGTGCTTTCTGGGAAGGAAAAAACATGTTGTTTCTCTTCCTTATATTCCTAATTTCATTGAGAAAAATATTCCTACTAAAGCTCGTCCTATTCAAATGAATCACGAACTTCTTAATACTTGTAAATAAGAAATCAATTCTCTATTACAAAAGAAATTAATAAAGCCCTCTAAGTCACCTTGGAGTTGTGCTGCCTTTTATGTTAATAATCAAGCTGAGAAGGAACGTGGTGTTCCTAGACTCATTATTAATTACAAACCCCTAAATGAAGTTCTCGAATGGATTAGATATCATATTCCTAATAAAAAAGATTTTTTTAATAGACTTCATAAAGCCAGAGTCTTCTCAAAATTCGATCTAAAGTCTGGTTTCTGGTAAATACAGATTAATGAAAAGGATAAATACAAAACAACATTCACAGTTCCTTTTGGCCATTACGAATGGAATGTCATGTCATTTGGTCTTAAGAATGCACCATCCGAATTTCAAAATATAATGAATGATATATTCAATAATTATTCTGACTTTTCCATTGTCTATATTGATGATGTTCTTCTATTTTCTAAAGACATTGATCAACATTTCAAACATCTTAACATCTTTTTACAGGTTGTTAAGAAAAATGGATTAGCTATCTTTGCTCCCAAAATCAAATTATTTCAAACTAAAATTAGATTTCTTGGTCATGATATTTATAGAGGCACTAGCAATTGAATTTGCCAACAAATTTCCTAATGAAATCAAAGATAAGAATCAATTGCAAAGATTTCTTGGATGTCTTAATTACATCTCTGATTTCTTTCCTAATCTAAGAATTATTTGCAAACCTCTTTTTCAAAGACTTCAAAAGGATCCTCCTTCTTGGAATTCCACTCTTACTAATATTATTATAGGTATTAAACAAAAGGTTAAATCTCCTTCTTGCTTAGCTATTCCTAAACCTGATGCTTTCATGATTATTGAAACTGACGCTTCAGATATAGGATATGAAGGAATTCTAAAACAAAGAATTGCATCTCATGCATCATCTTTGCAAAAATCAAAAGAACAACTTGTTAGATTTCATTCCAGTATTTGGTCCGGTCCTCAAAAGAATTACTCTACCATTAAAAAAGAAATCCTTTCTATTGTTCTTTGTGTTTCCAAATTTCAAGATGATATATTTAATAAAAAATTCCTTTTAAGAATTGATTGCAAATCTGCTAAAGAAGTTTTACAAAAAGATGTAAAAAATATTGTTTCAAAATAATTTTTTGCACGATGGCAAGCCATCCTCTCTAGTTTTGATGTTGATATAGATTATATTAAAGGTGATAATAATTCATTACCTGATTTTCTGACGAGAGAATTTCTTCAGAAAGATGAATCGACCAAGAATGCAGACTCCTGATCATTACTCATCACATGCACTCATTAATCCTAACCAATTTCAAGCCATTTCGGATTTCCCTTCATTGCCTTATTCAAATGTGCTTAGGGCACCTGCTCCTTCTACTCCTGTTAAACTAGAGCCATTTGGTTCTAACTTAACAAATTTCAATCCTTCAAAGCATTCTTATTTCACAAAGCTAAACCCAGAGCATATAACTCTGACAAAATTCACAAATTCTCCAGATTTCAAAACTCTCAAGGATATTATCTCTAGATATTTTCCTTATGGTTGTCAATGGTATTCTGACAATCTTTTCAAAACTAAAAAATTCTATGAATTCATACTTGTCGACACTAATTATGTTGAAATTGTTCATACTATGGATCAAAAAAACCCGGGAAGGATCTCTTTCTCAAAATGTATTATTAAGAACATTCTTAGATCCGAGGATTGGACTTCTTCCTATCCTGAAAAATGTTTTTCAAAACCGTTCTCTCCACAAGGATTTTCCTATCCTGACTACAAAATGGCATGGTTCAAAATGTTTTATTTTAGACCCTTTGATCACTCATGGTTCTTTACATTTCATGTTGACTTTTCTAAAACCATATTCTCGATTTGGTTTTTGGAATGGTGGGTTCAATTCGGACCTTTATCAATTATTTTGCCAACTGAAATTCAAGAAGCACTCACTTACTACTGTCAAAAGGCTCCAGGCGAGCAATACAGAAAAATGATTCAATTCTACGCTGAGTTCAAGGTCCCTTGGATTCTTTGTTGGAGCTTTACCTTTTCACAACATTTCCCCAAACCATTTCCCATCTCTATTGTTAGAGAATTCAAGGTTAAATGGTGGCAATGATTTTCTACAAAATACTGCAATCCGTCTGTTGTTCAAAAGTTCCTCACTACATGTGAAAAACCTAAATGGGAACATCCATCAAAAACCATTCAACAATCAGCAAAGCTCAACCAGTTCAAAAAAGAAGAAAAAATCTAAAGAGGTTAAAACCTTTGAAGATGAAGCTCCTCCCCTCTCTCAAAAGCATATAAAGATGTTCCAACTTCTGGAGGATAATCCAGATATGGCCAAAGGATATTTGCAATTCATTAAGGGAAAAAGAAATTCTTCCACTACTGAGGAAGATGTTTCTGATAATTCAAGTTCTGATGTTTTCGGAGGTCAATGTGCTCAAGATCCATATGACTTGACTACCTTGCATTTCAAAAGAAAAAAAATAAAAAGCAATTGCAAAAGAATAATATACAATTGCAAAAGAAAAAAGAAAAATTCAAAAAAGCCGAAAAAATAAAATTGGCAAAAAAGAAAAAAAAAAAAAAAAAGCCGAAAAAATGAAAAAGGCAATAAAAAAGAAAAATGATAAATATTTCTCTATTAACTTGTCTTTTTCCAGGTACTTCAAATCTGAATTACAAGAATGAATCAGAAGCTTCTCGGTGAAGCGAGTATTCATTCACATTCAAACTTTTACAAGCTGGATTCAATCATCGATAGTGTCAAGATCATGGACCCTCTTCCTTTTACTTTCGGTTGCCGACAAGATAAAAAGAAGATGCTCTCCCACCTGCCACTAAATTCAAAAGTCCCATGTGATGTGATCCCGGTCCCGGCACCTGCAAATTAAAGCAAAATTAAAGCAAATGAAATTCAAATTCAAATGAAGTTCAAGTGAATGAAGTTTATAAATAGACTTCGAAACTCTTGTAACATTCATTCAATTTTTTAGCCAATATCTCATTACAAGTCTTTACGACAATACCCTTATCATCATTATCCTATCATTCCAAAGTTTGTGTTTACCATTCAAGTAAGATTTGTATTACAATTGTAATTTTCCATTCATATATTTCAAGTTTATTCAAACATGTTTTTTACTTATGCGTTTTTTTTTTCTGCATTTAAATACATTTGGTTACCCGGGTTATACATATGTATGTATGTATGAAATCGAGTAAAATTTTTGAACCTTGTTCCCATTGGGACTGGACCAGGAAACAAGGGAAAATGTCTTCTTCTTTATTTATTGGGAAATTTTGGGGAAATTTGAAAAAAAAAACAAAGTTAATAGAAATATTTCTTTTTTTTCTTTTTATTTTTTTAATTGAGGTCCTAATTGAACCCACTTTCAGAATTTTTTCTTTTGTTTAAACCATGAGTGACAAGTTAATAAACAAATATTTATCATTTTTCTTTTTTATTTTTACCTTTTTCATTTTTTTGCAATTCCTTTTTTGATTTTTTCTTTTGATTTTAGTTTTGATTTTTTCTTTTTTGATTTTTTTATCATTTTATTTTTTCTTTTGCAATTTGGCTTTTGTGAAATAAGAATGCTTTTTAATTTTTTTTTTCTTTGAAAGTATATATTATTATCTTTTGCAAAAATGCTTTTGGATTTTTCTTCAAGTTTTTCCAAATTCTCTTTTTTTTTTTTATTCTGGAAATGAAAAGAACATCATAATTTTGAAATGGAACTTTTTTGATGGATATTTTTGAAATTTTTGATTTTAATGAGAAAAAGATTCTCGTATTTAATTTGAAAAGGGAATTTTTTCTTTTTTGGAATTTTTTGTTAATCGAGGATCCTTTTTAAAAATTTTTTAATTTTTTTCTTTTTCTTTTTAATAATTTTATTTTTAGAAATTTGTTTTTCTTTTTTGCTTTTGAAAATATTGTATTAATTTGATTTTTGGGGCAAAAATAATTTAATCCATTTTTCTTAAAAACCCGATGTTAAGATGTTTGAAAAGTTGAAAACCTCAAGAACATCATCAATATGGTTTTGGAAAAGTCAATAATTATTTCTTAAATTCAATTTTGAAATTCGGATGGTGCATAGGGCATGACATTTCCATTTAAAATAAAACAAACCATGTTTTTCATTAATTTTTAGAGCGTCGGGTTCTACGATAATCAATAAAAGATTTCTTTTAGAGAAGATATCTAATCCATTCGATATTGCTTATTTATTGAATTAAGATTTTGAGGGGAAACGAAATTTTTTTTTAAATCTAGGAATAAGATCTAGGAATTAATTATAAGATATCTAATCCATTTAATTAATTTAGATTTGTTGACACCAATTTTGATTAATTTGATCCCAAAAACAGAATGAAAGTATTCTTTATATTTTGTTATAAAATTGATTTTTCTCAATTTTTAAATAGGAATTGACATGTTCAAAATAATCTTGATAGTTGATAAAGAGAATTTCCTCATTCCATTAGGAATTTTTGAAGATTTTAATGTATTAGGGGATGTTATCGCAAAATGTATAGTCGTGAATATATAGATCAAATTAAAAGTTTCAGGTAGGATTAAGACTTGAAGATTATTTGAAGAACTCTCGATAAGTTTACGAAGAAAGTTGATTCTTTTGTTAGTTTTTCCAAGGAATAACATGATTTTGATGGAGTTTTGAAAAATTTATCCTTGAAATTAGTTTATAAGGAATTCAAAGTTATAATTTTTTTTTTAGAAAGACTTCTTATAATATTCTTTAAAAGAAACTTTTCATAATATCTTTAAGAAATTCGATGATTAATAAAGACATGAAAGATTTTTTTGGAAAAAGAAGATAATTGTTTAAGATTTTGGAATGGCGATTGAATAAAGATTTGACTAAGCATGAACTTCGATATACCGGTTAATATATCTATGAAGACTTGAGAAGACTAGGATTTTTGTCAAAAGTTTTGTAATATCGAAGACTGAAGAATGGTATATTTGAAGACTTCGAAAAAACAACTTCGATAGAAGACTTCGAAGACAGAAGGCGAAGATCAAGAATATTGAAGGAGCGATATTCGCGAAGACTTCGGTATGATGTCTTGAATGATTAACTCGATATAAACTGAATATTCGAAGATCAAAAACCCGCCTTTGAAAAACTATCCGTTGGAGATAACCCGTGAGTTTTCCTCTTATGGTGTGTGAAAAAGCGGCTATATTTAGGTTTGACACTCCTAACTACGTTTTAAGCAATAACCTTTCATGTAGCCGGTCTTCACTTTTTGCGGTCTGGAACTTAGTATACGAAATCTTTTTCGATGACTGTCCATTTGTCGATGTCGATATAGTATAATATAGTTGTCTTCCTCTTTTTGACTTTTGTCTCAAGTTTAAAGGTAGACAATTCAGCGGCTCTTTTTAGTTACAATCTACGAGTTGATATAACCTTAACAACACTTTGTCTTAGTTCCTTTTATGCGCATTTGAATGTCTTGGACAATATCTAATTTTCTAAGGAATCGCGATCTTCCGATATTGAATCCTTGAGATAGATATTTTTCGATTGCCTCGGAACATTCGAGTTTATCTTGAGCATTGATACATTAATGAGTCTTGATAATTCTTTGTGCCTTGATATTCTTGATCTTGATTCTTGATCTTACATCTTACGAGTCTTGAGTCTTGAAGTCTTGAGTCTTGGCGTCTTACGAGTCTTGACGTCTTCTTTGTCTTCATAGATATACTGAATGGTATACTGAGTCTTCATGCTGAGTCTTCAGTTCTTCAGTTTCATACTGAGTCTTTAGTATCTCAGTTTCATCTTGAGTCTTGATATCTCGATTTCATCTTGAGTCTTTCGAAACTCGATTTCATCTTTGAACTTCGGTTTCTTGAAAACTTATTGAGTTCTTGAAATCTTGATCTAACTTTGATCTATATCTGCTGACTATACATTTTGCGAGATAACATCCTAATACTCTAAAAGCCGAATCGACTCAACTATCAAGATTATTCTGAACATGTCATACTCAGGGGTTTTGGGATCTAATCAAAATTATATCTTTATTAAATTCATCTCCCAACAATTTCCCCATTTTTGATGATGCCAAAACCTATCTTGTTACAAACATACTTAACCTATACTCAGGTTTCAGTTTATCCTATTACAAGATTGATTTTTATTTTCAACAATTTCCCCCATAAATAATGAGTCTCCCAACAATTAATCTCCCAACAATTTCTTCAGTAAAGAATCTCTCAAAGGATTCATCACCAAATACTTAATTTCCCAACAATTAATTCAGAGACAATCATTCAGGCATATCAAATTTAAAAGACATGTAAATAAGATAATGAGATATTATCTTTTGAGCATAAATGATAAGTTTTCATTGATGATAGGTAGACTGTTACAAGTTACAATGAATCTTATCTGAACAAAATCAAAAAGACAAAAAAAAAATGATTACAAGAATCTTCTGAGTCTTCATCTTCTGTCTTCTTCTGCTCTTCAGCTCGGCTCTTCAGTTCGACTCTTCCACCTCATCAGCAGGGACTTCAAGGTTGAACATTCCGTAATATCTTCTTTTCAACGCATCTCTTTCTTTAATGATATCGAGTTGTTCCTGTCGGACCAAACCCAATAGGCGTCTTGAGATATTTCTTGAGCAATGACTTTCTCATTCACACAGCCATTCTCCAGCCTGGGAGGAGGGTACACGTATGGACCAGGGGCGGTTATCTGCACCTTTCCTTCATCCGCAAGATTTATCCATCCTTGAAGATATTTAGGATAGAAGGTCAGGAGATAGTCGATGAAAGCCTCATTCGGATCTGAGCTCTCCCCTCTCCATTCTCTGAGCACATCATAGTAGAACCAGAAGGTTCTCTTGATTTCTTCCCATGCATCATTAGATGGAATGGCATCCATTTGTCAACGTGCGGCCATTTCTGTGCTTTAGTGTTCCCTCTCCTCTTGCTTGCGAACTTTTTGAACCCACTCCTTTTTTTCTGCTCTTCTTCTACCTTCTTTTCGATCCTTTGGTACACGAAAGCGAAGCGGCGGCTTTCTTCGCTTGTTCAATCTGGAGTGTTTTCAGAGCGCTTCTGGTATTGAAGACCCTCTTCTTAGGCTCAACCTCAGATTCTTCAATATCCAGCAATAATTTCCTCTGAATTGGCTTAGAAGCCTTTGCTCTTTTGCCCTCAGGCTCTTTCATCGCCATACCCTTTCTCTTGATGGGCATTTCAGCACCAGCTAGGCTTGTAGCAATCCTTCCTCTACCACCACTCGGTTTCTCTGAGAACTTCTGCATTGTTTCCTCTGAAACTTTGAGTGTAGGTGGCTTCTCCACCTCCTTGAACTTAAGCTTCTCAGTGACTTCTATCTCCTTCATGGCTTCGGCAATAATCTTCTTCTCAGCTTCCTTTACAACCTTGCCCTTCAGAGTATGTTCCAATAAAACCCTGAGATCAGCTCCAGGTCTTTCCCCCTTCTTGGAACCATACTCTGGCAGACGCCTGGAGAGTGATGTGTCCATATGGTATTGTCCTTTACTGACACTCCGCACCTCCCCTGCCATCTGATCTTGCTCCTCCTCGAGCCTTCTGAGGTGGTTCTTCGCCACGGAGAATTCTTCAGACAGATGAGCAAATTGGCTTGAGAGAGCTTCCTTGAACATGTCTGTCATCTTGGCCATGAGCATTGAGCTCATTTCCTCAATAGCGTTCTTCACCAGCATCTCACTCATCTCTACCAATCTTGCTTCTAGATTTTGAGTCTGCTCCTGATGCTTATGCTTCAGCTCTGCATTAAGCTCAGCCTTGACCCCCTCCATCTTTTCTTCTAATTTTCCTTCCATGGAGGTCGACATCTGTCGAGTATCTGAAGCTGCACCATTACTGAAGAAGAACTCAAGTTATCGATCTTCTGTGCTTGGTTGGCGATGCCTCCTCCGTCTCCCGAGCAACTTTGGTCAGGATCGGCTCAACCTTCTCTAACTTCACCATCAGTGGGGTGAGATCAATCTCAAGGAGTATATCGTCGGCTTGGTGACTCTTGAGTTGGTTGTTCATCCTGAGTCTCGTTCTGAACCGGAGCTTAGTTTGAACTGGGGCTTCGGACTTCGATCCTGAGTCTGGGATTCACCCCCGAACTTAGGTGTCACTTTGAGCCTCGGTCTGCATATCAGACATTACAGAGTTAAAGGTAGGAACTTCAGTAATCCTGGAATAATTATCAATAGTGCCAAAAGTTACCTGAAGGCTAACCTCAGTCTGAGGATGTTCGACAACAACTTTGATCGGCATCGGTTAGTCTTTCTCATACGAGATTGACTCGTCATCCCCCTTGTTGGTCCCCATCCCGTCGAGATTTGTCTTTGGAGCTCGGGAACCAACTTCAGCAATCCACTCAGCAAGCTTCCTCTTCACAAGCTCATCAAAGTCTGAGATTTTCATCCTGAGCTTGGTTTTTCTGAATCCTGAGAATTCAGTGAGAAAAGTTGTCTCCTCGTTCCACCAGTCTTCCCCTCTGAATGAAGCAATATTGAGCATCTCCTGAAGAGTCTGGTTGAGGATGTAGACCGTTGACCTCAATCTGAAGAAGATGTCTTGGAGGTCAGGGAATGAGCTAAGCTCAGGGTAGTGGTCAAGGATGAACCGTTCCCCCTTGCTTCGCCATTCGGTCTCTTCAGCTTCACCTTTCTTGAGCATCGGGCTCTTAGGTTCGATTAGAATTCTGGCGAAAGATCGACTAACGGCTCGTTCGAGGGAGCTCATCAAAAATTCATCGGCTCTGAGGCTCAAAGAACTCGAGGTTTGGGCATCGGCTCCCGGTTTGAACTTTGGCTTGGTTACGAGGTCCGCAGTAGCTCCTCCTCCGATTGGGAATTTTAGTTTGCTCACGAGGCGGACATTTCCTCGTGAGGAATCCCGAACATTTTTACGAGGTCGGCGGTGCTTCCTCGGCGGGAATCAGACTTGCTCGAGGTCCGAGGTCCTTGGAATATTTCTTGAGAGAACTTATCAGAACTAAGCGATGTCTCAAGAACCTCAGAGAATACTTGCTCCTCAGTTTGATCCCGTGCCTTTGAGATAACCTGAGCCAATACAAGTAAAGGCGATTTACGGCGGTTTGGCTCTCGAAATTTGAATCTCCTCGATCTCACTTTCCTCATCATCATCGGTGAGAACCACCATTCTTTTGCACTTAGGAGCAAGGGTTTTCTGCTTCTTCAATTTCTCACCATGCTCCTTCTTGGCATCCAACAAGACCTTCCCCCCGGTTTGTTGGCTTTCTTCAGCAGCAGCCGCAACTGGTGATTCCACTTTCTTCTCTTTCTTCCCTCTAATCCGTTGGAGAGATAGCTTCGTGAGTTTCCTCTTATGGTGTGTGAGAAACGGCTATATTTAGGGTTTGACACTCCCTAACACGTTTTAGGCAATATCCTTTCATGTAGCCGGTCTTCACTTTTTGTAGTCTGGAACTTAGTACTTCTGACATCTTTTCAGAGTGACCTTGGTGTATACCTATAAATACTTGTGACCTTCTACATTCAAAGGTTACGGGAAATTTGTAAGCAACTCAAGAGCTCAAACTTATTATTGCAAGTTGAAGCACTCGAAAAACCGAGAATTTCCCAAGTGCTTTAAATCGAAGAGAGCTCATTCCACTAAGCCTAGCTTGATATGATATATCCAAAGCTTAGTCGAGATATCCTAGCCTTTGCATTGTTCTTTATTGTAAAGGATATCTCATCCTAGTTGGAAACCAACCAAGAAACCCCAAACCCTTTGTAAGGTAGTTTGAGTGTGATTGTTGGTGAGATTGGAGTTGTAAAGAGTGAGTGAACTACATTGAGGTAGTCAGAAAGCTCTAGAGGAGAAGTGAGTAATCTATCTTGGATAGACATAAAGCTTGTGTGAGTTTGAGTTAGTAAACTTAGTAAAAAGCTCAAAATTAGAAAGGTTAGTAAACTACAGAGGTAGTCAGAAAGCTCAAAATTAGAAAGGTTAGTAAACTACAGAGGTAGTCAGAAAGCCTTAGGAAGTGATTAGTGAATTTCTCTGAAAAGATCAGGGAGGGTGGACGTAGGAGCTTGAGTCTCTGAACCACTATAATCGATGTGTTCTTTGCTTTTCTGTTTTTTGCTTGATTTATCATTTGTATTACTTTGTCTTGAAAGCATATTTTCAGCGATATTTCATTGGAATCAATCCACTGAAAGTTGCATATAAATTGAATCACAGCCTAATCATTATTCCATTAAAGGAAGGTTTTCAAGCAAAAGCTTAAAACGAGTATAAACTAAGGGCCAACCATTCCGTACATCTGAGTAGCTAGAACAGATAGTTACCAAACTGAACTTACTCTTCTGAGGGTTCAGTAAGTTAGTTATCTGATCCAAGCAACTTCGGGATCTCTAAAACTCGAGGACTCGGTTGGGATTATCGCGAGGTATCTGAAAGCGACTTCGAGGATCACCATGTCTCGATAGACTTTGACTCGGAGCGATTTGTGCTTCTCGGGACCAAATCATCGAGACAACTGACCCCGGTGACCTCGATGAAAAAGTTTTAAAAATCCTAAACACGTGTATCCCCCCATACACGTGTAAGACTCGTTTGCACCGGGACCAACATGTTCACTTTTATTATTAATAACATTGATAGAAAGAGGACAAAAGCCTCCTTGACAATCTTCTTCTTCTTCAGAACTACTGTCAAGAATTTCATTAATTTGATTTTCTTCAGAGTTAGGTTCAGAATGTTCTTCTTGTTCTTCTTCTGAAGATTCTTTGTTTGAAATAAGGAGAGCAGAGATTTTATCTCTAAGGTCTTCATTATCATGAAAAACCTCGTCAATTTTCTTTTTGAGTGTACAAGCATCAGCTTTATGACCAAGCTTTTGACATTTAAAACATCTTGGTTGAAATTTATTAAATTTCTTAAAAGGTTTTTTCTTATTAGAGTTTTGAGGGTCATTAGAGGAATATTTCTTTGAGGATTTTCTATCTTTAGGATTTTTAGAAAATCTCTTAGCTTTCTTTTTGAGTTTAAAAGAAGGAGCTTGAATTTTTTGAAGTCCAAAGGCTTCACAAAAAGTACCAACTTCTCTTTTGAAAGTACTCTTTTCTGAACCATATTTAGATTGGATTTTGAGTTCAGAACATAAAGAGAGAGCTTCCTTCTTAATGAAAGCGAATAATTGACCATAGGTGATACCATCAAAATTAATATCAGCCATACCATTAGCTTCTTTGAGTTTATTATGAATTCTTTCGCTAAAGAGTTTAGGAAGACCTGCAACAAATCTTTCTTTCCAAAAAGATGCATTGCAATCAGTTCTTTTAAGAACATGAGTAAGAAAGACATCCTTATACCAACGATAATCCGAAAGAGTTGGACAACGAAGGTTTGAAAGGACAATTTGAGTAGAAGTCAAGCTCTTCTTTAGGATTACCAATAAAATACATGCCAATAGTGATTATTAAAAAATCACAAGCATCATTTTTAATAGTAATAATACCATTTTCATCCTCGAAGGTAGAAACATGGTCAAGAATAGCTTTTTTGTTTTCAAGAGTGAGAGAATTATCCCACCAGTTTTTTAGTTGTCTAGTAAAACCACTGACAATAAGGGCTACTGCATTCTCTTAATTTTGATTTGTAATTTTGTAGGCAACACGTGCCATTCCCATTTCTTGAAGAGTATTCAAAATTTCATATTTGGACTTTCCATCAATATTCCATTCGGTTATGGAAGATCCGTCATATTTTGCACCATTTTTGAAATGTGTCCTTTCTTCAAATCCGATATCAAGAGGAGTGTATCGATTATTGTAGAAAGGTTTAGTTCCAGGTTTGAAATTAATTATGTTGATTTTAGGATTATCATCTGAATCATTATTTTTGAATTATCTTTAAGACAATTAATATTTTTAGAAGATGAACCCTCGTAGGAAATACGACGAGTAATTTTATTAATGAGATCAAAGGATGAAGAAAGTTTTAGTTTGTCTTCAGTATTGTCAGGAAGACTTCTGGGCATGAAATGAGGAACAAAAGTGGCATTAGGAAAGTTTGGAGTAGTATTTTTAACAATATTTTTTGAATCAATTTTAACAGATATATTATCAACCTGTTCGGCTATAGTATGAAGAATTTGATTTGAATAATTATTTTGTTCGTGAAGTTTTCTGATGTCACTCATTTTTGGTACATCATCTCCTTCTCTTCCAACTCTGAAAGGAGTTTCCATAACTTCTCCATTAGTAATAGGAATTTTAATATTTTGAAGAGGTGGATGAATAGCGGTAATTGTTGAACCTGTTGCAAGATTCCATTTTTTATAGAGATTGGTTTGAACATTAATTTGATCAAGGGTATAGACATCTTCCTCAATGTCATTAAGTTTGCAATAAGCAGCGAACCAATTTAAAATAGGGATATTGTCTCTGAATTTATGGAGACCATTAATCCATTCTTCTTGAAGTTTGTTTCGAAACTTTTCATCAAGTTTTAAAAACCAATTTCTTCTATCTTCGTCATCAGGATCATTGAATTCTTCTTCAAGATAATTGAAGTCGACATGAAATTCTCTCTGAATCATATTGATTTGATCCATTTGAGAATAGGTTGGAGAACCAATATGAGATGGTTCTTCATTGAAGTCAGTATGATAGTTGGTGCTAGGAAAAGGAGTTTTAAAATCAACTTTGACATTTTGAAAGTTAGATCTAGATCCTTCTGAGAATGAGGCTCTAGAAGAGATTTCTTGAATTTGAATATTAGGTCTTTCTTTAAGATGTAAAGAGTTGAATCGAAGTAGAACTCTTCCTTCAGAGTCTTCTTCTATTTAAGAGATTTCTCTTTTTTCAATTCTTCTAGGAATTTGAGGATTAGAAATTTGGAATTCTTTCGGAATGGTTATTTCATTCCATTTAAGTCTTTTAGGGACAAATATGGCAGAGTTATCTGCTTCTATTTGTAGTAAGACGGTTTCATCTTTTGAGGTAGGATTAAGGATGAATTTAGGATTAAGCTGAGAAGACATAACCCTAAAATGAATTCGATAAATAATTGCAAAGTTTTTGCAGAGATGCTTAAATTCATCTCTTTGAATATGCATATCAAGAATAAGAGCATCATTAATAAGAGGATCAGTAAGGTCCACAGAGTAATTAGGAGCACAATTATTCAAATTGGAGTATTCCTCATACTGCTATTGATACTTTGTATCAAATAGGTAGTTTTGATTTTAAGACTGCTAGATCAATTAAAATTAATGAAGAAACTATTTCTGTTAATGAAGAGTTTCATTCTTATTCATTAATGTCTAACGTTTCTATTAAGAAACACCTTAAAAATGGTTATAGGTATATTCATTTTGGTTTAATTCAAGTTGCTATCAAACCCCTAGTTCATATAGGTGTTGATGCTCCTGTTTATCTAGCTCTCCGTGATAACCGTCTCAAAAGATACAAAACTTCTTTATTATCCATGATTCAAACTATGGTTGGAAGAACATTAGCCATTGCAGCTGCAAACGTCGCCGTTGTGTATTTCATCCCCAAAAAATACAGATTTTGGTCTATAACTGGCCTTCAAAATACATAATTAAATTATTAATATTGCAAATTATATAATATATATATATATATATATAGAGAAAAAAAGGGATTATAATAAATTTTAAATATGTGCATTTGTACAAGAGTATAACTTACTCCAAAAGACTGAGAAGCATGATCTTGAGGAATATAGATGTAGTCATTTTTTGCCTTATTTTCCTGCCCATGAAGTTATATTTTAGATTAATAATACGAAAAATATAAAATATGAAACATTCGTTACAAGAAAATTGACCTTTAGTGACAATATTCATATGTCATTATTGTTTTTCTAGCTAAAAGAAAATGATTTGACTTTAACTAGGGAAGTTATATATAATGACATGATGATGACAAATCAAAGGTCATCTTTCAAAGGTAGTGATTATTGGATCAAATTAAATGAATCAAGAATGAAATTTATTACTTGTCTAAGGCGAAGGCGAAAGGGGCAATGACGATGGTGGCGACAGCGTGGCGATAGACGACGAAAACGTAATTGCTCATCCCCTCGTTTAGAGCAGCTTTAGAAATGATGTCCATGCCTGCTAGCCCTGCTTGTAGGAAAACAACGGCTAGAAATGGCTTCGCCTTCTCAAACATCAAACCTAGATTTTCTCTCTTCATTTCTTCCACAAATTAAATTTGCTTTCCAAATCAAAACCTACATATATATATATATATATGTATAGTATCAAAAAGATTATATGTGTGTGTTTTATCAATTTAATTATAGTGTTTATAATAACATGAATGGAAAAATAGAATTAATTATTAACACTTGGAAGAGAAAAAAATGAATGAGAGAATGGGAATATTATTCATGCAATTTTCCATGCAAATATGCGTTTCAAGTGGAATTAAACTTACCTTTGTACTCCTAAACTTATTTCCAATATCAATTATCTATTGATTATTGGAAACTACTCTTCAAAACTCTCTTTTAATATATTTGCCTCAATGAAGGCCATCCTTATATATATGTGCAAATTTGAGTATAGATAAAAAGTAAGGTATTAGATTCCCGCCCACAATGTCATGCCTACGTACTCCTCTCTCTTTACTGATCACGTGTATATTGATAGTGTCGTCATTATTGATAAAATATGTGTGAACTCGAATTCACCGTGAACTCGATTTTTTTAGTATCACTGTTATGCATAAAATTTATCAATGTTATGTACAAAAACTATTACTATCTAAAAAAGTGCTTTATTTTTTTAAACAATGAATTTTTTTGTACATAACAGTGATAATTTTTTTACATAACGGTATTAAAGTTTATGTATATACGTGGTTCCGAGGAGTGTTACTCGTCATTATTTAACTAAGACTAAAGATATACACCACCACTCTCCTGGCTTTTTTGTTTTCTTTTAAAAAAAAATGCTAATCATGATCATGTTCCAATTTACATAGTTAATTTCCTCCTCAATATTGGTGCAATCATTTATTTAATTTATGCATTTTTTTACTATATATATGGGAAATTTAATTTTGACCCTTCGCCACTATAATAAATTCTCCATTAAGGAAATTGTGTGCCACTAGTAGTTTAATCCATTCAGGAAATTGTTTGTCTACTTATATATGACATGATGTGACTAAAGAATTTGTCCAAAAACTAAAAAGTGGTTAATTTTTAGTATATTTGAGCTAAATGGGATGCGATATTTTTATTTATTGTTATGATGCTTTAAATTTTTAAGAGTTTAATATATTAAAAAAAAATCTGAAATGGTATTGCATTTTGTGTATGATATTATCCCACGTAAGTGATGGTTTATGAACAAATTATTCTCAATGTTAATTAGTGGAGTAAGTTGGTAATTGTGGATTCTTCGAAATGTTGTTAACCCAATTACTTAATTTAAAGTGTGTTTTCAAACTCTAACAAAAAAACTTAAAGAATTTTTTTTTTTTAAAAAAATTTATCTCACACAATTTTTGAATAAAAAATGATTTTGGAAACTATTTCGTTGAATTTAAAAACATAACCTTGGTCCTCAAAGTTTGATTTTTAGTTGACTCCATGATATATATGATTATTTAATGAGTACATATGAAGAATGCCATATGGCTATTCGTTCTTGATTTAAGAACAATGGTAGATGAAGATTCTCTTTTCTTTCTCTTTTAACCCCTTTTAAAAGGACTTCTATTAGACAATCCACAAAAAGATGCTTGGATTCAATTATATAATTAATTATGATGATGAAAAATTCTTTTAAATTTTTTTTATAAGTGATTCCCTGTACGAACTTTAGTGTGTGTCCCCTGATTGGTTAATCTTGCTATGGATTTTCTTCCATAAATCTCTCTGGACTAAAAATATTTGCTCCTCTTGGGGTTGCGTCACTTTACAATTCACACACACACATATATATATATATACACACGCACATTAATTAAGAGTGTGTTTGGTAGAGCATAAAATTTTATATCAACTTTTCTTTATTGTGTATGTATATTATACCATCGTTTAGAAGGTTCGATTCCCATTTTTCACTTTTTGTATTTTATTGGTGTTTTACTCTGCTGAATTTTTAACACATAAACTCAGAATAAGGTGGTTTGTTTGATTTTTTTTTTTATTCCACATGTCATTTATTCATAATATGAAATACAAAGTGAACATCCATTATGAAATAGGTGATCTCATTCCGATAAAAAATATCATACTTAAGGTATTGTCAGTACGTACTCTAGGTATAATTTGGCCCAATTTATTACTGTGCAAATCTTTATTTTTGATGCACATACATTGTCGAGTGCTTATGTGCAAATTCGGCAAGGTATGTGCAACAAAATTGTATCCTATAATAATAGCAAAAATAATTATACTTTACATTAATAGTTTGAGCCAAATTGTACTTTAGAAGTTAGAGCAATATATTATTTCATAATTTTCTATCTATATACACACAACATCATGTTAAAGACACAAAATAGAGTGAACAAGTTTCTCACAAGAATATATAAAATTTGTTAAGTGTATGACTTATATTATCAAGAGTATTAGTTGTGATAACTTAAGGTTATGTCTTTTTATTGTATAAAAAGTATTACTCATGACATTGAAGGGCGTGACTTACGTTACAATAGGGATATTAATAATGATAACTGAAGAATGTGACTTACACTACAAAAAGATATTAATCATGATAATTAAAGCATCAATCATATGTATAAATATAAAATCAGTTCTACGATAAACAAATATCCCAAAAACCTGCTCCATGTCAAATGGTTTGTAATGAAGCAGCAATTTGGTGCCCCACATGCATATAAGCTTTAATAGTCTAATAATTGAAACATAGACCCCTAGTCGAGCACTATAACCCTACATGATTTTTATAATATGCTTTAATTTAACACTATGTAATTTGCTTTGATTTAATACTATATGTAATTTTCTCTCAAGGTTTCTGCATAGGCATTGCACCAAATATTTGCATATCTTAGTTTTGGTGTCCTCAAGAATCAGTATTTACCCATTGATTACATGCATTCAACTAATTTGAATTTTATACCCCCAAAGATTGGCAAGTGATGTAGACTTGAGATTTAAGAGTACGCCCATTTTTAGGTCTCAGGTTCGAAACTCTTTCCTCTTGAGATGTCTCAGACCATAGTAGGGCCCCCGTTAGTAGACGGTGGGTTCTGATCTCCCAGATTAGTCGATCTTCGGATCGAATACAGAGTTATCCAAAAAATAAAACTAATATTAATTTCATAATGCATTTTGAGTTTAGGTATCTGAGTAATCACTTATCTTATATTGTCAGGGTTGAAGTACCATGTGCTTCAATTTTTATAACAAATCTTCCTATTTTCGATTTTAAAGAAAAAAGAATTAAGTGGGTTTTATGAAGTTAAACTCAAAACACCCTGTACTGAATTTAACCACATAAGAAAATGTGTTCTCCATTACACCATTCAATTCCTTTTTTTTAATTTATTATTGTTCTTTATTTTTTTATGCATTATATATCCATCATTTTATTTAATCTAACACTCGTACCTGTTATAAATTTTGAAGAGATAGTTATTTAATTTTCATTATGAGACACACTTATGTGAGACGATCTTATGATGAGACGGGATATAATGTGGGCATTAACGTTTTAACATTTTGAAATGGGTGAATGTTGATTTGTGTTAGGTTGTACCCCGTCACATGCATAAGACCGTCTCGTATGCGTTTTTTTGTCTTTCATTATATATAATTGAATGATTATTTTCTTCAATTTTAATCAATAAATATTAATTATTTTACATTATTTATAATTGCCACAATAAGTGTTTTTTATATATTTTTTTTTGGAGAAGTGCTATTAAGTATTACTATTAATATGTTTTTTCTTTAATGTTTTTCAAAAGAAGATTGGCATGATTATTAAATTCCACAATTTGTAAGAGAATAGATTTGACTCTTTATTGTTTTGCAAGGTAATGAATTAGGGATATAACGATATACTTTTGAATATTTAATAATTAATAATAGACCGAACCCCAATTTTTAGTTAATTCTATTTTAAAAAGTTCTCTTTTTATTAATGATTCTAATTTATTCTTTTCTAGCCAAGAGAATTTTTTTACGAACTATACTCTCATCACTTTTTTAAAAAAAAGACCAGTTCTTAATGGTGATAGTAAATAAAGTAGTAGATTTAAATTGCGCATAATTTCCGTTATATGAAGAGAATTAAGCATTGTAAGATTTAATATATCAATTGATATTAATGCAATTTCAATAGGTAAAATGAATATTAATTATATATTATATAGTAAATAAAGCTATTGCAAATATCAGTGTTTAATTAATCATCCGTTGTTAGCAAATCCTGACTCTGTCTCTGAGTGTTAATTATGTTAAGTTGCACTTCGTCTCATATGAGTTTTTTTTTAATATATTTAGTAATAATTTGTTGGCCCACATGTGGATAAATTTTGTTGCACAGCAGGACTCCACTTGTTTGAATTTTGGATATTCTTTGCTGTAGTGAAATCAGATATGATAGCTAATTATTCATTCAGAGCGACATTATGTTCGAATATGGTGTATGTGGATATATGTTCTGTGCGACATTAAGTCGATTCGTATCTTTTATTTATATATAAAGTATCAGTTCATAAATTGTCGTTTTAGATAAGACAACTTATGTTTTTGCTCATTTAATTTTAATAAAATTAAGAAACAAAAATTTTAATTTATTCTAAAGTGATGGATGGATCGCATGTAGTAAATGATAAAAGACGAACTCTTATTTTGCATTTTGTCTATTTCACGGAATAGAAGGTCTTGTGTGAAACATTGCATACTAATGTTAGGTGCAATATAATATAAATAAGATAAAAATGATCTAAAATTCACGGGTCAGTGCGGGCGGAGCGGGTTGGGCACGAGCGCGGACAGGGCAGGCAAGAATTGTGAGTCATGGGTTTCACATTGGGCGGGCGCATAAAAAGGTATAAAAAGATAACACATTATTGTCCATATGGTAATACATGGATATTCATATAATATTAAGACAATATGTGAACAGTGTTACATAATACATATTACTAAAAAAAAATATGTGTTACTACATGAACAAAAAATGTTAACCTATGAAGAAAAATATGTTACCACATGAACAAAATCAGTACAAGCGCGAAAAGAAATCCTCAGTTCAAAATTACAGAGTTAAATAACAACTTGATGTGTTACTACATGAACAAAAAGAGTGTTACCCATATGAGCAAAATAGTGTTACTAAATGAACAAAAACCAGTACAAACGCAAAAAAAAAAATCTTAGTCCAAAATTACAGTTTTACAGAACAGTGTGAAAAGAGTGCAGAAGGATCTGAATTTCATCACACATTTTGTGTTGAGGGGTAATCCAAACACCACACACATATTCTTTCTCCTTCTTGTAGAATCACCAAAATTCAAATTGAACAACCTGATTTCATCCAATGGTCAGAGCGAAAAGAAAATTAGAGCACGAGCGAGGAAGAAGAAGGCCCGTGAGATCCGTCCAGCAATCTGAAGAGAAGATGAAGAAGAAATCTGACCGCGTTCGTGACTGCGCAATGGAAGAAGATGAAGAAAACTCATTAGTTCTCCAACAATCTGCCCTAACCCGTTCCCTACCTAACTCGTGAGGAAAAAAAAACACAATTACACATATCACTTATATGCAAAATTGCATACAAGTTTTTGTGTTCATTTAACATGGTTTTTATTCTTTAAAAAAAATAGTTTAAAATTAAAAATATTAATTCCTTGAATTTTTTTAAAAAATTGAGAATGGGGACCAGCAACTCGTCCAATTTTGCCAAATGGATTCATGGGATATATTATATTGGACGAGTACAATGAAATAAGTTTCCAGTTCTAAATAAATAAATAAAATCAATACAAGTGTATATGACTATATGTAAATACAGAATTAATCTAAATATAAAAGGAACAATATTCATATATATAATAATTAATATAACTATATACGTGCGTGGGTATATATAGCTCAAAAAATTCCCCCATCCCACGCCGACGATCACTATATGTCCATGTTGAAGATATTCAAGGGTCCAGATTCATTCGATATGAAAATTATAAATACAGTTACCAAAAGTTTACACTTAATTCCAAATAATAGAACTTCATTTTCATACATTATCTCTTCTTTTATAAAGCATCTGGATATTCACATTATATGCACATTTATACGTCTAAATCTCTTTTGTCATTCTATTATTCTTTCAAGATGAAACCTTCACCTCAAGAAAATGTTGTGGCAGAAATTGATTTTTAAATAAATATTCAATGATTATTTATTAATAGGAGTGTTGGACGATGGTTTAAAGTTTTAATTACCTACGAATTTTTTTTAAAAAATAATTTGATTCTTAAAAGTGAGGATTGTCTACTAATTGTCTATCAATTTTTAGAATAACCTATAAAAAATTATCTTATAAGTAATTTTCTTGACAAATAAATTACCTACTAACAATATTTTTATACATTTGTAATTTTCGTAGGCAAACTTATATACACAAATAATTTTCTAGGTAATTTACATTTCTGTAGGTAATTATATTTGAGTAGACTATATATAAATAGAAAATACTATAAGTAAATTGTAGACAAGTCTTACTATTTAATGACGAAATTTTTTTCGTTGAAAAATTCGTTGGCATATAGGAAAATTTAGTAGATAATGTACTCTTTTTTTTGTTTTTAGTGATTTTTGGAAATTAAACAACATATGTTCAAAATAGCCCGTAGTTTGTTTACAAGTTCAAAATGTATTCGATTAGAGTGAAATTAATATGCAAAGTTGGAATGTAAAGAGACACTTTTTATGTTAATTGGTGAATTGAAAGTCACTTTTTATGTTAATTAAAGTGTTGGGAAATGTGAGAATTGAGAGCTAATTATCTCATATGCGTTGAATAAAGTCTAAGTTAAACTCCACTATATTGATAAGAGCAAGTTAATATAATGCTACCTCCGTCCCAAAAAGCTTTGCACTGTTATTTTTTGCACGCGTTTTTGCGAGCGAATTTTATATTAATAATTAAAATGATAAAAAAACTTAATAAATGATATGACATCAATTTTAAATTTGTCCGTAATCCAGTCCGAAAAACCATTCATGGGAACCTGCCAATTAAGGAAAGCTCCTACAACTAGCAACATGCTAATTTTGGAATCTTGAAGGTCCAACACAAGTTGTTAGGGTTGTTTTCCAAAATTCATTTTCACACGTTACGTAGCGTCGCAGAATAGCAATGTAGAGGCATTATTGACAAAGGCTTTTTTACATAATAGTGACTCAACTTTTAAGGCTCTACACACAATATATACATTGCAAAAAAGATGTATAATTGTGGGATGGGTGCAAACGTGCGTAGGCATCCAATTTCGTGTTTTTGCATTATTAAAACACAAGTACCCCCCAAAAGGAAAAACACTCCCTTGCCCTACCCCACCCCATAATTATTTTGTACCATATATCTACCCATATTCTAAAGGAGAACCTCTCTACACCGTATCTTCCTTTACGTCACATTTATTTATTTCAATAAGAGGTCGACGAAAAGCTCCCACACCCATGTTATTGACCCTTTGTCAAACGGGTTATAAATTGAAAAATGTGTCGAGAAATATGTTCTAGTAGTAGACATTTATAGAATTCGGTTGGGCAAATTATAAATCTAAGAATATGCACAAATAGCAGACACTTATGAAAAAGAGCAACATGATTCAATCTCAAGATAAACTTCTATAATATTTCAATAGAATGTCCCATAAGGAGGTCGAACCTATTGTCGCGAGTCGTTTTATTTGAGGAATATGATGTGGCTAATTTGATAACAACTCACAAACAAAACATGCACGTGTAAAATAAACTGTAAATAAGATGAATTTGTTGACCCAGTTCGTCAGGAAATGACTACTCTGGGGGCATACCAAGCCAGGATGTAGTATTGCGAGCTTTACACGTACAATATTTGATACACCTTATGAAGATGAATTGTTACGATGAAGATAATTTGGAGAGTTAGCATATGAGTGCTAGGGTTTCTGTATGTGTGGATAATCACTCGAAATTTCTGTTCCTTGCCTCTCATGTGTGGGTATAACTCTTTCTGGGAAATTTTTCTGAACCTTTCTCTTCTTCTTTTTTCTTCCTTTTATAGCACTCAAACAAGCATGAAATTTGGGTTGACAAGCATGAAATTTGAGACTTGGTCATGCAAGAATCCGATGATATTGCCCGTTTCCCAACTTCGTCTTCTAGATTGATCTTGGAGCTTGCATGTCGTAAAGGCACTCCTTTGGTCGTCCAAATTAATCTTTTGCTCGGTTGGATGCTTTGTTCGCCCCTTTAACCATGTCAGTTTCATCTTTGAATCTTTGTCCTCCTCGAGCATCTTCTTGAGCCCTCGGGATGTCCGGGTCTTCGGGATATCTCGAGTGTCAAGCACTCGACCGCCGGGATGCTGAGTCTTCAGAATGTTGTGTTGTGAGCATCTTGACTTTTCGGGGATATCGAGTTTTAGCCGAGTTACTAACCCTCGGGATATCCGAGTTGCTAAGCATCTTGACCCTCGGGATATCCCGAGCCTTCGGGATATCTGAGTATTTTGGCCACCTGAGTCCTCAGATTTGTTCGTGGCCTTCTTGACTTAGCTCATCTGATTCATTCTTTCCTGACCTGAGTGGCGAGTATGTTTGTTCTAAGTGACATGTTGCAAACTGGCCGAACAAACTTGTTTGGTCAACGGACGACGAGTACACTTGTCCAACAGGTTTGACTATTTTAATAAATACTACACGTGTCGCTCTTACGTGTTTGATTAATCCTGAATTATTATAGCGAACACAACAATACCCCCCAGCCGGGTCGCTTTGTATTCAACATGGGGCCCGGCTGTTAAAATTTTATTGGGCCATAGTCGATGTCGTTTCGTATTCTGCCCAGATTTTCAAAATTGAATCCGGTATCTATAAATTCCTTATGTCACCTCCTTAAACCCTTTTCTCTTTCCTTCTTCTTTTTTGCCTCTGTCTTTCAATCTTTTTCGTGTCTGAAAATTTTCGGCGAGGGCTTCATCATTCCGGCGAAGAATCTTTCTCAGGTAACCGCTACATTCTTTCTCTTATTGCGATTATGGCCTCTTGCTCAAACCCTTCTGTTCCCCTAGAATCAGACCACCATAGTTCCTCTTCTTCCCCCTCTGTCAGTAGAATCCCCCGTAGCTACGCAAATGCGCCGAAGACAAATGTCTCGGATTTAGGATTTCGTTGGCAAGTTCAACAACCGTTTGCCGTTCTTTCCTCCGATTCCGACGAAGCCCTAAATGAATTGGATAGGGACTTGGTCCGTAATGATTTATCGGACGATTCGGGTGATAATTCTTTGCCCCAAATTCAAATTAGGTCTCGGGTTGTTGATAATGTTGATGTAGATAGGAATGACGATGTTGTGAGGGGGGAAATTTTGACGGCTGTAAATGTAACCGAATCGAATATAGGGGTAGGTGGTGAGCAAAATTCTGAGCTTGATATACCTGTTGGTGTCCCTCATAGTCCAACATATAACGAGTATAATGCTCGTTATAGTTTCGATTGGCCCGAGCAACCTCATAGGATTAGGGTTGAGAATGAGTACCCAGCGAGCAAGATAGCGAGCATAATTGATGCAGATATGCTCACTCGGCTACATAGGAATTACGAAACCCCCAAGGATGTCTTTTTCTGGGCACCGGGTCCTGATGAGCGGGCTGACCAACCCCCTGAAGGTTGTGTCGCTGTGAATTTGGACACCATGGAAGCTGGCCTTCGATTCCCCCTCCATCCGGCCATCACCCGTTTGCTCGTGGAATGGAACATCACCATCACGCAGCTTAAGCCGAATGGGTGGCATATGATCATGAGCTTCCTGACTTTGTTCGGCAAAATGAAGCCAAGATACTATCCCTCCGCAGCTGAACTTGCTCGATTGGTGCACCTGACCCGTCCGAAGGGCGAACATGGGTGGCTGTTCATGCAAGCTAATGCCAAGTGCAAAATTATTGAGGACGTGCCGAACAAAATCAGTGATTGGAAAGAGAAGTTTTGGTTCGTTGGAGGCGATTGGAAGAGCCCGGCTTCTGGGAGCGAACCAGTTGCTCGATTAGACATCCCTACTGACTTCGGGGTGTACCGAAGTAAGTAATTTTGTGTCTTTTGTCCTTCAATTTGAACTGATTTTAACTTGCTCTTTATTTCAGGGATTCTAGCTGCGACGGACAAGGAGACAAACGATGGCTATTTTAGCAGCGTTTGGCAAATTGATCTGGAGTCTCGCTCGGAGTGATCTGTGAGAACTCTGAATACCGCCGATCAGAGGAAGAAAGGAGGTTTGTTCGTGCCTCCTCATCATCTTGTTGCTGTTAATCCTACTGGTAAGGATTGCCTCTTGTATTTGTATAAGTTTTATGCCATTTTGCTCGTTGTTATCCTTTTGTGCGTACTGAATTATTTTGTTTATAGCTTTCCCCGCTGTGACCGTTGCTGTGAGTACATCCGAACATACTAAGATGGCTCGGAGAAAAAGGCCACAGGAGCTTGCTCGGATTCAGGCTGAGCGGGAGGCTCAGCGAACAAACAGAGGAGAGGCGAGCAGGGCGAGCAGGGCTAGTCGAGCATCCGTGATCCGGTCTGAGAGTCGAGCCGACCGCAAAGAGTACCCGTCGGCGGAAAGCGAGGGAATAGCGAAACAAGCTCCATCGCCGAAGAATACAGGATGGAAATCGGCGGCGGGGCGGCGAACAAACTTCGGACGAGCACACCGGCGAATAAGCTCGGGGACGAGCAATGAGGCCGTTAGGGTGACTAGGACCCCTCTTTCTTAGAGGCGTCGGGGCGGCCGCCTCCGTGGTCGGTCGGTTTATAAATTGTTGAAATGGAGGTTGGCACATCTTCTCCACCTCCTGCTGGACCCCGATCATGGACTCCGTTGAATCCTGAGCTTCGGTCCCCTGAGGATAGATCATTCTTGGGATGGGATCCGGCTCGTGTGAATAGGTACATTTTGTTAAGCCTTTATACCTTTTGATTAATTGTTCATTTTTCATATTGTTTGCTCGGTGTATGTGTAGGTTGAGCGGGTTGGCTCCTTTGATGCCCAATCAAAAACTATACGCTTTCACCGATAGAGTGTTTGCAAGGTTCCGGGCATTCCTGAGCATGTTCAGAAAGCTTGCCAGACTCCCGTTCGAGCATGGACTACCGAACTGGAAGAGTCCACTACGGGTTCCACTCCCCTGGAAAATATGCGTCTGGGTCTGGTACTTCAGGGCTAATCTATGGTCGTTCTTGAGAAAGCCTATGCTCAGTCCGCCAACCTCCATGCCAACTACTTGGCTTTGATCAGGAACTTCGAAGAAAAGGTGGGTGGTGAATTGGGACTCAGGATGAACTAAGGTTGGCTCGAGAACGAGCATCCTCGGCCTGTTGAGGCTCGCCAGGCGAAGGAGGATGCCCACAAGGCTCAGGAAAAATGCTCGCGAAGTTCAGGAAAATGCTCACTTGGCTCAGGAGGATGCTCGCCAGACGAAGGAGGCACTGAATCACTCTCAGGAGGAGGTGGTCAGCATACGAAGAGCTCAGGAAGAGATGAATGTTGAGCTTCGTAAACTCCGAGCTGGCGTCGAGGCCATGGAAAGTGAGAGGGATGTGCACGGCCAACAGCTCATCATTGCTGAGGAGACCAACACCCGCTTGGGTCTCGAAAATTCAAAGCTGCATAATGAAGAGTATGTTGATTCCATGTCCAGCTTCTCCTATATTTGTGCCTTCGCCGATTTTATCCGGTATGTTCGCCATGCACTTAATGGCGAACAAATTGCCCCTCTTATATCAAGTTTCCAGCAGTACCTGATCGACAACCCACCGGATCGCAACCTTCCAATGTCAGATTTGAAAGATCTGTGCGATTTCTCCATTCTTCCTGAAGGGATCGAAGTTGATGATCCTATTCTGGATGAGGAAGATGGCTCGGACGAGAATACTGCTGGTGCTGCTGGCCAAAATCTCCAAACTGAGTTCGGGACCGATCAGACACAGGCCGAGTAAAGGGGACCTCATGTGACCGAGCAGAATGTACCTCCTAGCTAGCATATTGTACCTGACCATACTGAAGGGGTTGTTGCTGAGGGGGCTGAGCACGATTTGTTCGACATTTCTCTCCCGTCCACCCCCAATTATGGATTCGCTCCTTAGTATAGTTTCTGTTTTGTCGAACATATGTTGTGTAATTTTTTTCTTCTTCATTTTGTGTTCGAACAATGTCTTCCATACTTGTAATTTTTTGTTGATTTCTTCTCTTTTGTTCGAACACTTTTGAAACTGAATGGATGAATTACATATTGAACTATCTCCTCTAACCTGATTGTTGTTGAGGATGAATGCGGTTGTTGATAAATGATTGATACTTGTGTTGCTTGATGTTTGCTTTGTTGCTTTGTGTTCGCTTTGTTACCTTCTAGTTTTTCCCCCTTTTCTTCTGAATGAATTCAAACATTGGGTTTGCCTATGCCCGCTCTTGACTTTTTCGGTTTTGATTGTCTTATTGACGTTGCAATCGGTTGATCATCTTATTTAGGTGCGACCAGATGGGTTACTTTATGAACCCCCCCTTTCTTGGTTCGCGATCGTCTTATTTAGGTGCGATCACTTCGTACTAAGACCATCTTATTTAGTTGCGACCCGCGCTCATCACCGCTTAATTCTTCGGTATCTCTAAGTCACGAGTCGTCTTTTTTGATTAGCGTACCCATTACTCGCTTTTTGCTGCGGGAATCAGAGTATGAACTCGTTCGTCAGGTGAACATAGACTTGGGCTCGTTCATCTTTGTTCGGGCCGTCCGGCTTAGGTGCGACCTCAAATAGGCTTGAACTAGAAAATCTTAGCGAACAAAAGTACATATATATTTTTTTCTTTTTGCAACACTTTTTATTCTATTACAACCTTCACATCTGAAGAAGACTATCTATTACACAACTATAGATATCAAACTAAGGTTTTGAATTTTAACATTGTCTTGAGTAGACACGAACTGGCCTCACCTTGTCCGTGGAATTGATGTTGACAAGGATGTGGCACATCATCCTGTCTACCCTTCTTTCTTTAGTAACATGCTCAAAGAAGCGAAAGATAAGCTTTTCGTCCCTCCCGGACAAAATTTGTGATTATCTGGTAACGAACATGAGCATGTGGCGCGCGATACCGCTTAAAGCGAAAAAGAAGCAAAATTTTTCAAATTCGCACCATTACATCCCTTTAGTAGATGCCTAAGCATCAGCGTCTGCATATTATTTTGAGCGGACACTATGACATCCCTCCCCTTCGGAGGAGATTTTGGGGATGCATAGGGGACTAGTGATTTACTACTGCATAAGCAGTGAGTAACGTGGAGTAGCAACCATAACTCTGTCGAGCATCTTGAGTCCGGCAACGAGCTTCAACCTGTGCTCGTAATGTCATATGGGGTATAAATCTCGTACCGGGCCAAATGCTCGATTCAGCTGAATGATTGCTGAATCGAGAGTTGGATTCTTCTACGTCTGGGGGCATACTAAACCAACCTCCTTCCGAGACTTGTAATATTTTTCCTTTTTTCTTCTTCATCTTTTTTTTTCTTCTTTTTCTCATTTATCGGTATGCCCCTATTTATAGAACTATCCCAAGCTAGTGCTGGCATAGCTAGCTGGTGCTAGCTCTCTTACTTTTGCTCCCCCTTTTGACATCTGTTTAGCTTTTTGATAGCTCTTGCTCGAAGATTAACTCGTCCCTGCTTGGTTGCCACCACTTGTCAACTCGTTCTAATACGTATCTTCTGTTGACAACTCGTTAAACACGTATCTTACGTCTTTTCGATAAGTCTTGGCCAAACATTTCTTTCCTGAAGATATGTGTCGAACATAATGTATTCTTCTTTCAGGATTGTCCTACTCATTTTAACTGAACGGCTGATTATATTCGGCCACTTGTGTTCGTTTCAACTATATCGGTAATTATCTTCGACCAACTATGCTTGTCTCAGCTGTGTGGATAACTTTGTTCGGCCAACTGTACTCGCAATTATTGATAATATTTTTTCAAATTTGACGCATTCCACGAGTAGGACAATGGGACTCCATTCAGGTCTTCCAAGTCATATGCCCCATTCAGCAAACGTTCTGTAACTCTGAACAGACCTTCCCATGCTCGGCCGAACACACCACTTGATACCCCCGTTGCTCGTCTTAAAACCAGCTCGCCCACATTGAACCTGCGTGTTCGAACTTTGGAGTTGTAGAACTTGCTGATCTCTTTTTGTACATGGCATTCTTGTAATCAGCCTCCGTCCTTCATTCTTCCAACAGGTCTGCACTCAGGGTGAGCGTTTGGTCATTGATGTGCTCTCCAAAAGTCATTGTTCGATGACTTGGAATCTTGATTTATGCGGGTATAACAGCTTCCGCACCAAATGCCAAGGCAAACGGGGTCTCCGCAGTTGATGTTCTGAAAGTTGTTCGATAGGCCCATAATATTTCAGGCAACTCTTCAGCCCATCCTCCCCCCTTGGAATTATCAAGCCTAGCCTTGAGGGTATGCTTGATAATTTTATTAACGTCTTCAACTTGTCCGTTTGATTGGGGATAATACGGAGTTGAGTAATGCTTTTTTATGCCCCAGCGAGCACAATTCTGTCTGAATTCACTTCCATCGAACTGTTTGCCGTTATCAGTTACTAATGATTGGGGAAGCCCAAATCGACAAATGATATTTTTCCAAACAAAGTTCCACATTCTTTGTTCGGTGATTTTGACAATGGCCTCGGCTTCTGCCCATTTAGTATAGTAATCAACGGCAACCACAACAAATTTTACTCCCGACGTGCCAGTAGGAAATGGGCCGATCAAATCGATCCCCCATTTAGCAAATGGCCATGGGCTATAGACTGACACTAATTCTTCAGGTGGGCTATGAATAAGTGGGGCATGTACCTGGCACTTGTGGCAAGCGCGAGCATACGCGAGCGAATCTTTTTTGAGGGTTGGCCAGTAATAACCTTGTCTGATTATTTTATGTGCCAGGACGAGCCCACCTGTATGATTTCCGCATACTCCATCGTGGATTTGTTCCAGAAGTATACGACCCTCTTCAGGAGTAATACACTTCAATAGTGGAAGTGAGAAGCTTCTTTTGTACAAATGCTCGTCTATGATAGTATAACGAGCAGATTGTAATCTGAGGCGAGTAGCTTGTGCCTTATTTTCAGGGAGAAGTCCCTTTTGTAAGTAACTCAGGATTGGAGTCATCCAAGTTTCTTGTTCGCCTGTTACTTGGGCGATCATAACTCTGGGAACTGATGGCGAACAAGTTGTGACGACCACAATGTCTGTTGTGTTCGTCACTCCTTCTGCTGTTGCCAGGCGTGCCAAAGCATCAGCGAACGAATTACCCAATCGTGGTAATTGTTCTATGAAAACTTGTTCGAAATGCTCGAGCAACTCTTTTGCTAGTTGCTGATACTGTGCCATTTGTTCGCCTCGGGCCTCGTACTCGCCTGTTACTTGATAAACGATTATCTGAGAATCGCTGTAAATCATCAGCCTCTAAATTCCCATTATCATAGCCATCTGTAGTCCAAATGATCAAAGCCGTGCTAAACGGCCGTTATTTGTAGGTTTGGGAAGTCAAAACGGATGGCTGTTGTAAATGTTTATCTGGTTGGGCTGATGAGAACTACGCCTGCTCCGGCTCTTGAACTTGTTGATGAGCCATCAACATACATATGCCATGGTTGATTGACAGCTTTTTCGGGCATTTGTGGATATGTCAACTCAACCATAAAATCGGCCATAGTTTGGCCCTTCATCATTGTTTCATGGAGCTAACGTAATGCCGACTGGTGTCTAACTCCATCGCCCATTTGAGTAATCTGCCTGCAGTATCTGGTCGGTGGAGGACTTAGCGCAATGGGAAGGTGGTCAGTACCTCGATTGAGTGATCGAAAAAGTATGGTCGTAATTTTCGAACACTCATTACGAGAGCGTATGCTAATTTTTCCAGTGGAGGGTACCGGAGCTCGGCTTCTTTAAGCACTTGGCTTACATAGTAAACGGGCAAGTGTGTGGTCCCCTCTGCCCATACGAGCACAACACTGATTGCATGTTCGGATGCAGCAAGGTACAGATAGAGTTGTTCACCTGGGACAAGCTTAGACAGTGTCAGAGTATCTGCAAGGTACTGCTTCAATGATTCGAATGCATTTTGGCAATGCTCGGTCCACTAAAATTTCCCCTTCTTTAATGCATCAAAGAAAGGTTTGCATTTGTCCCCAGTTCGTGATATAAACCGGCTTACGGAAGCTAAACGTCCGGTTAACTTTTGGACCTCTTTCACACTCCTGGGGGCCTGCATATCGAGCATAGCTTGAATCTTTGATGGGTTCACTCCGATCCCCCGTTGACTGACCACATGTCCGAGGAATTTTCCTTAGTGAACCCCAAAGCTGCATTTCTTCTGATTTAACTTCATGTTATACTCCCTGAGTATATCAAACGTTTGTGCGAGGTGGGTGATGTGGTCTTCCTTATGTTCGCTCTTTACCACAATATCATCAATATATACCTCAATTGTTCGGCCGATGTGTTCGTCGAACATTTTGTTCACCAAACGTTGATATGTTGCACCGGCATTCTTTAATCCGAATGGCGTGCGTTGCCAACAGTACATATTCTTTTCACTGCAGAATGCCGTATTCTTTTGATCGTCTAGATGCATGGGTATTTGGTGATAACCAGCAAATGCATCCATGAAAGTCATGAGTTCATGGCCTGCTGTATTATCGACCAAATAATCGATATGCGGCATCGGGAAGTTATCTTTCGAACACGCCTTGTTTAAATCCGTGAAATCAATACATAGTCTCCAAGATCCATTAGACTTGCGGACGAGAACAGGGTTCGCAAGCCATCTTGGGCATTTCACCTCTCGAATCAGTTTATTGCGAGCAACTTTTTGATTTCACTATTCATTGTCGCATACTTTTCCGGACTAAACTTTCTGCGCTTCTGGATAATTGGAGTTTGTATTGGATCAAGGTTGAGGGAATGACATGCATGTTTTGGATCAATTCCAACCATGTCCTCGTGCGACCATGCGAACACATCCAAGTTTGCTTGAAGATAAGCAATCGTTTCTGTTCGAATTGGCTCAGGTAATTCTGAACCAATGAACACTTCTAACTCAGGTCTGTTCGGGTCGATGTTTATAGGCTCCAGTTGTTCGATAGGTGTTGCTCGCTTTCTTTTTTGTTTCCACCGAGGATCTTGAATGGACCCCCGGTGTTCGTCATTAACCTCCATGGGTTCGAAACCTATGCGAGGTTCTAGGTCTGTTGGCTCGCTTAGCAGATCAATATTCATTAGATCTGGGAGATCTGGGACATGAATTGCCTTCCTGGATTGTGTGTTTGCGCATTTCGTGTTCGCGCGGGGAGCTGTGCTCGTCAAATTTGTGTTCGCCAAAGATATGTTCGAACATGTTGGTAACATATTTGCCTATTGGCTTGACTCACCGATCTCCCATGTTCGCTCCATCATGTTAATATTATTTTGTTTTTCTGGTGCACATGATAGCAAACAATCTCGAGCTTTCTTCTGATCTCCTTTTACACTACCTGTTCCATCTTGTGTTGGAAATTTGACACAGTAATAGTAAGTAGAACAGGCCGCTTTAAATTCTTGAATAAATGGGCGACCTAGGAACCCGTTATAAGTAGACGGAGCATCGACGATTATAAAATCTAGCATTCTAGTTCGTCGGATCTCCGAATTCAGAGTTGATTCTAACTCGACTCCTAACCTAATCATACCATAGGGTCGGGTTACAGATTCCCCAAAACCCATTATGGTATGATCACACGGTTCAATATAACTGCTCAAGTCCCCAACTTGCTTTTCCATCTGGTGAAGGATGTTGACGAACAAAATGTTCGCATAAGCTCCGGTATCAACCAGGAGGCGGTGCACCTTCAACCCGAGGAGACGAGCACTAATGGTTAAGGAGTTGTTGTGGGGAGTTATTACACCGTCGAGATCGTCGTCTGAAACCATGATTTGGTGTGAGGGTGGCGTGCTAGCTGATGTGCTCGCCACCTTTACCTGATGAATGCTTTGCATGGCACGCATCTCCATCTTCTTACATCTGTTCGATAATGATGGTGCCTGGTAACATCCACCCACTGGACCATATTCAGGACGTATCATGTGAATCTCTTGACTTTCTCGACCTCTTCCCACAGTAGGAGGCCCTCTTTTGGGTAGTTCAGACCTCTTACGTGATTCTTCGAGATCACTGTCAGATGTTTGTTCGGCCTTTTGCTTACCCCTTCGGTCTTCTATTTTTTCTGTTCGGGAGTCTCTGCTCGCCGGCTTTTTTAAGAATTGGGTAAGACGATTATCTTCGTATAGCTTCCAAAGTTGGCGGAGTAAATCGCGACAATCTTCTGTATTGTGTCCGATGTACTCATGATAGTTACAATATTTGGAAGTATTGAGCCGATGTTTGTCCATTATAATTCTTCTCGGCCTATCCAACATGTCCCGATCTCTAATTTGGTTAAAAAATTGTTTCCGCTGAAACGCCCAGAAGACTTCGTAGGGCGTTTGCTTCTGCTCTTTCTTCGAATGGTTTGAAAGAGCCTGGGGGTTTGTACCCCCCCTTCATTCATCACTTTCTTACCAAAAAAATTCTTAGTTGTAGGTTCCTGACCCAATCGTGACTGGGCGAGCAAATCCTGCATGGCTATGATTTTGGTCGTTCGCTCTCGGAAATCTGAATATGTGTTCGGCCAGTCTTGATGCATGGCCTTCCACATGTCGGTATTTAGAGTCAGGCCCCCGACCACCGCGAGGATCTTGGCATCCTCTTCGACTGGGGCCCCATCATACAAACATTTATCAAATCTTTCGATGTATGCTCGATCAGACTCACATTTTAGTTGGGAAAAATGTGCCAACCTTTGTTTTGGCGCCGGGCGAGCACACATGGATGAAAAATGGGACAGAAATTGTTGTCCCAATTGAGTGAAAGATGTGATGGACGCAGCGGGCAAAGTAGAAAACCATCTATGTGCCCGATCACCCAAAGTCATGGGGAATGATCGGCACTGCATTACGTCTGTGGCACCCATTGCGATCATAAAGTCTGAATATTTGCTGAGATGGACATGTGGGTCAGACTCAGCATCGAACATGGGGACTGGTGGTCGAGTCTTCGCTACTTTCTCTTGTATTTTGGCCGCCATGATCGCCGGTGATAGTGGCGAGCAGGGTATTGTGCTCGTCCGAGGGTGGCCTTTGGTCGCGGCCAGGTCGGCCTATAATCCCTCGATGGCTTTCTGCATTTCTGCAAATTTTGTGGAACTGACAGACTTAGATCGGGTTGTTTCCCATCATGAGGACCCAGTGGGTCATGCTCGTGATGGGGCAGTCCCCCTTTCCAAGTTCGTGCTTGACTACCCAATCGATGATGGATAGACAATTTTGTTCCCGCCGATTTTTGTTCGGCATGCGGATGATCATGAAGATCTGAACGTGCGGGCATTTTTTCTGGTTGTTCCTTTCCTGGATCCTGCCGCCTATTATTGCCGATTCGGTCTTTGGCGGAGAGCCTCAAACGTCCAAACGCTGATGGTCTAAACCGCTGAGGTTGTTAAATCATCGAGCGTATCGCCGGCTTTTTTATTCGCCCGCTTCGCAATTTTCTTTTTAACTTGCTCGATATCAGGTGTACGCGAGCGTCATTCTTCATCTTCTTGAGTTTTTAGCTTAGCCAACTCTTTTTTCGCCCTCTCTTTTCAGGCTTTCAACAACAAGAAAGTGATGGCCTTTGTTGTGGCCGCCGGATCATTGGCAATATCCTCAAGATTGATGGTCTCCCCTATCTGATCTTTGTGAGGCTAGCGCTGAGCCTCTTTCCGGTCATGTGGTCGGCTTTGTCCCGACCTCTCCGTTTGTGTGTTCCTAGATTGAGGCATTTTATTTCTTTTTTCTGCCTCTGCTAACTAAGGGTTTGTGTATGGGTTGGTTTTTTGGTGAAGTACCCTCCTTCTAAATACCAATTATCATGAAATCGTTTTATTTGAGGAATATGATGTGGCTAATTTGATAACAACTCACAAACAAAACATGCACGTGTAAAATAAACTGTAAATAAGATGAATTTGTTGACCCAGTTCGTCAGGAAATGACTACTCTGGGGGCATACCAAGCCAGGATGTGGTATTGCGAGCTTTACACGTACAATATTTGATACACCTTATGAAGATGAATCGTTACAGATGAAGATAATTTGGAGAGTTAGCATATGAGTGCTAGGGTTTCTGTATGTGTGGATAATCACTCGAATTTTTCTGTTCCTTGCCTCTCATGTGTGGGTATAACTCTTTCTGGGAAATTTTTCTGAACCTTTCTCTTCTTCTTTTTTCTTCCTTTTATAGCACTCCGACAAGCATGAGTTGGGTTGGCAAGCATGAACTGGAGACTTCGGGTCATGCAAGAATCCAGATGATATTTCCACATTCCCAACTTCGTCTTCTAGATTGATCTTGGAGCTTGCTTGTCTGTAAGGCACTCTTTTGGTCGTCCAAATTAATCTTTTGCTCGGTTGGATGCTTTGTTCGCCCCTTTAACCATGTCGGGTTTCATCTTTGGAATCTTGTCCTCCTCGAGCATACTGAGCCCTCAGGATGTCCGGGTCTTCGGGATATCTCAGTTTCAAGCACTCTGACCCTTCAGGATGCCTGAGTCTTCAGAATGTTGTGCTGCGAGCATACTGACTTTCAGGATATCTGAGCTTTTCAGGATATCTGAGTTGAGAGCATACTGACCCTCAGGATATCTGAGCCTTTCAGGATATCTAAGTTGCGAGCATACTGACCCTCAGGATATCTGAGCCTTTCGGGATATATGAGTATTTTGGCCGCCTGAGTCCTCAGATTTGTTCGTGGCCTTCTTGACTTACCTCATCTGATTCCTTCTTTCCTGACCTGAGTGGCGAGTATGTTTGTTCTGGGTGACATGTGGCGAACTGGCCGAACAAACTTGTTTGGTCAACGGACGACGAGCACACTTGTCCAACAGGTTTGACTATTTTAATAAATACTACACGTGTCGCTCTTACGTGTTCGATTAATCCTGAATTATTATATCGAACACAACACCTATATCTCCGGAGGAGAGTTTCTCCCCCACATCACCACAAGTTTTACCACTTGGTAATTTGGGGACACATTTAATTTCTAGAGCAACACTTATGGTGTAATTAGTTCACAACTAATTATTTAGTGAAAATCATTAATACTGACAATTAATTTTGCTCAGTAAAAATAAAAATAATAATTAATACTATTATTAATGAAATTAAAATAACTAATATATTATTTAGTCAAAATAATTAATATTGTTTAATAAAAATAATTAATGTATAATTTTATAAAAATTAGTACTATTTTTTAATAAAACCAATTAATAATTTAATACTATTAAAATAATACACCAATTTTACGATGTGATTGATGTAAATAAGAATTTGATTAATATTTGCTTCACCTATTCAAATCTACATTTTTTGTGGGTGTGTTCTCAGAGATTTGTTAATGTAACCAACCGTCTATCAATTTTATTTTTTTTTTTATCGGGCAAAGATAGTTATTAGTAGTTAGTACATCAAGCACCCAAATACTCCATGAAATCGCCAATCCACTTATAACTCTCATAACTCCAAATTCGTTTTCAGATGGAATCGAACCTGGGTCTCCCACTCAAATGAGGAGCCCAGTAACCAGGTGGGCTAAGCCACCTGGTTAACCGTCTATCAATTTATATGTGTGATCCTGTCTGACACGTGTTTTGCAACACACTGACCTCTCAAGTATAAGAGGGTCGTTGAAGTGCCCGATTTTAAATATCAATCCACGGGACTAGGTGTTGAATATAGTCCAATTTTTATATGTTGTCGCATGATTATAGTGGGAAACATGTTGGAAACTTAAAAACAAGTAATTATCAACTAAGTAAACAAGTAACAAACAATAAAATAGTAAGCAAACAAGTAAAACAACTAGATTAAAAGTGTGCTGTGTTTTGTGAGTGAGAGGTGTTCGGGTGTTGATCCTCGGATGATGTTCGATTAACTATTGCCTAGGTGGTTATCTCTACGTCCGGTTACTCCCTAAGAACGATCACAATTCATTAACCATCACCGTACTTGGTAAGCTTAGGATCCGATTTCATTAAACTCCTAAGATCGGGATGGAATTCACTCTTTCTCACCCGGGTAATTGCAAAGGAAGGGTCCTCTAACTAACTAACTACTCCCTACCCTTGTGTTCCCACTCGAAGCATAGAGATCATTCACATTAATTTCGTCATTTTCAACACTAGTGGCTAAATAGTGAATCAATGTGAACTAAGGGAATTCTAACGATCCTACCCAACTCTCGTCGCAATAGGATGTGAATTGACTCAAAACCGGAAATCACACCAATACCTATCCGTCTACCCACATTTACCCAACTCTCGTTGCAATAAACTAGACAAAACAAACAAGTTAATAGCCCAACCCACCGAATTTGATCACTAAACAACCCATAATTCAAAAGACAACCATCAATAGAGATAATCCACCATTAACAAGTAATTAATCAATCATCAACCCAATTCACAACACCCAAACACAAAAGAACCTTAGCCCATGGTGCTACAAGCAATACACATGGCTAATATGCAAATAAACAAGAAACCCATATGAAAATAAGCAACAAACAACAAGTAGAAACAAATAAACACCTTACTCTTAAGATTCAAGCACCAATCCATACAAATTTCATCAATACTCCTTGGTTTCTTGCTCAAAACTGAAATAAACACTCTATCTATGCTATGTTATGTCTATCTAAGCTATCTATGGAAACAAAATTGAAAAACATGTAAAAGTATTAGTTGCAGCTCTCCAAAGTATTACTTGCTATTTCCCCTATCTCTCTCCCTTCACTCCCTATTGCTGCTCTATGATGAAAAAACATAAACTCAAGGTTTTTATTTGGTTTTGAATCCTCTGGCACGTGTCCCTAGGTCAGAAATGGGGACCTCAGATATTTTGACTTGCTCGACTCAAGCAGAGTTGAAGTCGTGCACCCGTTTTCATTTTTTCAGGCTGCTCGACCAAAATTGGGTCGAGCAACTTAAAATTTTGGAAATCACCTCCCTTGCTCGACCAAAGGGAGGTCGAGCAAGGTTGCTCGACTTTCGGCGGCAGTCGAAAGCAATTGCGTTTTGTGTAACCGATTCGTCGTTTTCTTCAAAACTTGAGCTCCCGAACTCCGATTGAATTGATTCTTTTTTTGTTGCGACCGTCTCTTCGAGGAGCTTCACATGGTTCCACCCTCTTCTAAAATATCCTTTTAAATCAAAGCAATTTTTAATTCATTCTTGCTCGTTTCCACTCATTTCCCTACACAATGAACCAAACATGCCCTTTCTCCACATTTAGACACAATTAAGTGAAATTAGTGCAATAAAATCACGAAATGCTATCAAATTAAGCTCAAAATCACATAAATACAAGCAATGACGACCCCTAATCAACCCAAAAGAATAAAAAATAATGTGATGACCTATATAATTGCAAATAGGCTAGTTTACTCAGAACCGGCCTTTTTTTGTAACTATACCCTATGAATGAATTAATACACCACTCGTATAATGAACAGACTTTCCCTGATTTTTCTATAATACCAACAATTTGTACATTTTTCATTCATGCATCCTCTCCTCTTCAATTTTCACAAAAAAATACATCTCTAACCAACAACCATTATCACTGCCACCACCACAACACCGTCCGCCACACTGCTGCTACTGCTTGCCCGCAACTTTTGTCATTTTAGGATTTATGATTCGGGAATGAATTTTAGTTTTTTGGATTTTGAGAATTTTAGATTAAGCTTTGGTGTAAATGTTATGTGTTGAATGTGATTTTCTGTACAAATTAAATGAGTAATAATACTTTAGTTTGTGCAAATGTATGGTAGTTTGAATGCAAAAAAAAAAAATGGGTTATGGTGTTTCAGGTTAACATATGCGATCGGAACTGGTTTTTAAAAAATCATGCACAATTTTAATTTTTTTTTCTCAAAATCTGTGTTCTTTTTCGAAATTTCTTTTCGGATTTAGTATGATTTCCGAGAAAAAAAAATCCAAACAAAAGTGAAATGGTTCAAAAAATGGCTAAGGCAAAAACTCGGAAAAGAACTTGCGAAAAGGTATAGTAAATTTTCGAAAAGTATTTCTAGAATTTTGCACAATTTTTGAAAATCAGGTCTGAAAATGTACGATCGCAAAAAAAAAAACACGAGAGAAAGATTAATCGATATTTTGTACAATTATTCGAGAAAATTAGAGAGTGGTGTACTGTATATACTAATAACAACGAAAAAAGGAAATTACATAAAAGATAATTAGGACATTTCATGTATCTACAGTAAAACCTCTATAAATTAATAACTTTGGGACCGGAGGATTTTATTAATTTATATAGATATTATTATATCGATAAATTAATAATTTATTAATTTAAAGAGGTTTTAACGTATATGCACAGTTGACCTTCAAAGTTCCAAATTCTTTGAATAACTTTAAGTATACATGCATAGTTATTGATAAAAATTAAGTTAAAATACAAATGTACTAGTAGAATTCCATCAATACAAACTCACGTGGAAGTTGGAATGACTTGTTTAAATTAATTGGTTTTGGAAAATACAAAAATATGGTTCATTGGACTAACATTTGTGCATTGAATCATGGATAGAAATCAGTACTATATATTTATCCATTGGAATCTTGGTAAATCACACACAAAAATGGCCACTCATCTAAAAGGAATTCAAAAATCAACAATGACCAACCAACAACGAAAGATGTTATGTGAGTATAAGAGAGATCAACCTGGATGCACTCAGAATGATTTGGTGAAATGGGTTGAAAAATCTTTCAATTTGAAAGTTAGCCAAGCAATAATTTCGAACACTCTTAAGAGATCTGCAGAATTCCTATCATCTGACTTTGAGAAAGGTGGGTCGTCTAAGCGTCAGAAATCAGCCAAGTATCCGGACCTTGAGAAGGTTGGAATATAACCTGGGAGCTAATCTTAGAGAAGGCAAATGAGGCGCTTAAGCTTTTACATCCAGAGGATCCCGCAGATCATCGTCTTTCACAAGGTTGGCTTGAGAAATTCAAATCAAGGCATGGTATCAAATCATATCGTCTTTTCGGAGAAAGTGGATCAGTCGACATGCATGATATGGAGAATAAATTGGAGTCCATTGGAAAAAATTGATCAATTTTCAAGGAAAGATGTTTTTAATATGGATGAAACTGGTTTGTTTTACAGGTTAAAGGCTGATCATTCACTTGCAACAAAGCAACTTGAAGGTAGAAAACAAGATAAGGAGAGGTTGATAATTGTTATTTGTTGCAATGAAGATGGCTCTGAAAAAATTCCTCTATGGATTATTGGTAAGTATGCAAAGCCCCGTTGTTTTAAGAATGTCAATATGAATAGTTTGAACTGTCAATACCGTGCCAACAAGAGAGCTTGGATGACTGGATTGCTTTTCGAAGAATATGTTTGTTGGCTGGATGAACAAATGCATGGAAGAAAAATTCTTTTGGTAGTCGATAACTGTCCAGCTCATTCAAACAATATTCAAGGTTTACGAAACATCGAGTTATTTTTCCTACCCCCAAACATGACCTCAAAAATTCAACCATGTGATACCGGCATAATAAGAGCCTTCAAAATGTATTACCGCAAAAGATTTTACCGTAAGATTTTGGAAGGCTATGAGTTAGACATACCATCTCCAGAAAAGATTAATGTTTTAGATGCTATCAATATGGCAGTGTCAGCTTGGACCGAAAATGTTCATCAAGAAGCAATAGCAAATTGCTTTCGACACTGCAAAATTCGCTCGTAAAATCAAAGCGACTCTAGTGCAAATGATGCAACTCCTGGAGAAGACATTCATGAGCTTGAGAATTTGATCATCGGTATGCAATATCTCCACAAAATGGATGTGAATCAATTGCTCGACTTTCTGGGTGAAAATAATCAATGTCACGAAGTTCAGAGTCTAGAAGAGATAGTGGCCGATGTCATTCATAATCCGGAAGATGATGAAGCAGAGGTGATTCAATAGCTTTGGAACCGGTCACTCTAAAAGAAGCATTGCAAGCATCAACAACTCTTCATAACTTTTTGTTGCAGTACGAGAAGACAACACCACAACTATTGGGTGCAGTAAGGAGATTTAAAGATGAGATCAACATAGATTTGAAGTTCAAGAAAAAACAAGTTACAATAGATTATTATTTTACTAAGTTGTCTTGAGAATATTCAAGTGCATCATATATATGTATATGGATTATTTTTAATAATTATTAATTTATAGTTTCGTCGGGACCAATATATATACACTGAGATCTCAAAAAAATTATTATCTTATAATTTTATTGATTGGGTCCCAAATTTGTACTGGTCCCAACTTGGGACCGGACAAATTATTAGTTTTAGCGAGATTATTAATTTATCGAGTATTAATTTAACGAGGTTTTACTGTATTTTTTCTTTTTAAATAATGAGGGGGGGGGGTATGTATTTACCAAAAAAGTCTGTGCTGTGCAAGTACCCTTTTTTTTTATCGGACAAAGTTAGTTGTTAGTTGTTAGTAGTTAGTACACCAAACACCCAAACGCTCCACAAATTCACCGAGCCACCTTATAACTCCCATACTCCAATTCGTTCCCAAAAGAAATCGAACATGGGTCTCCCACTCAAATGGGGAGCCCAGTGGCCAATAACCTGAGCCTTGCAAATATATATGAAGTATCTTTTTCTTCAAAAAAATGTATGCTGCAAATTAGTCTCGTTCAAACTTTTGTTCTCAAAGATAGCTTCACGTTCGAATCCTATTGGACCACTCCATTTCCTACCAATTATTCATGAATAATATTATTTTATCGGATTATATTTTTATTCTTTCGTTATAATTATGTATTCATGAAATAGTCCATATTTGTTTTTCATCTCCATTGTTATATTTTATCATAGACTTGGATTACTGTGAAATTTATTCACCGTGAAAATTATTATTTTCTTACAGGTATGATTCTTCAGTTATCACGATTAATTTATTTATTTTTTTAACGGTCAAGAAAATTCATTAAAGAAAAAGTGGAGTACAAGGGGTACTCTCTCCCCTACAAGAAGAAAAAAGCGGAGCATCCTCAAAACAAAACATGCAGTAGGATAACAAAAAAGTACTACTCCAATTACAACATTAAGTATACTAGAATTTAGGATTGATTCGCCAATTCGAGTATTGAATGCTTGAAGCTTTCAAATTCTTCACCACTAGCCATGACCATAATCTTGCTTTAATCTCTTCAGTTAATTTCCTTACTTCCGGATTAATGTTCTCAAATATCTTTTCATTCCTTGTTTTTCCAAATGGACCAAATCGTAACAATCTAAAGAGTTGAAGCCAAATTACCTTGTGATGGTGATTCGAACATTTCGCCATGTTTGAGGAAGTTGACGAAAGGATCCGAATGAGGGACCATTTTGACTCCAGCCCATTTGTAGATGTTATGCCATATTTCCGAGACGAAACTGCATTCGAAAAATAGTTGGAGTGTCTTCGTTCTTCTCCCCACATAAAGAGCAAAGAATGTCTCCATTAGTGGGTAAGATGGCTCTTCTTGTGAGGTTGTCTTTTGTTGGTAGTCTCATTTTCAACATCTTCCATACTATTGCTTGAACTCGTCTGGGAGCGAAACTGGACCATAAGATCTTGAATGCCTCCTTCTGCAAGCTATCGGTTTCATCTTCATGTGACTCACAAAGGTGTGTGTATGCTTCCTTGGTTGAAAAACAGTCTTTCTTTCCTGATTTCAACGCCATACTGTTGGAATATAGAGACACGTAAACACGTAATACATGCGCAGCGGAATTAAATAGTTCACCAACAACGAACAGTTAATTGCATAAACAAGAACGATTAATTATAACGAGAAATCTTACAGTAATTCAATAGAAGATTTCTCAACTACGGTATCCACGTAATCCCCGTGGACAGATTTGCACAGATTTGCCAGCATTGAATCTGAGGCGGAATTTGCTAGGAAAATTCATATTCTAGATTTTATGAAGAAACTATGTTTTCTTGTTGTAGTGAATAATGAATCCCGGGATGTCATATATATAGGGAGAGACTGACTTAAATCTTAAGTCATCTTTATTAGGAAGATAATTCATAATCTTGCAAAACAAATCTCAAAGATATGTTTTTTCCTACGGATATTTTCCTACAATAATATTTCATAATATTATTTGGGAATCCTATTTAATTAAATCTAATTTAATTAAATAGTAATAAAAATTAATTCTAAATTAATATATTATTAATTCTCCATAAATTAAATATTAATTCTAATTTAATACTTAATCAACCAACTATAAAGGCCCTCATATATCAAGCGATTAGTCAAACTAACGGTCTTAATTGAACCCTAGACAATAAATCAGACATTCTCAATATATGAGGTACGTTGCGAGAAACATGCAACTACCTGTAAATATAACATGGACTATTACGATTTCCTCCTTTCATTCACGAATATTCGATTAGTCTTGAACATGATGAAGTGTCTATTCAAATAACTTAATCATATTATATTCAATCACTAATTGATCATTTATGTCACACTTGGCCACAAAGTCCAAGTTGACGTGTATTGGCCAATGACTTTGATCCAAATATGATGAGAAGATGAATATTCTCTCTAAATCCACTTTGAAGAATGAATCCTATTCTTGGCTCAACTACCACGCATATGCACTTTGTGATGAATCCAATCCAAGCCATATCTACCCATGGATGGGTGTAAGCGTCGATCATGGTCAAAGTTCATCACTCCACACATGTCGTGCGTATTGACCTCAAGTCAAAGGAGTATCACATCGCTCCCACTAACCGAGACACCCGTAGATACATATAGTGGAACTACATCAAATGGTTGCTCGGATGGGTATACCAATACCCTCTAAGGTATTTGTGCATCCATCATGAGATACTTAGTATCTCGTAGTAAGTGAGATCTTACTACACTCTCTAAGAGTATGATGCAGATCGCACATCAATCTCCATTGCATGATCAATATCCCATTCTTGATGATCCTTGATCAGGGCTATTTGAGAATCACGCTTAAGTCATCTGAGTTCTCACATCTCAACGACAACAGTGATTCAAGGGAACACAGATAAGAACAAACGCAAACAATCAAACATAATATTCTAATAAGTGTAAGACCATACATTTAATATTAAATAAGCAATAATATTAAACCAACACTGAATATTATCTTAGCATTATGTCCATACAAAGGATTGTCTCTAGGACACCAACACTAACACATACATCCTCCTTTGATTGCTCGATTTTGTACCTGTTGATGCAAGATAAGAGAATATTTACATTAGTCTCTTCCCTAGCTCTTAAGTTATGGCATCAGCCTAAATTCCAAACCAACTCTCACTCCCCCAATAACTCATGTCGCTGATTTTTGCTTCTTTTTTCCAACTCAGCCTAAATAATCTACCATATTTCTCTATAAAAGGTGTGTCACCCACCCACAGATCAAACCAGAAATTAGTATTCTCACCATTACCCACCACTCTACTTAGTTCCGTCTTCATCCCCTCTTCACCCTCTCCCTTGTAAATATCATAAATATCTCTCCACCACCCCGACATTGACGCTCTCCTCCTTCTCCCTCGATCCCCACCATTACCCAAGACTGCCCCCCTAAAACTATTTAAATCCCCGTATCTAGACTTGACTAATCTCACCCATAATCTACTAGGTTCATCGAAATATCTCCAGATCCACTTCTTCATAAGAGTTATATTAAAGAATTTTAAATCCCTAATTCTCAATCCCCCATTATGTTTATTTTTACAGACTTCACCCCACCTAACCCAAGCAGTTTTGCTACTTTGCTCATTTCACCCCCCCCAAGAATTCTCTTTGGATTCTTGTTAATTCACTCAAGGTATTTTTTTGGTAGACAATAGAAAGAGAGACAATAAATCGGAATTGGAGAAAGGACCGCTTGAATCAAAGTTATAAGACCTCCAAAGGATATGTGTTTTCCACTCCATTTAGCCAACCGATTCCGCAATTTCCCCACTAGATTTGACCAGGCCTCGATCTTTTTATGGTTGATGCCGACATTCAGTCCCAAGTAAGAGAAGGGGGCTGACCAATTGCACACCCAAAAACTTCGCTCATTTACTCAAGAACTGATCTGCTCACGTTTAGGCCCCAAAGACAACATTTTTGAAAATTCACCTTAAGTCCAAAAATCAGCTCGAAGAGTCTTAAAATGTACTTGATTGCCTTGACATTTTCAATCTTACCTGGGCAAGCAAGGATCGTGTCGTCCGCATATTGTAGATGGGAAATTTGAATTTTATCTTTCTCAATCACTTGCGGTTTGAGGATGCCCACATTCACTGCCCTAGATATCAGTAGGCTTAAGCCTTCGGCTACAATGAGGAAGAGGAAGGGAGATAGTTGGTCGCCTTATCTAAGGCCTCTTTTAAGTTTAAACTCTTCGGTAGGACTCCTATTTACCAGAACGGAGGACGAGGCTGAAGTCACACGGGTTTTCATCCAACTTCTCAATTTAGGACAAAAGTTAAAATTTCTCATCATTTCATTGAGGAAGCTCCAATCGACTGAATCATATGCCTTCTCGAAATCCACTTTGTGTTGGGGTTATACTGAAAAGTATGCTTTTACTTTGTATAACCAAACTGAAGTTTCTTATTTATTTACTTGAATAAATTATTTAATCACTGTTGCATTAAATATGAATGAATGCTATATATGTTTATTGCAAACCCGTTCGATAAGACAGTACGTATTACGTTGTAGTTAATTTGGTGATACCCGATCACTGAAGATCAAATTAACAGCCCTCGTAATTAAGTACAAATTCACAACCCAGATAGAAATGAACGAACCATCATGAACGGTTGAAGTGTGAGACCCAGATTGGCCTATCTTGACCAAGGGATCACACTAGCGCATTTAGGTGCGCTGAATGAGGACCTACAGGAGGATAAATTCTTCGGTACTGAATATACAAGAATTAGACCTCAGTGGTGCGTTGTTTCATAATCTCCGTCCCTTAAATAGGATCGTGTGAAATTAATAACTATTGCTTTGACTTATGATGGGAAGAGAGTCAATGCGATTCGATACCTTATATCTTAGGCAATATTATTAATTACATGACGATTGCTGACATTTAATACGGAGAATCGTGTGCAAGTACGCCTTGCTTGTTTTGTCCCCTTGGTGGGCTCATATCCTTTATCATGCCAAATCTTGCAAGTGAAAATTTATTTCCGGCATGGATAATAATGTTGAGATGTCTTTACTCCAAGGACAAATATATTAATTAATATAAAGCTTGTTCAGTGGCTTAATTAATTAATGGACTAAGATATTCTTAAACACGGGAAATAATGACGGGGAGCCATGTTATATGTGAAATCGTAATATGGGTTAAGATGGATAGTTCAATATTAATTTTATAGTGAAGTAAATTAATATTAATGGACTTGAATAATATTTGGCCCAAAATATTAAAGCTTCATAGTCCATTGGAGGTCCAATCTTAATTCTCCTAAAGGCCCCCCAAATAGCCCAAAATAAAGTCCAATTAATGAGAGAGAGAAGAAAATATTCTTGCTAAATTTCCAAGCTATAATTTTCGAAAATTTGTATAAATATAGGAAGGAAAGATTGTCTTGATTTTCTTGTATGTATTTTATGGAAAGAGATAATTATTGTAGGAATACATAATTATCCCAAAAATTCAAGAAGTCAAATCTTGACTCCTTATTTATTGTAATTTTCGAAATATATAGGTAGAAGAGGGGAAATAGATTTTTATGGAGAAAAGAATATAGAAGATATATTCAAGATTTCTTGGAGATCAAGAAAAGATTTTCTCCCTTATTTTCCAACCCTAAAATTTCGAACCCCTCCTCCCTATTTATAGGGGATGAGCTCTTCATTCCCAAGTGCAATTTCATGTGTTTGAAATATTAGAAATCCACAAAGGTGGTAGCAAAATATTTAATTTCTCTCCCATTAAAATCGTTCGTTGAAAACTTCCCACCTGATAGCGTTCGTAGACTTTGGGGATATATTTGGGAAGGCTCTTGGGTTGATTCATCCGTTTGATTCTTCAAGAGGTTAGTAATTCCGTAACTCCTAGTTCCGCATGTTTAGGATTTACGTGAATTATGTGTACGCATATTGTTTATTATTATGTTGAATTAATTTAGGATTAATTCATGCTAGTAATTAACTGTTTAATTTAAATATGTATTTAAATAATCACCTCGAATAGATCCGGGCACCCCGATTTTCCCAACAACTGGTATCAGAGCTCTGGTTTTGAGCTCTGATTTTTTAAATTGTTATTTAAATTGTTGGACATTAAGTTGAAATTGGATAGTAGAATTACTAGATCTGTTTTGCAAGTATCCAATTGTCATGGTATTTAATGTGCTTATTTTCATGCGTATGAATGAATGAATGTTTTTTAATTCGACTCGTTCGGTTTGTTTTTTCTCGTGAGAAAAATCCACGAGTAGACTAGGTTATTTGATTTGTTCAAAGTAATAGACTAGTCTAGATTTAAGGTATTTATTTTTCATTAAATAAATTGTAACCTGGTCGAGAGATGGAGATGAATTAAAGACGGATCCGGAATCGACGCGTGGGCGGCGTCTTGCAGCAAAACGCGAGGCAAGGGACACGACGCACGCCGATGCATGACGATCTTTGCGCGTTTGGCGGCGTTAGGGCGCTTAGGTGAGATCGCCCTAAGCGACGCAGGCGGAGGCGCCCGCAGACGAGCGCGCCAGCGTAGGGCGCGCTGGCTGCTAAACCGAGGCGAGGCGTCTTTGAGGCACGCCGACAGCCACGACACGTGGCGACCTCACGCTTTGCCCATAGGGCATGGGTATTGGACGCCCGAATCGGGCGTGCATCCCGCCGCGAAATTGGCGTGGTGTTTCAAGATGGAGTTCTTTTCGAGAGGAATGAGTGGGAGAAATTTAAGACGGCGTTTCTTCAAGATCAAGCCGAAGAAAATCAATCCATGACAGTTGGATAATTTGTGCCCAATGTGTTTATTTTCTGCTTTGCTTGATTTATTGTTGCCGTATTTTCTTGTGCATTATTTAATTTGTTTAAATGTGTTTGCATGAGAATTGCTCAACGAAAAATCTCAAATTCAAAAATTACTAAGTATGTTTTAATAATTAATTTGTTTTGACACAAATTAATTTTGACCTCCATGATTTATTTATTGTGAAATCTTTTGGAGAAATTCCCCTACGGGATGGTCAAAAGATAGTTTTCACATGAATAAATTCCCAAAAGGATGATTGTGAATTATTATTAGTGGCGACGATGACCTTCCAACGAGGCTCGATCAAAGCGAAGTAATAATTCTGTATTTAATCATGGTTATTACTTAGGTATAAAATTGATATTTATATACTTCTCCGAAGTCCCTGTCAATTTTATATTGGTCAAGTGGGAGCCAACTATTAATTTTTAAATTAAAGGTTTGTAATTGTTCTTGTTTGTAACCTGCTTGAATGTGATTTAAATGATGACCCTCCCACGAGGCTCATTTAAATCTGTTTTGAGATGTTGGCTGATGCATATTCATATTTTTTTTTAGATTTTAATATGAATCATGTGATCAAATTGTGTGGTTTAATTGTGTGTTGATCTGGATATTGATACAAAATATATGTTTATTTCAATTCATCATGTCGCTACCTTTTAATCCACTGTTCAATATACTGAAAGATAACCTCCTCACTGGAGAAAACTTTGTTGATTGGTATCGAAAACTCACTATTGTCCTCACTGCACAAAGCCATAACTGGGTTCTTACTACACCCAAACCAGAAAAGTCATCTGACGAGTCAACCAAAGCGGTTAAGAAAGAATATGATAACTGAGAGCGTTCTAACGAAATGGCAAAGTGTACCATCTTGGCTTCAATGTCAGATGTGTTGCAACACCAAAATGTTGAGACCGCTGCAGAAATCATGGTAAATCTTAAAGCGATGTTTCAACATCAGAACCGTGTGGCTCGGCAGATCACCATGAGGGACATGCTCTCTGAAAAATGGTGGAGGGAACACCCGTAAGGGAACATGTTCTCCAGATGATGGCTCACCTCAACAAACTCGAGGTGCTTGGATTTGAATATGACATCGAGACCCAGATCGATTTCATACTACATTCCCTGCCCAAGAGCTTTGAACAGTTCAGGCTGAATTATCAAATGAATAATCAAAAGTTCACTTTGCCTGATCTATTGCAAGCTCTTGTCTCGGCTGAAGGAATTTTAGGAGAGAGCAGTCAAGCCTTAGCGGCAGTTGGGCCGTCCTCTTCTTCTAGGCCAAAGGGAGACAAGAGGAAGCCCAAAAGCAAAAGCCAAGCTAACTTGAGTGTTGCCAAAGACAAAGGAAAGGTGAAGAGAGATGGTGGAGCAAAGAATCCGGCTAAGGGGAAGTGCTTCAACTGCGGTGAAAAGGGACATTGGAGGTCGGCCTGTTCCAAACCCAAAAGGAATGGAAAGAAAGGTAATTCACACTCGCTAGTTGTTGAAACTTGTTTGGCGGAGTATGCTACCCATTCGTGGGTATTGGATACGGGATCCACTGATCATGTATGTTTCACATTGCAGGGTTTCAAGCAGACCCGGCAACTAAGTGAGAGTGAGATCCTCATCACGCTAGACGATGCTACGAGAGTGGCAGCTAAAGCAGTGGGAGAACTGCACATGTCCTTTGGAGACAAGACGTTAATTTTAAGAGATGTTCTTTATGTTCCCTGCTTTTTTAAAAAACCTTATTTCTATTTCTAAACCTGTTTATCGATGGATATTCTGCTTTGTTTTAATAAAGATGTTACTATTTTTTAAATAACGATGTGATTATTTGTCGTGGAACTTTGAGGAACAATCTATATTATTAATCAGCAATACATCACTCACAAAATGCATCCTATAACACATCTACTATTTCTTGTAAACGAAAGTGCTCAGCTGACATGAACGAGACACTTCTTTGGCACCTAAGATTAGGTCATATTAACCCGAAAAGGATTCAAAGGTTGGTGAAAGATGGTTCTTTGGGGTCTCTCCGAATTGAGCCATTTTAGACTTGCGAATCGTCTTGGAAGGTAAAATGACCAAGAGGGCATTTGGAGCCAAGGGGCTTAGAGCAAAAAAGTGTTAGAAATCGTTCACACCGATGTGTGTGGTCCATTGCAAATCAAAGCTAGAGGTGGCTACGGTATTTACGTTACTTTTATCGATGATTACTCACGCGCTATGGATACATTTTCCTAATGAAGCATAAATCGAGACCTTTGATACATTCAAAGAATTTAAGGCTCAAGCGAGAGAATCATAAGGAAAAAGTATCAAGTTTCTCTGAACCGATCGTGGAGGCGAATACCTCGTGATGAATTTCGAACTACCTATCGGAAGTGGGGATTGCATCGATTATCGCACCTTACCCCTCAACAAAACCGGGTTGCGTAAGCGAAGGAATAAAATGCTTTTAGAAATGGTAAGGTAAATGATGAGTTATGCGGATTTACCAAAATCGCTTCAAGGGGTTACGATTAGAAACAACGTCTTATATTCTATTCGAACCTAGTGCCATCCAAATCGGTGTACCTAAAACCCCGAGAGAATTGTGGACGAGCGCAAGCCGGGTTTGGACACATCGGGATCCGGGGTGTCCCAGATAATGCATTTCTTAGACAAGGAAGCCGGTGAAATGGATGCACGTTTGGAATTAAGGATGTTCATAGGGTACCCCAAGGAACTAAAGGATGCATGTTCTATGGTCCCGAAGATCAAAAGATGGTAATCAAGACTCACTTTAGATTTTTTTGGAAGAAGACTATATGAACAATCGAAAGCCTAGAAGTGAAATTACCTTAGAAGAACTTAAGGGCCAACTCCATTGCCAACCCGGTCCAAAATGACATATCAAACATCACGCCTACACAACCGGAACCTCGTCGTCAGTGGGGAGGGTTATCGAACTGACCGAGAGATTCTTGGGGATCGGAGAGTCTTGAACTTGATCTCCGCAGAAAAAAAATCGGATCCATGGTCCTACAATGAGGCAATCCAAGACAAAGATGCTCAATCTTGGCAAACAAAGAATGGAAGTTTCTAGATGGGTTCAATGGATCACAACAAGGTGTGTGGAGCTAGTCGAACCACTTGATGGGGTAAAACCCATCGGATGCAAGTGGGTATACAAGAGAAAAAAAAGGGGACGGACGGAAGGGTTGAAACCTTCAAAGCAAGACTTGTGGCGAAAAGGGTACACTCGAAAAGAAGGGATCGATTATGAGGAAACCTTTTTCGCCCGTAGCTCTCAAGTCCATCCGCATTCTCTTGTCGATTGTTCTTACATCTAGATTTTGAGATCTCGGCAAATGGACGCCAAGACAACTTTCCTTAATGGAAATCTTGACGAAGTAATCTATATAACAACAACCCGAAGGCTTCATTGAAAAAGGCCAAGAACATCCGGTTTTGCAAGCTCGGAAGTCCATTTATGGATCAAGCAAGCATCCCGAGCTTGGAATCAGTGTTTTGATCAAGTTATAAAATCCTACGGATTCGATCAAAATGAATTTGAAAGTTGTCTCTATAAAAAGCGTGACAGAACTGTATTGGTATTTTTGGTACTACGTAGATGACATTCTGCTCATCAAAAACGATGTAAAGGTGTTATCAGACGTAAGGGCATGGCTATCAAAACAGTTCGATATGAAGGACTTAGGGGAAGCCGGTCACATCATAGGGATCAAGAACACTCAAAATCGCAGGAAAAGAATGAGCGGGCTTTTGCATGCCTCATACATAAACACTATTTTGAAGCGCTTCAGCATGCAGGATTCCAAGAAAGGCTTTGTGCCCTACAGACACGGAATCCATTTATCCAAATAGATGTGTCCCAAGACACAGAAAGAGATAGATGACATGAAGGGCATCCCTTATTCTTCGGCTGTGGGAAACCTCATGTATGCAATGCTGTGTACGAGACCGGATATCTGCTTTGCCGTAGGCATGGTGGCAAGATATCAAAGTAACCCTGGGAAAGAGCATTGATCAGCAGAAAGAACATTCGAAGGCACCAAAAGGACACGGGGCCAGAATGTTGGTTTACAAGTCGACGGTCGATCCCCATCGGTTACAATTCGGACTCGGATTTTCAATCGACATTGACTCGAAAAGTTTACCTCGGGTAGTGTGTTTCGCATGGGGAGGAGCCATGACATGGAGAAGCGTAAAAGGAAATGCATCGCTGATTCTACCATGGAAGTCGAGTCGTCATTTGCCGCCAGAAAGCAAATGAAGGAAGCGATTTTGGCTCAAGAACTTCCTGTTGGACTTGGACGTGGTCCCGAATTTGCCCAGCAAAATCACGGTATACTGTGATAACGCCGGAGCAGATGCAAATTCAAGGGAACCGAGAGCCCACAAAGCCAGCAAACACATTGAAAGAAAATACCATCACATACGAGAAATCGTTAAGAGATGAGACATTGAGGTGTCTAAGATTGCATCGGAAGACAACTTAGCAGATCCATTCACAAAGGGTCTACTTCAGAGTACATTCGAGAGACATGTGGAAGGAATGCGAGTCAAGGACGTTGTCAATCTGCTTTGAGTATAAGTGGGAGAAATATTATTAGGTTCGTGTAGGGTGACATTAGATGTCACATAGAACACGAGACATGTTGTAGTATACTTAAAAGCAGACTTTGAGTATAAGTAGGAGATTGTTGGGGTTATACTGAAAAGTGTGCTTTTACTTTGTATAACCAAACTGAAGTTTCTTATTTATTTACTTAAATAAATTAATTAATCACTGTTGCATTAAATATGAATGAATGTTATATATGTTTATTGCAAACCCGTTCGATAAGACAGTACGTATTACGTTGTAGTTAATTTGGTGATACTCGATCACTAAATATCAAATTAACAGCCCTCGTAATTAAGTACAAATTCACAACCCAGATAGAAATGAACGAACCATCATGAACGGTTGAAGTGTGAGACCCAGATTGGTCTGTCTTGACCAAGGGATCACACTAGCGCATTTAGGTGCGCTGAATGAGGACCTACAGGAGGATAAATTTTTCGGTACTGAATATACAAGAATTAGACCTCAGTGGTGCGTTGTTTCTTAATCTCTGTCCCTTAAATAGGATCGTGTGAAATTAATAACTATTTCTTTGACTTGTGATGGGAAGAGAGTCAATGTGATTCGATACCTTATATCTTGGGCAATATTATTAATTACATGAAGATTGCTGACATTTAATACGGAGAATCGCGTGCAAGTACGTCTTGCTTGTTTTGTCCCCTTGGTGGGCTCATATCCTTTATCATGTCAAATCTTGCAAGTGAAAATTTATTTCCGGCATGGATAATAATGTTGAGCTGTTTTTACTCCAAGGACAAAGATATTAATTAATATAAAGCTTGTTCAGTGGCTTAATTAATTAATGGACTAAGATATTCTTAAACGCGGGAAATAATGACCGGGAGCCATGTTATATGTGAAATTGTAATATGGGTTAAGATGGATAGTTCAATATTAATTTTATAGTGGAGTAAATTAATATTAATGGACTTGAATAATATTTGGCCCAAAATATTAAAGTTTCATAGTCCATTGGATGTCCAATCTTAATTCTCCTAAAGGCCCCCCAAATAGCCCAAAATAAAGTCCAATTAATGAGAGAGAGAATAAAATATTCTTGCTAAATTTCCAAGCTATAATTTTCGAAAATTTGTATAAATATAGGAAGGAAAAATTGTCTTGATTTTCTTGTATGTATTTTATGGAAAGAGATAATTATTGTAGGAATACATAATTATCCCATAAATTCAAGAAGTCAAACCTTGACTCCTTATTTATTGTAATTTTCGAAATATATAGGTAGAAGAGGGGAAAGAGATTTTTATGGAAAAAATTAATTAAGGAGAAAAGAATATAGGAGATATATTCAAAATTTCTTGGAGATCAAGAAAAGATTTTCTCCCTTATTTTCCAACCCTAAAATTTCGAATCCCTCCTCCCTATTTATAGGGGATGAGCTCTTCATTCCCAAGTGCAATTCCATGTGTTGGAAATATTAGAAATCCACAAAGGTGGTAGCAAAATATTTAATTTCTCTCCCATTAAAATCGTTCGTTGAAATCTTCCCACCGGATAGCGTTCGTAGACTTTGGGGATATATTTGGGAAGGCTCTTGGGTTGATTCATCCGTTTGATTCTTCAAGAGGTTAGTAATTCCGTAACTCCTAGTTCCGCATGTTTAGGATTTACGTGAATTATGTGTACGCATGTTGTTTATTATTATGTTGAATTAATTTAGGATTAATTCATGCTAGTAATTAATTGTTTAATTTAAATATGTATTTAAATAATCACCTCGAATAGATCCGAAGACCCCCCGATTTTCCCAACACTTTGAAGATCACACTGCTTCTTTTCTTCCTCTTCGCCTCGTCCAGCATTTCATTAAGGATGACTACACCGGCTAAAATTTGCCTCCCCCCTATAAATGCCGACTGATGTTGTCCAACACCTTGCACAATCTCAAAGCTAATGTCTTGGAAATGATTTTGTATAAGCTGTTGGTTAATGAGATCGGCCGGATTAATATTATTTTATAATATAAGTAATACCCTTTAATTATCACTATTAATAACCATGTTGAAATATAAATCACACCGTTCAGTGTTATAAATAATATCATTTATAGTAAAAAGGCGCACCTTTCAATTATCACAACTAATATCTTTTAATAATATAAATCATACTACTTAACCAATTTTACAGATTCTTGGGTGAAACTTGTTCCCCTTATACTTTGCATTCATAATAAGTATGAAATATGGATCTTCCCACTATTATTTTATCTTTCTTACTTTTATGCTGGGGTGGCAGGCTCTATTAATTCAACTGTCATAACTCAAAAACATATGCATATATGCGTTTCAATAAATAAATTTAGAGCTTTAGTATCATGTTTCCTTTTATGTGGAACATATTATTATAAACTTCCAACTTTTATTTTCTCTTTGTATATGTATGGTATTTCACACTGCCACAAAACTTGGGATTTCGACCAAGCACAAATTGAATTGTAAATCATAAGTCATGCAATTAATTAGCAAAGTACTTATCAGTGCAAATAATTTATTAATGGCTAACACAATAAGTTAACATTATGGTTATTTAAATTATAGTGGCTTTCAAACATCAACCATAAGCTAAGCTGCTATGATGACTTTTTGTGAGAATAATTGAGTATATCATACTATCAAATATTTAATTATTGGATAAAGGTTTAACTTTTTGATATATTTCGTTGACGGAAGACACACAAGAAAATCAACCAAGTCAAATTACAAAGTCGAGCCCCAAAACTTATTTATTGGTGAAGAAAAAACAAGCCTTTTATTGATTTAAAATAAATCCTTTCTAGCCACAAAGTTACTTTAAAGAGGTGGGGAACTAATTTGAGGGAGATGAGGCTAACAATGGCATAATATTAATTTAGACTTGAATACCATAAAAGTAATTATGTCTCATTTAAAAGCTCGAACTTTTAAAGAGGTGGGAAATTAATTCTTTTGTATATATTTCCTTAATACTATCAAACTAGTATCATTACTTATAAATGATATCGCTACTCTTATAGACTAATAACAATAAAATTTAATATTATAATCTTATTTTATAAGTGTAATAGTATTAGTTGATAAGTGAAGTGGTATTAATTTATAAATATAATGATATAAATTTTATATTGTGAACTAATTTTGTCGAAGATTGGCTCCTTTTATAAATAATATATATATATATATATATATATATATATATATATATATTTTTATAAGGATCGTGCAAAGATCTTTATTAATAGTATCCTGTGGATTTTTTACAAACACAAATAGGAGATTACTGAGAAATTCCATAGTCCATGAGTTAACCTGAAAAAAGTTTTTACGCACAGAAAACGCCTGCGCCTATTCATCGGCATTACGACAACAAGGGCTAGCCCACATAGTTAACTCATGAATATCACTGGAAAGCTCAAACCTACTAGTTAAACCAACTCTACCTTTGATATATCAAATTACATATCATTATAGGAATATAATTCCAAATGCACATGATAGTAGAGTATAATTAAGTCAGGTCATGATTCAATACAAGTATTCTAGCCGTCCATAGAGGCGGCGATCATCAGAAAAGAAATTAAAATTACAGAATTTAAATAACAATATACCTTTAAAAAGCCACTAGCATAAACCAGATAATGTACAGAAATATTACAAGGTTTACAAGGTTGCACACAAGAGAGGGATATAGAGAGAGAAAGAGAGGGCGAGTCTAAACTCCAGCGTACCTCAAAAAGGAAAATACAAGCCTATTTATAGATGAAAGAGCCGGACATCAAACCCCGGATTTCAAAATAAAAAAGAAATAGTGCAGAAAAAACAAAACCACAAAAAGATAAAAAAGTTTGAATAGTAATTACTATTCATGAACAGTACTTTGTATGTTGATGCAAGCAGTGAAGAAATTTGATTTTGTCTGATACTGTAGCCACATTTTGCTGGAATGTGCTAAGTCAAGATCTTCACTAAATCGCCAATAATGAAGCTTGTTTTTTTAGGAGTTTAAGAGACTCACTGAAATTGGTCAATTCTTGACGATGAGTTGGATAAACATTTCTTCCTTGATTTCTTCTTAGTGAAGTTTCAAGCCATGGAATCCATACTTCCAAAACTCTAATCCTTTTCTTAAGAATTTTTAGATAATTCTTATCATTAATAACATTATTCTCATTATCAATAAGAATTTGAGAAGGAATTCTCCAAATGTTGTAATGTAAGACTCCTGTATTAGTCAGAAGATAGTATAATCTGGAACGAATTATTCCATGCTGAATATCCCATCCTTCCGTTGTAAATGATGTAAAGAAACCATTAGGGTAAGAACCTTTCATTAAGAGTTTGCCTTATTTTAATTTCCCTTTGAGAGAATTCTTCAAAAGATCGAAACTTTCTTGAATAGAAAATTCCTGATCATCTTCATTTGGATCCTGCGCATCTTGAAGATCAGATCCAGAAATCATTGAAGCGTCTGATTTTGAATCAGAAAAAATCAATATCTTTGAATAAATCATTCTTAATATGATCCATATAAAGATCCATAATTTTTTCTTTTGAGAAAATACCAAAATACTTCTTAGAGTATTCAGAGAATGATGGAAGAGAACTAGAAGTCTCATTAACATAAATTTTTTCTGTATTCTTCCATTTTGGATTTAATCCGTGAAATATTTTCCTGTATTGGTGACTCATTAGAGCCAGGGGTAATAACATTTAAGTTATTCCAAAATCGCGTTGTATGGATTCTCCATAAATAAGGTGTACCATGTTCAATATAACCAAACTCTGGTCTTCATTTTAGAACCAATGGGATTCCAGAATCCACAAAGAACATACAAGTAGTTTTACCACTCGTATTATGAGACTTTAAGTCTGAAGAAACAATAGTATATTCTTCTAAGAGATTTTTAACCTCTTCTTGCAAGATATCTGCCAAAGCCCCAAAATTTCCCCACCATGAGAAAAGCCAGTTAGGAATTTGATTCCTGCCAATGTTTTCACATATTTTAATCAACCAAGTATGAGAATGCTTAGCATTCTGATACAACAACGTTTTATAAAAACTTTGAAGGTAATCCCAGTAATTGTACTGGTAAATGGTACGTGTGACTTCATTAGTCATACTTCTTTCAGTAAAAGGTGAAGTTCCCCATTCTTGGATGAAAATAATTTTTTTGATAATAAATTTAGAGTAATTGATAGCTTTACTCTTAGGAGGAAAATGCTGGATTTCAACACTTCCGAGACTGATGAGAATATTCTCATAAAATCCTCTGGATTTGTAAGTCTCAACATTCCAATTTGAATTTGGAAAATATTTTTCCATAAGAATCCATGGGGACTCTTTGAATTTCTCATCATCATCTTCTATAATAAGAATTAATTCTTTCTTAGAAGAATCAAAGAATTTATATTCTTTTTGTGCAATTGAAGAATATGATTCTTCAGCTTCTGCTTTTGAGGAATTGTCCTCTATTGGTAAATTTTTTCCCCTTTGTCTCAGGGTCCCCTTTGTCTCAGGAATTCTTGAAACTCCTTTTGTACATTGTCTCCTTTTGAAGAAGAGCCACTTCCAGAAATATGCTGGTTGAAAAGGGATTTATTCTCATGTTGTATAATCGGAGGATAGCCTCTTCCTCCTCTTCCTCTATAAGAGGAATAAGGATTCCTTCCAGCATGACTCATTTCTATCATGAAGAAATAAATTCACGAGTTAAAAAATCTGGAAGATGATTATCCTTCACTTGCTTATAAACAATATCAAAATCAAAATAAGCAAGATGCGATTGCCATCGGACAAACATTTGTTTAGAAACATTATGTTCAAAATCTTTGAAGAGCATAAAAGTAGCGACCTCGAATCGGTTTTAATAGTAAATTTATGATTATATAAATCATCCTGAAATTTAAGGACACATTTAACAATAGCAAGAATTTCTTTAGCGAAGAGCAGAATAATTTTTCTCGACTATTATTCCATTTACTGTAATAAAATCTAATGATATAATTTTTTTTATTTTATTATCATGATCATACAACACATAAAAGGCATGATATATATTTTTTTATGTATTATGGCCACCGAATTTTAAAAAAATGAAAAAAGCCAAAAAAACTTTTGTTTTATATATATATATATATATATATATATATATATATATATATATATATATATATATATATAATTTATATCCTGTTTTGAAAATGGATCGATTCAGGGCATGTATATCATGATCATAAAACACATAAAGCCACGCCACCTTTTTTTTCATGTCATATCTCATATTCTTTTTTCCTGTATTATGGCCACCGAATTTTTAAAAAATGAAAAAGCCAAAAAACTTCAAAACCCCGTTCAAAATCCCATTTAACCCCCCTTATCATAGACAAAACATTTTGGACCAAGTCAAAAAATTCACAAAAAAAAAAGAACATGAAAAAGGAAAATAAATTAAAGTTTAAAGTTGTAATCATAATTTAAAGATATGTAGGAGCTTTTGCACAAAGTTGTAGACAATAATAGAAAGTCCAGTATACTTGGGAACCAATAAACTTGGTCCAAAAAAATTCAGGATTTATTTGAAGATTGCACGCCACCTTTTTTTTCCTTTTTCCTTAATTTGAACACATAATTAATTATATCGTCTCCCACATAATTATCTTATATTATTGTTTTGTGAATTTATGTGCGGAATAATAAATTGGCATATCCGTTTAATTATTATCGTAACAACAAATTTCGTATTAAAACTGATAAGCACTAGTTTAATTACTTGAGTTGAATTTTTGGAGTTTTCGTAGTGAAAATCGTAACCAAATCCTGTGCGAACATGAATTTGAAGATTTGATGGGCTTAGTATGGCTTGGATTTGGAATATTGGGCTTCAATAACTTTGATTTGAGCTGATATATTGGCCTTAATAACTTAATTGGGCTTCATTGATTTAATTGAGGATAAATGATTATAAGGGGAGTTAATCAAATAAATACAAATTTTAACTTATTTTGAGTCATATTATCCCGTACGGAGTATGATGAAAATGAATTGCTGATTATTTATTCTCATTAACCACCACAATTACTCCATTCTTATTCTCATTATCATTCCATTAAAAATTTTGAATCAAATGCCTCTTTAAGTGATCTAGGTCAAACAACATTGCCAATTAACTTCCTAGAATATAAATTATGGCCCATTAGAAAAGGGCCCAAATGTAGTGGACTACCCACCAATTATAAAAGTTGGACCCAACACATTTCATTTTGCCACATTCACGGGGAATTTTGCGGTTGGGCGTTGCTTCACAATCAAAACCATGTTTGTTAACAATTTCGACTAATTTTGTTGTCCTATACACGATTAGAATATAAAAAAATTGGGTATGTGGCATTTATCGAATCGAAAAATATATAAATATAATTTCTTGAATCGAAAAATATAAAAATATCATTTCTTTTTCAGTATACAGCAAATTTCAGTATGGTATGATTTCAATATAGTGTATTTAATTAAAACTTTGGTATATTGAAATTTCGGTACAAAATATTATACCAAAATTTAGGATGGAATAGTATATACCGACCGTTCAAAAATTCGGCAATACCGTATTTTTGGTAATACGTTAAGGATAAATATTTTTCATTACCAAAATTTTTGATACACAGGAATTTTGGTGTGATATTTGTAATGAAATTTTATATACCGAATTTTTTTAGTACGGTGTATGATATTTTTGATATATTGTTAGGATTGTCAATGGGACGAAAAGTGGTGAGGACGGTGTCAATTCCCGTCCCCGCTAAATAAGTGAATTCCCGCTCTCACGCAAGTGAATTTGAATTTATTTTCTTCATCTCCTAATATCTTTATTTTCGTATATATAACTTGTACATGTTCAATGGGTAAGTTAAGCTATGTTGACGTAAGATGAAAAGATAAAACTAAAAACTCAAAATTAATTTATGCCCATACGTTTCAGCAGTAATTATATAAAATATTTAACTAACTCGGGTGTTTTAACTTACAAAGAAATCAAGATGTCAGATTGACTATCGAGATTTAGGCTCTCTCTGATCGGCCACTTGTCGTCAAATCTTAAGTCATACATCTCTACTACCTATTGCACTTATTTAGTATTTTAAATTATTTTTAAATTATATATTTTTTGTTTACTATCATACCCTTTTTTTTAAAAAAAATAGAATAGTTTGAAAATTTGAGAATATATACGAATTAGATCAAATCAAATAACTAAAATTGATACTTCCTTCATTCCCCAAAAAATCCTCAAACCTTATAGAAAATTGATTTATGTTTTGAATGAGTAATTACAACTAGGGGATGGGCTGATGCGGCATCTGAAAAAAATTTTTCGCCATACCGTTACCGATCGAAATTTTCGATCTGAAAAAATATCATACCGTTCTCATAATCAAAATTTCGGTATATCTGATAATTTTCGGTATGTCAATATTGATACCGATACTGCATCGATAATTTTGATATACTTTTGTCCGCATCGAATTTTCGAGACATATACCGTACCATACCGAATTATCGGTTATCTTTGTTTAAATCATTAAAATTTTGGCATACCGATAATCTTGGTTTAAATCATCGAAATTTCAAAATTTCGACATACCGATAATACCATTTTTGTATTTAAAATTCGACATACCGTTCTGTCGAAATTATTTTTTAAATAACTTTTTGTATTTTTATGAAAAAAAATATTTGATCCTGAAATAAGATTTAAGTATTCATCACTAATCACCCAACACAAAATATAAATTTCAACAATCCAACACAACAAAATAAGTTTCAATAGTTCAACACAACACATATTAAAAGACACTCAATATATGCAATGTTGTGGGAGACTTTGGAAACACATATCCAGTCCTCTATATAATGTTTGCCAATACCCTTTCACAGAGGGGTCCGGTGGGGATAAATAATTGAAAAAAAAAAAAAAAAAACCTAAATTATAAGCCTAAAAGGTAGTATAGAAAATGAAATCATACACAAATTAGGGGAGTGATGGGGAACTACATGAGAGGGAGAGGAGGGGCCACAAAGCAAGGGAGGGGGGAGAAGGGGAGGGTGGGGACAAGGGAGAGAGGGAGGCGGGGAGCCGCAAGGGGGGGAGGCGGGCGGGGGAGGCAAGGGGAGGCGGGGCCACGGAGGCGGGGGGGAGGGGCCAGGCATGGGGGGGAGAGGAGGGGCCACAACATGAGGGGGAGGGGAGTGGGGGGACGGCGGAAGAGGGGAGGCGGGCAGCGGGCAAGGGGGAGGCGGGCGGAGGCAAAGGGGAGGCGGGGCAGAGGGCGAGGGTGGAAGGGCCAGAACCTGGCCCATGAGGGAGAAGATTGTGTAGATTGTGTAGGGTTTGTGAGTTGTGTGACTTTGTGTTAATATATATATACATAATATAATTATAATTATTTATTTGAAAAAAAATATGAATTCAACACAAGATTTTTAGATATCTGATATATTATCGAATATATCTTAAAATATTTCGAAATATCGAAAATATTTTGGTATCTTAAATATCTTAAATATATTTTTTTCGATATACCGAAATATTTCGGTATACCGAAATTTCTATATTCATATACCGTTACCGTACCGAAATTTTCGGTATACCGAAAATTTCGATAAATTCAATATTTTTCGTTTCGGTAAGTGCGGTATACCGATATTTTCGGTATTTCCTCCACCCCTAATTACAACCGAGTATTACATCATATAAAGTCGTACACGAGAGTTATACTAGGAAAAGAGTCTATGATATAGTCGTTTGAGGGTGGCGGAACAAGACCCCATGTGCCATGTTTCTGGAGAGCCGTGAATTCCTCTGTCATTGCTGCTCGTCATATACATGAGACTGATTCATACAAGGATCTCCAAATTACAAGGCGCAACTTCGTCTTGTACATGAGAGTGGTTCATAGAACATTCCCTCCAAATTAAAATAATATCATTAATAACACAAATACATTATTACAATTTAAAATATTTATACAAATTTAATTAAATTGTGAAATTTAAATTAAAATAATTCAAAGATCAATTAATTATTTTTTAAACGAAAAGCCTAGTATCCCTTTTTCGTCTGATACTTGTTCCATTACAACATCATTCAGATTTTTAGATCAAATCGATCTCTTCTCTCCCGACTCCATTGCCAATCCACATCAACTTCGTTGGATCTCTCTCACTTGCGACTTTTTGCGGAGGAAAAATGACATTATTTCACTTTTTCAACTGTGCAATTCTTACGTTTGGTCCTCACGCCGTTTACTACTCCGCCACCCCCTTGTAAGCTTAATTCTCCTTTCGTTTGCGACTGCTATAATTTTTTCCATGAAAGTTTACTTTACTCCCTGATTTTGTGTATTGCTGTTTTACAATTTTGGAAGGATATTATTTAGATATTTTTCCAAGTGAGAAAGAATATTAGGGTTCAGTGAATGGATTAACACTTGCTCATTTGGAGTTCTGTGGTTGCGTTTCATTGTTGATTAAATGTGATTAACACTTGCCGATTTGGAATTCTATGAACGAGTCTTGGTATGGGGCGTGCTGAGGTAAATCTACTGAAATTTATGCCCATAGGTGGGATTGTTTGAATAATGGGATACCTATGATCCTTGATCGAGCTGTAAAGTAACATTCTACTTTGTTCATTCAGTTTCTACAATCTGTAATTTCACTAAGGACTCTTGCTTGTAAAGTGCTATTCCATGGATTGTTTTGTTTTTCATTTTTATGTAGTTATATATCTTTTAACACGTTTTCTTGAATGTTTTGGGAGCAATTGATCTATTATGTTGACCATTTTACATCTACAGATCCGAGTATGACACTCTTGGTACTTCAATTAGGACTGCTGTTGTTTATCTTGTGACCTCATTAGTAAAGGTTGGTCATTCTTGTCCAAATGATTCAATGACTCCAAGTATGCTGTCACTTTTTCGTAGCCATGAGTTCTTATACATCTTATATCTTTTTGTAGCTTGTTTGTCTTGCAACATTTCTTAACGTATCTGAAAGTGACAGCTTTGATCCATACCAGGTATTTCTTTTCATATATTTTTATGCTCTATATCGGTATCATGTTATCTAATAATTTTCCCGTGCTTGAATATCAAATTTTATAGGTATGTGCTTTAATATACTTACTAATGGTTGGGGTGATAGTCTCCATGTGGTTTTTATATAACTTTGGATCCTTTGTATAAAGTTCTAAAAATAATCATGCTTTTTTTGAACATTCACCAGGTTAAGACAAGCATCTTTTACTTTTTTAGTTTATGACTTGAATATTAACAAGGGATGAGATTAAGTAGACTCTGTATTCTAATTTGGAATTTTCTCCACTTTTCATTCTTTTCCAAGACGTTCCTAGTTGGGTTTGAAGGAGGTGAGATGGAGGGCAGAGTAGAAATTTTTATTGTTGCACTTTGTTTCTTTCAAATTCACCATACATTTCCTGGGGGAATATAATTTGTGGTGATTTGTCTCGTTAAGTTTTCAAGGAAACGCTAGTTTGTTCAAAATTCTTAAGTTTCCCTTTCCATTATTGCTCAGGAATTGTTGAAAGCTTTGATTGGATTCATAGATGTTGCTGGGCTTTATTTTGCCTTGACACAGTTAACTCATAGGAATATTTCTCAAAACCACAAATTTCAAGCTGTGGGACTTGGTAAGTATGGCTCTGTTTCCTTTTCTTAATCATTTTATATTTCATTGCACTTCCTATCACTTTGTTGATGTGGTGCTTACATATGTTGTATAGCCAATACAGCTGAGATGTGCATCAATCATTTAGACAACACTAATTTTTGGCCATGCGATGCACGGGCCTTTTGTAAATATTCCCTTAAGCAGCCTTGAAAATGAAATATTGGTTTTCTTTTTGCAGGTTGTTATTGGGTATATAATTTTCGATTTTCAATTGTTACTCCTTTACTATTTTAGACATGAACCTTCAAACTATCTCTCTTTGTTATCCAAATGTTCTAATTCTATATAAATAAGTCCATATCCAATTAAAATTACAGAAAGTAAAGGTTGAAAACACGGTCGTCGGGCACCAAATATGAGATACGTCACCAAAAACCATAAAATAAAATTGATAAGAACTTCATCTCCAAGAAATAAAATTATATTCAACTAGAATCCTCCTAACATGGTTTGGAGGTCGTACAATAAGGAAGAATACTAAGTCTCTAGTCATTACATAAAAACATGCGAGATCTAATAGAACACTGTCAAGTTCTATAACTGAACCTGGTTTCTTGCAAATTATTTAACGCATTACTGACTTTTAATATTTTATGTTTATCATTGTTTATTAGAACTGGTTAGGCTAAAAGGTCTAGTATTTGAGCTAGCAAAATTATGTTGTCATGTGAAAGCAGCCCACTCTGCCTGTTCCAGAAAGAATGCTGTGTTTTTTTCACGAATCACAATAGTCAACTTTGTAGGCTATGTTCATAAAATTATATTTTATCTGGTAAAATTTTAAGCATATAAAAGCTGTCAAGTCACCTTAATCTATATTTCATTGAAATACCAAATTAAAAGAGCTCAATTATACTCTCCCAAGAATCTTCATTACATGAACTAAAGACCCCCAGGCATGTTCTGTTGAATAGTATTAACCTAAATGTATAGCCCAATAATGTCTATATCTAAGGGGGCACTTTAAAATTCTTCAATTATCAAAGAGTTTGATTAATGAAAAAGAGGGTGATTAACACCAAACCTTGATTCCAAGTAAAAGTAAAAGTTGTTGATCCTTGCAGTACTTGTTGTTTGCATAAAAGATAAAACACATCTGGCCTAGAACGAATACGTACATTTTTTACGAAAAAGCTAAACACGGTCTATCCCAAAACCGAGATGGAATGGTCGTCAACAAAACCTTGGGCTCAAAAACTGAAGTTTTTCAATACAGCGGTACAGTTTTCTCACACAAAATTGTAGCTAACTGTGTTCCTTTTAATTTATAGAGAATTCATAGCTCGCTAGCATTACTAGAAGACATAACAAAAGTAGAATTCCAACATATATTTACCTTCAATTCATTAAGTAAGTTCAAATTAACTTCAAGATAAGCTTTCCTTTATGCTAACTCGTCTGATGCAGAATCTATAACTTAATTTTGCTTTTCATCTTGAGCCTACTACAAAAATAAGGCTATGCTACAACAATAAAATGATTGAAAAAGAAGAAACAAACGGAAACTTTTGAATAATAAATGAAAGCAATTGGAGAGGAAAAAAAGTATACAAACCATCTGTAACTCGTAGAACTTTCGCTCAAGTAAATATTTCTCATTAACGATTGTAATACTCCCTCCATCTCAAATTCTCAATGAACTACTCACCAACAAACTGACAAAACAAAAACAAGAACCATAATTGTCCCGTTTCTTTTTTGTTGTTTTGTTTAAGGAATAATAATAAAATAATAAAAAAAAAAAACTGTGAAGGGTAGGTTTGGATATTGGGAGAGGAAAAAAATAAAAACGTGAGAGAAAAAAGTAATGAGTGGAGTAGTGAGTGACATTTTTTGTAATATTGTGTGAAACATGAGAATAAAAATTATGGGTAGTGGAGTTACTTTTTCCTTTTGTGGAATGAGAAAGTTATAGTAGAACGTCCATAAAAAGAAAGCGAGACAATTATAATGGGACGGAGGGAGTACTAAATAGTCGTCCACGATATTAAGATTGAACTTTTAAGGATGACTTCTCTAAGGATGACCTCATAAGGAATACTCATAAAAAAATCAGAGCGACGAGAAGAGTATGTTTGCTTTAGTTCGTCCAACCAAACCAAAATAGAATGCCTTTTGATCAAGTTCCTTGGCTTGTTTAATTTAGTTACCTTTGAATGGATAAATATTTATGCCTCTCCTTCAAATTGTTCCTATCATGGCCATGGTACATACCATACAGTATTAAATGAGACTATTAGTTGGTTATGCAGAATGTATAAGAGAATCATATTTTTGACCTCTTTATGTTACTGGATTTCAGCATATTTAATATTATTGAATTATATAGTCTGTTTGGTTCAAGGATTTTGTCGATGAAGCAAATGAGAACCCATTGATTTGAGTTAAAATGTTTCTTCGTACCTTGCTTGACTCTTGTCACTTTCTTCCCTTGGGTAGGCTGGGCCTTTTCTGATTCCGTCCTCCATAGGCTGGCACCGCTTTGGATGGGTGCCAAAGGTTTGGAATTCACTTGGGACTACATCTTGCAGGGTCTTGAAGCAAATGCTAACTTGGTATGGATTTGACTCTCTCCCCCCTCATATAATAGTCAGCAAGTTTGATAAGATGTGCTTCTTGACAATTTTATGACGTCATTCTGTCGTTCTCCTTATATGTTTGGGCCATTCTGTATCAGGTGCTGAGCATATCACTTGCTGCATTAGGATCGTTAATGTGGCTCAGGAAAAACAAGCCCAAGACTATGATCCCTATAATATATGCTTGTGCAGGAATTGTGGCAACAATGCCATCGATCACAAGGTACGTCTGTTTACCTGCTTGTTTGATCATTTTGTAATATTCATGATTTAGTCCAATCACATTTGTTAATCTGTTTGAATGGTATGTTTGCAGTTATCTGAAACTGGGGTTAGGATGGCACTTCCCGAAAGTGGTGGGATTCGAGCTGTTCACTTCTTTGGCGATGGCTTTCATTAGCTGGCAGCTATTTGTCACTTGTCAGAGGCCGTCTAATTGATGGATCTATCATGATACTAATGTGGAGAAAATTAAGATTAATGAGGTGATTGCAGAGAAGGAAACTCTTCCACTTCATCGATTTTTGGCTGCTATTGTAGAATTTCAAAAGGCTCAACTGTGTTTCAGTCTCTTTGAGAAAAATTTATATTGTAAGAAGAAACAAAAACCTATTTGTTTTACTTTCTTCGTTTTGGGGTTAGATTTACAGGACAATGTACTGATTATCTGAACTTCCAAAGTCATATTTCCATATGCTGGAAATGGACCACTTCCTCTATCATATTGTGTTAAGGTAAAAGGAATATTAAGGTGAAAAGAGACATTTCATGTTAGCAGGATCACAAATTCATTAATTAATGATGAAATAAATAGTATTTTAGACCGAAAAAGTGGGTTACTTTGCAAGATGTATTCAATTTGAATTTATTTTATAAATTGTTTTAATAATATGTCATTGAGGGAGTTTCGTGTAAGATTTTTATTTATGGTATGAAACTTAACTTTAGTATTTATATATTTTGCCTTTTTGTTTTAAAAATTTTAGTTTTTTTATTTAAAATATATTGTTGTGCATAAATTGCATGATGCAACTGGTGCATCCAAATGAGTAGTGCGACTAATGCACATAAATGTTACTTAACTTGTACAATTGGTGTATCTACATGTTACTTATATGTAATTGGAGATCATCTAATTTATATATGAGATTGTTTCATATAAAGTTTTATAAATTTATGTTTTGTTTTCTCAACTCGAGGAAGAGAAAACTAATGTGCGAGGAAGATTAAGTGAAATATATTTTTTTTCTTAAAACGTTACAAGGATAAGTTTGTAAATTGAAAATTGTATTTTTTTTTAAGCATTTAATTCATTAAAGTTGTTCAAAAATATGACTCCAATCGACGAATAATGCGATAATGTGATGCAAAATAATGATTAATACGACATCTATCAACAGTCAGTACGACAATCTAAACTATTGAAAAACACCCAGCTAGCTCTGACAAGGTCACCCCAATTACTTCTCACCCAGCCAAAGTATCTAACAACCGTATGCTTTTATAAACCCACGATCGATTTTAAAGGTCAAATAACTTCTTAACTAACAAAATACGTTAGTATTTTAATTTATTGCAAATTATCAGGTGTAGCATATTTAATCTTTGGCAAATTCTCTCATTAATTAATTTTAAGAGTTCTTTTTCTTATTTTATTCAGTATTATTTTTTTTTTTATTTAATTTTAATTTTCTTTTAACTTTAATTTTAGTTTTTTTTTCTCTCGACCCGGACCCAAACCCGGCCCGAGTGGTTCATGGTTCACTCGTCTCAAGTGATTTATGGTTCACTCGGCCTGAATGATTCATATATGATTTATAGTTCATTGTTTAGGGGTTAGAGTTTAGAGTGCATAGTTCATTCAAATTAAAATTGAATCCAATTACACTAATTTAAATTGGTGCATGAAGTGCACAAGAGAGTGACTCTTAATTTTTTGTTCTATTATCATCTCATATTATGTATGAGTAAGATGGCTTATTTGATAAATTCAAATTAGTTGTCACTTACTCATAAATCTCGTTTGGCTTTGATGTATAATTTTCATCATTAAAAAATAAAAAAATAGTCATACTTTTTTTTGATGAATTTTAAAATGAATTATACTGAGTCTGGTGGTATTTGATAAACCGTGTGAAGTGTGAACGCACACACACCCTTGCAAGAAAATATCATGTTAATGGGAAAATACATTTTTTTTATGTCTGTCAATTTCAATACCTTTTACTATATTTTTTAGACGATTTTATTAATTTATTTAAGTGAAACTGTACTGTTAACCAAGTCATCGTCTTGATTAAATGCAATTCCGACCTTTTACTATCCAAACAAAATTTTAGTTTGAAAATCAAAGTTGGTCCAATATTTATTGGAAACTTACTTAACTCCATTTTAGGATTGCAATTTACTAATGAGTACAAATTAATTACATATATATAAATATTTTTGTACTTTCGAGTGCAATTTTAATGATATATGCAATCCTATTTAATTATACTTATTAGTAATTTACATAAAAAATTTGTACCTATTGATAATTTTTTTCATATTTTTATTCTTGGAACGTTTGAAATCTATGGAACACATATGGCAAAGTATTATATGAACTAGTTGCACCACTTCTCAACCCGTGCACCACTATCCAAATTCAAAAACGGGTCAATATATAAAACCAAAAATTCCCTTCTATTTACTTTTTTCCTTCAAAATTTTCAAATTTTTCTCCCTCTAGCCCTAATCCATCTCACCGTGAACTCTCTCCATCCCAAAACCTCGTTGCACTCTCATCTCAAAATTGCAATCTTCTCGTCTCAAAATCTCGATATGCTCGTCTCTAACTCTCTCCCTTTGAAAATCGCAATCTGCTCGTCGTTTTGTTGTTTCTACTCGACATTTTTTTGGTTATCTTCGTCTGAGAGGTGATGATTCTATATTTTTTATTGTGTATACGCGTATAAGCTGTATATATTTCATTTTTCCCCATTTTGTTTGAAGAATTTTGATTAGAAATCACTGAATTTCATTAATATTTTCTAATTTGTTTATCTACACGTTTGATTATGGGTAATATTGATGGTGTGAGTGTTAGGAAACTGTGGTTAATTTGGGGAAGAAGCACGGAGGCTGAGTAATTTCTTTGTAGGAATTTATGCTATAGTTTATGCTCTAATTTCGCCCAATGCTCAAATTTATTGCTAGAAACAATTAGAATTCTGATTTAGAGATTCTCAGTTGCAAAATCTTGGTTTCTCTCTTATCTTGCATGCTTGGAGGAACGAATAGAAACAATTAGAAATTGTGATAACAGATGATTGTGATATGAAGTTTTATTATACTTTTATTATAACAATTTGAGGGTATTATAGTTGTTGTTTCTGAGGAAATCAGTTCAAAGTTAGGTTTAAGAGAGCTTATAGAGTACATAGTCTCTTATCAAGGGTCACATATAGAATTCAACATATTTTAAGATTTAAACCAGGAGGCAAAATGGTGTATTGTTTGGTGGATGTCATTTGGGCAGATTTTGGTATAAGCATATCTGCAAATGAAAGATGCTCTTCATTGTGAATTTGTAATGTACCAATTGTTTATGAAACAACAGTGCTATCAGGATAGCTAACTTAGAGAAGTTGCACCATTTGCTTGTTTTGATTTCTTAATTAGAAAATGAAAGTAGATGTGCTATTTTAGGCTTCAAATATGTTATTTTTCACATTCATTATTGAGGGTTATGGTTATACATATCTTGCCCACTAATTCTTGCAATATTCTCGTAGAAAATACATTTGTCAAGTTCAATAATTGATGTTCGTTTCATCTGGTGCTTGTGTTGACTAATTTGAATCCAATCCTTTATACTTGTTTATGTATATACATTTCTTCTTGACTGATTCGTGCAATACTAGTGTAGTTTATACATTGATAGTGTTCATGTGTCCATTTCATTGTTGCTTGTTGCTATTGAATTTTAATTTCTAATTAATCTGTTGGTAGTCATTAATTTGCTCATCTTTGTTTAGTGCTTGTTTATTTTCCCTATTTCTGCATTGATTAATATAACATGATAAATTTTGTTCACCTGAGGAAAGAGCAATAAGCGGATCTTGACTTCATCATGACTCAAACCTGCACTTTTGTATTTGAAGAAAAGCTATATATAAAATCTGATTTGTTGGAGTTATAATTGCTACTATTACATTTGCAATTGAAAAACCCTTCTTGCTGGAGTTATGTGCTGCAAAAAAGAAAGAGAGACAAGAGAAGCTTCACGAGCAAAAGAAAAAGGAAGCTGAAGAAAATTTGAAAAAAAATTGAGTGAAAGTAGAAGAGGCAAACAAAAGATTGTTTGATAAGATTTGAGAATGTTTTGGTCTGTTTTTGGAAATGCTCTATTTGTGTTGGAATGTTATGTTTTTGCTGTCAACTTCTGCTTTTCTTGTTGATTCTTTTGGTATAGGAACACTTTTGAAATTGGGAGCTTTTGTAATTTTCATTTTGGAAATGAGTTGTAATTATGAAAGAATGTAATATCTTGCAACTCTAAGTTTACAAAGAGTGAAAATTTTCGACAGATATCAGTAGTGAATGGAATATAACTTGATGATAACATTAAAGTTTACAGAGATGTATGCATCTGAGGTTTATTTATGATGGAATCATCTAAAAAATATGGTCAATACCACAATGTTTTTTTTCAACAATGTCCATAGTTACAAGTGGGTCCCACACAAGAAGCAAAATGAATTAATTTTTAAATCTGTAGAATTAGTTAATATGAGATATAATATAATTGATATGAGCTATGGTATATGAGTTTGCTACCTCATGAGCTATAGTATTAATTTATATGAGATATAGTATTAATTGATATAAGATATGGTATATGTAATGAGCTATAGTATTAAATTATAGTATGAGCTATAGTATTAATTAGTAGAAGCTATAGTATTAATTGGTATAATATGAGCTATAATATTAATTGGTATAATATGAGTTATAGTACTAATTGAGCTAGTATTAATTGATATGAGTTATAGTATTAAATCTTATAAGCTATGATATATGAGTTTGCTATAATATTAAATCATACGAGAAATAATATTAATTGATATAAGCTATGGTATATGTTATGAGATATAGTATTACATTATGGTATGAGCTATAGTATTGATTGACAGAAGCTAGTATTAATTGGTATGAGCTATAGTATTAATTGGTATAATCTATAGTATTAAATTATACGAGAAATAATATTAATTGATATAAGCTATGATATATGTCATGAAATATAGTATTAATTGAGAGGAAGCTATAGTATTAATTGATATGAGTTTTAGTATTAATTGGTATAAGCTATAGTATTAATTTGTATAAGCTATGGTATGTGAGTTTGCTACCTCATGAGCTATAGTATAAAATTATATGAACTATAGTATTAATTTATATGAGGTATAATATTAATTGATATGAACTATAGTATTAATTGATATAAACTATAGTATTAATTGATATAATATGAGCTATAGTATTTATTTTTTACGGCATTCATAAAAAAAATATATAGGAGTTCTTATAATATAAAAACTCGTTTTGTAATATAATCTTGGACAGTATCCTCATTAATTATGAGAACTTAGGACCCGCTTGGTTGGGGGTAATAAAAATTACTTCTATTGATATTGCTTGGTAATTTTGATGCACAAATAATGCGAATAGAAGTAAGCAATTGATTACCCTCACTCACTCAATCCACCTCACATGATACCTATTATTGATGTTCTAACCTAGCTATAACAATGCAATCAATAATCATTAGTGATTGACCCCTCAATGATACCATTACCATTCCCGAGTCATATCAAGCGGGCCCTTAGTCTATCTTATTTTATGGCATTAATTGATTCAACCTATATGTAACTAAGTGTTGGGAAATTTAGAGTTTTGATGAAAGTTCTAAAACACATGTAATAGGACCAGTCAGACCCGTTAGCTGAATGATGTTTTTAATACCAGTTATAAGATGACCAGTTGATAATTATTATATAGAACAACTGATGTATAAGATAAGTCACATATTAAGGGGGAACCTCAATATGTATAGGTCAGATCTAAAGATAAGAAGAACAAAAGATCAGCTAAAGTCCGACAGGCTAGAAGGCAAGGAAGAACGGAAGATCAGACGATCATATAAAGTCAGATAATCAGGTGAAGTCTTAAAACACAAATTCAGAAGACCTGAAGATCAGATGACTACCAGAAGACCTACATCAGCCGAGTCTGCTAGTTGAGCTAAGACAACTGACACCAGAAGACTCTATCAGGTAGACTGATCAGTTGTAACTGATCAGGTCAGCTCACACTAGGTGGTAACTGTGTTTCACCAATTCATACGTTGTTGATCTGAACAAGAAGAATGTCAACTTTAGTTGAAAGAACAAACACTGAAAAGTGCTTTTGTTAACCAATAAGAACAAGACACGTATGAACGGAGCCGACAATACGGAATTTGGTGCTGCTTGGTCAAACAGCTATAAAAGACAACTATTCATGCTTTCGTCCATGCCGTCCCTGAAGCACGTCACATCAAATCGTACATATCTACCAAATATAGCCGGAAATTCAAATTGCTCTCCAACGGATCTTTGATTTCGAGGTCTATAAATATGAAATTACTCTTCAGAGTGAAGACATGAAAATTATCAAGAAGCTCATACTATAGCAAAATTTCCGCACGAAGAACACAACCTTGAAGATTAATTTTTCTCAGTGTTCATCCCATAGTTCTTAGCACAGAAATCTTATCCTCTAGCTGTTAGGCTAATTTAATTCTAGGAAAGATTTCAAAGTTGGAACAAACAACAAATCTTACCCAAAACCCAAAGTTAGGTTAAGTTTGTTTAGCAAGATTTCAGACTAGGGTTTCTAGCTCTGATTTCTGGGATTGGTTGAGTGAGAGCTCCATAAATATTTGTTGGTGTAATGTGTTGGACTAACACAATAATCTAAGTCCAGTTGGTTAAGTCGGTTAAGTTGGTGCCCCTTGTGATAGGGAAGAGTGGACGTAGGACGAGTTGTCCGAACCACTATAAATCTTGTGTGCATTTACCTGTTTGATTAACTGCTTCACACTATTGCACACAAATTGATTAAATCTGCATACATATTCTGAGTTAGAATCAGCTAGCATCAAGCTACTGATCTGATCAGATTGACCCCACAATCATCTGATTGAAAACAACTTCGGAATTTGATTTGTTACAAACTGGTTTTTCACACGGGTATAAACTAGCTTCCGCACAATCAGTTAAACTGATAGATACCAAACTGATCTGCCATCAGACGATCAGTAAGTTGGAAATCAGTCCAAACTAATTCACTTGCACTCTGATCAGGCAAACTGCCATCACACCTGATCTGCACGAAAAAGTTTTCAGAAGTCTATTCACCCCTCCCCACTAGACTTCTGCCCTCACAAAACCCGTTCGGGACCTACAAGTGGTATCAAAGCAGTGGTTCTACAGACCACTGGCTTTGAATATCATTGGTTCTTAAGGAAGAACATTTGTGGTCACTTGAACTGATCTTGAAAAAAAAACTTTTCAAATCTCATTCGTTTTCAAACTCACGATCAGCATGGATAATACTTCGGGTAAGTATCATGATTTGCCTAAATTTTCCATTGATGAGTATGCAGACTGGACGATATACATGAGCAACCATCTGGGATCAATAAGCAGCAGGATGGTGGAAGTTCTTGAACGAGGACCCATCATCATCTATCATGACAACCCAGCTGTTGGAGGTGATCCAGATTTTGCAGTTGGAAGTCTTGTCAGAAAGAGTCATGCCCTGATGGATGCTGAAGAGAGAAAGCTGTACACTCTGGATACGATAGCCAGGCACATAATCATGAAGACCATGGACAAGATAACCAGAGAAAAGATAAAGTATCTCAAGACAGCCAAACAGATGTGGGATACGTTTGCTGAAATATGTGAAGGAAATGATCTGATTAAAGATAGCGGTATCGCAAATTGAACCGGGTGAAATTCGAGAAACTTAAGATGCTACCAAATGAAACCATCAATGAGCTCGATGGAAGAATCACCATGTCAGTCAACAAGTTACGGGAACTTGGACGAGAAATGTCAGATAAAGACATCAATTACAAGATCTTGAGATCTCTGACTAAGAAGTGGGATATGAAAGTCACTGTAATAAAGGATTGTCAAGATATTGCTAAGTTGAAGCCAAGCAACCTGTTCCTGAGTCTTAAAGCTCATGAGTTCGATCTGATCGAAAGAGGGCAAGAAGAAGAAGACGAGTCGCCTGCTGAAGCCACACCTGCCACATCAAAATCAGTTGCATTCAAAGCAAACCAATAAAAACTCAAAGTCTCATCAACTCATTGGAAATATTATAAGCCAAATCAATGTGTTGCTTTGCTAACGAGAAAACTTGAAAAATCTAACATTCAACTTGGTAAGTATCGCAGATTTTACAGGGATTATCAAAACAACAGAGGAAGAGATAGGAGGCCAGCTGACAGATCTTCAGAAAGGACCAGATCTGATGACCAAAGAGATGATCACAGAAAGGATCGCAGAGAAGATAAGAAAGAGATGATCGGTCGATGAAAGAAGAGACAACATATCCGAGAGAAGAAATTACGATTACAATCGACAGTAAGTCACCCGGACAGATTCTACTGCATTTAAATGACTCACCCGGCGTAAGAAGTTCCGGATCGTGGAGCGTGTTTCAACTGGAGAAACTAGGTCATTACTGGTATGAACGCCTGCACTGACGACACCAAAAGAAAGAGAAGAGAAGCGGAACAGAAGAGAGCAACGCTATAGAGACAGAAAGCCATGGTTGTTGATACATCGAAATTGATGATTCTTATCTGCCTTCAGAGGATTCAGGCTACTCATCAGTAGAGGACTTTTGTCTGATAAGCAACGCTGATGATTTCTTCCACTACGATGATCTGATATTCTCTTCTGATGATGAAATCTGTCTGATGGCTAAGGAGGAAGACCAATCTGAGGTAATCTCTAAACCTTCTGCTCGTTCAGTTTCCACATCAGCTATGATTAGCACACCTGCTGGAGAGATTGACTTGCAGCTCTATTCTGAGCAATTGCTTGATGATCTCTCTAACGCAAAGATGAACACTTATACGATAGTGGAAGTTCGAAAATGATAAGCTAAGGATTGAAAATACTCAGCTTGTTAAGGAAAATGTTGTCGATAAAAGCGGTGAACTAAAATCAAGGTGGGTCAAGATAAATCAAGAACTGAAAGTTAATTCTTCTGATCAGGAGAAGCAGATTAAGGAACAACTAGCTATCAATAAACAACAAAATGGTGATTTTAAAATCCTACAAGCCAAGTTTGATGATCTCTTCCGACTACATGAGAGTCCGAAATTAATCGAGGATAGTTTACGTAAGAAAATATGAAGTTTTCATAAAATCTTGGCAAAACCGCTCAGATATGAACAACTATTTTCGAACGACGACTAATAAGAAGGGGAATTGGGAATGAAAACCCTTCTACATCCTCAAAAAGCTCCGTCTGGTTTCACTTCAAAAAGGTGTAATCAAACGAGTTCTTGATATAGATACACAAAAAAGCAAAATATGTATCCGATAAGGAAAAGACTCATTGAACAAGTAAAAGCAAGTGCCCAATCGAAAGGGAACATAAATGGACCCCAATCGATTAAGCATCGGTAGAGAATCAACGAAGAAACCCGGTTCTTAGAGAGACCTCAACCCGATCGCCAGATTAGGTATAAGAAAAGACAACCTGTCAAAGGGAAATCTAATCAAACCCTAATCGAGGTCACCGCCTAACAAGCAAGTCAAGGTAAACCGCTAAGACCATTTATGCCAAAAAGATATGAATCTTTTAATGGTAGCGATCGTTACCTACCCTTACAATCGAAACCTAGGGCTACCTGCTTTTGAGCCCCCACCGATTAAAAAGAAGACAAACCGCAAGGAAAAATCCCAAGTCTTCGATTCATTCAAGGCTCGCACATATATTCATCTTGATCGATCGAATGCATATGAAGAGATGTATGATTATGTAGATGTTTATGGGAGACAAATCGGGCCTTCGATCTATCTCGATTACAATAGAAGTGTCTGTTTGTATGGATCCCTAAAACCAACTCTAACCCTCAGGGACCCAATCCAAAAGGGGGTACCTAAAAAACGATTTGATTGCGGTGTTCACGGGGGTTTGGCCAACAAAGGAGGTGTACAAGAAACTACCCGGTACATCGATAGTGGATGCTCAAGGCACATGATCGAAGCAAACATCTTCTTAGCTCTTTACACGTAACAAAGAAGGCCCACGTGTACTCTTTGGTGATGATAACTTTGGTTTTACCGGAGGATTCGAACCTTAGAGAATGATGATGTCTGAGTTCTTTGGAGTCTCGTATGTCGAAGGTTTAAAGCATAACTTTTTTGTCGGTTTCACAATTTAGGACAATCGGATTCAATGTTGAGTTCTCGGCGATCGATTAATGTACTATCAAGAATCGAGCTACTCAACCGGTATCTTGTTAATATGTTCAAGGAAATGTACGATTTATCTTTAGATTGGAACAGTTTGTCCAAGAAATGCATGCTCGATTGTTAAGAGTTCCAAAAGTAGCGGTTGGCTCGCACAAAAGAATGGGTCATCCCCGAACTTTAAAACTCTTAACAAGATAGCAAGGATGTCTTTGGTTGAGTGACTTCCGAATGAGGTATTCTCTAAAGATCATACATGTGTCGCATGTCGAAGGAAAAAAAAGTTAAAGCCTCATTCAAGGGAATCACGGACCAAAGATCCAAAGCAGAGTATTGCAAATCGCTCCATATGGACTTATTTGGACCATTTACACCGGTCGATCTCGTGAGACGAAATATACTCTGTGTCGTGGATGATTATTCTAAGTTTACATCGGTTGTATTCTTGTATAAGAAGAATGAGACAACAACAAAGATACCGAGTAGATTCAAGAAATTACAAAAGCGAAAAGGGTGTCAATTATAGTGAAAAAATCGGATCGATAAAGGTACATAATTTAAAACTTTATTATTCTTGATTTTTTGCACTAAGTTTGGTATACAACATGAGACATCACCGCAAGAATGTCACAATTGGAATGGTGTAGCGAATCGGAGAAACAAACACTCAAATAAAATTTTTCCGCACTATGTTAAATTTTAACATGCAACACTGCCGCCGTTTACGGGCGAAATCCATCAATCTTGCATGCCACACTCGTAATGATGCTCTCTCGACAAAGGCTCACTACAAAACACCCTATGAACTGTGGAAGGGCGTAAAACCTTGTGTTTCTTACTTCCATGTTTTTTGGGTGCAAGTGTTTCATACACAACAATGAGAAGAGTCGGTTGAAGACTTTTGAGGCCAAGTCAGATGAGGGTATATTCTTAGGATATTCCTCATTCAGCAAAGCTTTCGGGGTTTTCAACAGGCGAACCTTAGTTGTGGAAGAAACACCTCATATGGTCTTTGATGAGACATCTTCAACAACAAGAGAAATCGCCTCGAGAACAAAGTACCGGATCAACCCCGGTACTTGATGCCTGAACTAAAATGGATCGGCTAAGTATCAAGGAAAAAGGATCGAGACACATAACAAATATATATTCCAGATCTGGCCGATTCACCAGTCAATCGGACCCTAAAGGTACGCATAACCGTCAATAAAAAGAAGTTTGGTACAACTGAGATAAGATCAAAAATCAACCATCCGGTTCGGGAACACTTAAGTTCCTACTTTTTACGACATCGACACATGATGAGTCCAACATCAGCTGAGACTTGTCCATATCAAATGGATCATAATTCTTCACCACTCCCAATCACTGGTAATGAACTACTATCAGAAGAGGATGATGTTCTCCAAACAGATGCAAATCAGAAAAGAAGGACCTGGGTAACCAGTCATCCAACTGATCTGTGTTGGGGAATGAGTTGCACAGATCTATTCGGTGTGAATATTTAAATATAAATTTAATTCTTTAATTATTACTAGCATGAATTAATCCTATATTAATTCAAATAATAATTGCAACAACATATCATGCATATAATAAGCCACGTAAAACCTACGCATGCGGAATCTACGGGTTTACGTGAACGTACCTCTCGGGATGGTAGTGAATTCGGTTGGACGGACTAACCAAAAGGACTTCCCAAGTATTCCCTTAGCCCTTGCTCAACTATCCGGTGGAAGGACACTTGTCGAACAATTAACAAAAGAAAAAAAAAACTTTGTTGCACCACTTATGTGGATTTGCTAATTTTTCCAGCACATGGAATTGTACTTGGGAATGAAAGAATCATCCCCTATTTATAGGTGAGGAGTGGTCGATTTTTCAGTGGAAAAACAATGTGGGAAAAAACTTTTCTTGATCACCAAGAAATCTTGAATATATCTCCTATATTCTTTTTCCCATAATTAAAATATTCCACAAAAATCCCACCTCCTCAAATTATGGAATTTTCGAAAATAATGATGTGCAAGATTCCAAGATTTGGATCTTCTTGAATTTATGAGATATTCTTGTATTTCAAGAAATACATAGCTTCCATAATATCTTTTCAAGAAAATCAAGAAAATCTTTCTTGCCCATTATATTTCCAATTTTTCGAAAATCTCTTATGAATAACCAAGTGGGAGATTTCTTGAATTTAATGAGATAATCTTGTATTCCAAGAATACATATCTTCATTCCATAACAAAATTCAAAGAAAATCTTTATCCCAACTTATCCATAATTTTTGAAATTTTATAGGAAAAATAAGCAACAATATTTATTTTATTTTAATCACCTTTTTCAGTTATTGGACTATTTGTTGGGCTACTCAGGGGGCCTTTAGGAGAATTAAGATTGGACCTTCTAATGGACCTTGAATATCTAATATTGAGCCACAATATAATTCAAGCCCATAAATATTAATTAATCCCACTACATAATTAATATTGCACTATCCATCTTAACCCATATTACAGTCAATATGGCTTCCGGTCATTATTTCCCGTGTTTAAGATTACCTAGCCCATTAATTAATTCAAGCCACTGAAATAGCTTTCCATTAATTAACATCTTTTATCCTTGGTCAAGGAACGGTTCAACAATATTATCCATACCGGAAACTAATTCCACTTGCAAGATTTGGTATGATAAAGCTTATGAACCTCCCAAGGGGGCAAATCAAACAAAGCGTCTTACACAAGATTCTTCAGATAAATCTTAGTAATCACATGTGACTAATAATATTGCCCAAGATAAAAAGTATTGAATCTCTTTGATTCGCTACCCATGATAAGTCAAAGCAATAGTTACCAATCCCACGTGTTCCTATTTAAGGGACGAAGATTAAGAAACAACGAACCACTGAGGTCTAATTCTTCCTTGTTCAGTTCTGAAGAATTTATCCTCCTGTAGGTCCTATTCAGTGCATCAGTCATGCACTAGTGTAATCTCTTGGTCAAGATAAACCAATCTGAGCCTTACACCTAAACCTTTCACGATGGGTTGTTCATTTCCATCTAGGTCGTGAATGGCGTATTTTTTAGTTACAAGGACCGTTAATTTAATCTTCTCGTGATCCGGTATCACTAAATTAACTACAATGTAACACGTCTAAATTATTGAACATTATGCGAAGAAATATATGCAACATTCAATCATATTTAAAGCATCAGTGATAAACAATTTATTTCAGTAAATAAGTCTGAAAATTCAGCAAGTTGATGCAAGGGAAGTTCGAGATGTCCATGATGGGTCAGATGAGTTACTTTCTGGGTTTACAATTCAAGCAAAGTACGTAAGAATATTCATCTCGCGGTAGTAAGTACACTAGGAGTTTATTGGCTAAGTTTGGAGTTCAAAAGCGTAAGGAAGCGAAATTCCTATGATGATTGGATTCAAGATGGATCCGGATGAGGATGGTCAGAAAACTAATCAGAAAGAATATAGGGCTCTCATTGGATCTTTACTATACCTGACTGCCAAAGCAGACCAGATATCACTTTTGCAGTTGGTGTATGTGCCAGATTTCAGGCAAATCCAATGCAAAGCCACCTGGAAGCAGCTAAGCGAATTCTTAAGTATCTGAAGGGACAAGAAACCTTGGTTTATTTTACCCATCGATGATAATCTAGAGCTTAGTGGGTATTCTGATTCTGATTATGGAGGTTGCAGAATTGACAGGAAGTCAACCTCAGGTACATGTCAGTTTTTAGGTAGTAAACTGATCTCGTGGTTTTCAAATAAGCAGACATCAATTCCATGACATCTACTACTTGAAGCGTAATATACGGGTCGAGGAAGTTGTTGCTCCCCAACTACTCGGCTTAGTCGGAAATGAGGATTATAACATAGTAGCTAAGAACATACCTATATTCTCGTGATGCGATAATAGTCTTATTGCAATCACTTTCGTAATCCTCGTTCTACATACAAGATGCAATCATGTAGATGTCAGACACCATTTTATAAGAGATCATGTTGAAAGAAGAATATCGTAATGGAAAAGATCCATACTGATAAACAAAAAGTCGATATTTTAACCAAGCCACTAGGCGAGATCGATTCGAGAATTATGCAATGAGCTAGGGCTTCGGATCTTGGAGAAAAAGCACTGAAATGTTTGGTGGATCGATCTCGAACCACCGTTTAAGAGACTAATCGGAGTTAAGAGGAATCGATTGAGTTAGGTATCTCAATCGATCGGAAGATCGATCAAGAACCGATATGAGAAGGCTTTTATCGATTAAAAAGGAATCGATCGATTAAAGAATTATCCGATTAAAGGAATCGATCGGTTTGGTTGTTTCATACTTTGTAAATCGATTAAGCTAATGTTCAACAAGCAAGTTACATAATATTAAAGCTTCAATCGCATAAGGAAACAGAAAATACACAACAATGGAATAATAGAAATTTTCATTGATAAAGACCCGGAGGTCAGATTTACATTACAAGTTACAAATACAAAAGAACCCGGAGGTCAGTACATAAACCATAAACCGAAAACCCTAAGCCTAACCGTAGAAGGGGGAGAGAAAGGCTTTAAAGATTTTAAAGCCTGATGCTCCAATTTTCCCCCACTTAACCCTAAAAGGGGTGTGAGAGGCTTTGAAATAATCCTAAAGCCACCCTCAGAGCTTCGGAGTGAGGAGCGAGAGCGGCCTTGAAGGATTTCTAAGCCAGGAGCCCCTAGTCCTAAAATCAATAAACTCTCCAGCTGTTAAATGGGACACAAGTGCCAAAGATGTGGTCCAAAGACCATATGGCCACAAGTGTCACATGCAAATATTGAGTTTGATATACGATGATCAACTGTTGTCTGATCAAGATCGAATACCAAACTTATGTTTTGTATCAGACTGAGTCTGTTGATGTTAATTTCGTCATCTCGATAAGCACACAAAGTGCATACGGTTAGGAGAAGTGTCTTCTCATTTGCGATAGAAGATCCGCCGCCTCGGTGGTAGAGAAGCTTAGCAATAATTGTATGTGAAATCTTCGATGACAATTTAAAGCGAAGAATAAAGGACACACACAGGGTTGATTTGAGAAGCTGAAATATTTTGAAAAGGGTTAAAGGTTTTTGCCGGAAGTTTCACCGGAAATAAGGGTTCACCGGAATACATGTTTTACAACACTTAAAGAAGATAAGTATGGTGAATGGGTTATGTTGTGTAAATCATTGGTCCAATTTATAGAGGTCAAGTAGGGGTGCAAATGCAAATTTAATTTCTCAAAGCCTTTTAGAGAAATTGGCACCACAAGGACAGCGCTTAGGAAACACGCGACTGATGATTGGATAAGCTTACGACGATTGATATCCCAAAATATCCAGACTATTATTACGAATGTCAAATCGTGCCTACTTAGGGAATCGAGACGACTATCCGATTTTTAAGACTAAGTTTTGGCGGTAACACTTATCCCAAGAATTGACTTGGTCTGAGTAAAATCAGATTAGGTCAACTAAAATCTGATTAGATAAGAGACTGGTCAGATGAGGAAGATCAGTTGAGTATGATACCTCAACAAATCAGATAAATCAGTCAATAAGTAATAAGAAATAACAGTTGAAGGGGGAACTTCAACTGATTAGGGAGGATCAGAAAAGGGAATATCAGACGCAAAGTGGAACAGATCAGTTGAAAGGGACAATTGGGAAATTATAAGGTTTAGGCAGAAAACTAAGATCAACAAGTAGTACAGACAGACTTCAAGTGGTATTGACTGATTACAATATCAGTCAACCAGATACGCATTTCTGTTTCTTTGTCTACTGCTTACATATCTGAAATTATCTGATAATATTTGCCTTTACTGTACCCATACTTTTGTGAGGCATACCCTGCAAAGTATTTAATGAGGACGTAGGGTATATGTATTAAATGCCACTAAATGTGTTTTTAAATTCAAAAGGTAATCGTGCGTACATTTTCTAACCACACGATCAAAACCGCTCAATCTGGATCGTTTATCCTTTTCAAACGTTTGATCTTCTAGTCTCTCGATTTTCCCTCCCCCCTTTTACAAGCTTCATCAAAACCCTACCAGAATATTGTTCTCAAAATTCTTGCGATTTGCAAACTCACAATTATCTTTCTGCGATTCAAAGTGTTTCTTGCGATTCAACCTATTTTAAAAACGAAAAGCAGAATCTGGTAATTTCTGGTTATTTGATGAATTTTTTTTTTCTTTCCTAAAATCCGTTGAACATATAGATTACGTCTATTTATGCTATCCTGTGTTATGCCTTATCATTTCTTGATATCTGTATGTATTCATCGATTACTAAGTCTGAGAATAGGTCTGATAATCAATATATGATATCTTTATGGTTATGCACAAATTTTAATCGAGTCTATCTTATTGTAGATGGCCACTCACGGAATGGACAAAATTATGTGTAACTATGCGTTTGGCAACCAAGATTGTTAAAGACAAATTTGTTAGTTTTGGTGTTACACAGGATCCTGAATCAATGGAGGTGGAACAAATTCTGAGGAAGGGTGGTCTTGAAAAATACTGTGTTGCTCACTGCAATCCAGTAATGCAGTATGAGGCACTAGAATTTTTGAGGAATTTGAAGGTGGACACGGAAAATCCAGGAGATGAATTGATTTCTTCAGTAAATGGAGGGGATATCAGACTTACAAATGCTGATATAACTCGACTGTTCAACCTGCCCAAAGAAAAAATCTCTCCTGCTCACTACAGGGAGAATGAAGACAAGCTGATCAGGAATGAACTCTTCAGAGAGGCTAATAAACACCAGACCGTAGGCTTTGTCATGCCTATGTTGAAAAGAAAATACCGTTTGTTGTTTGACATTCTGTCAAAAACAATCATGGGTATCTCGTTCAAATTTTATGGATTAACAAATGTAAAGATGTATAGTATGGCTGCTATCATCGATGAAGCCAAAAATATTAATTGGCATGGTTTCCTGAAGGCTATTCTGCTCCAAGAACATGACAAGTTTGGAGTTAGTGAGCAGAGAAAAGTCTATCTGAAGAAGAGAATCAACAATCTCAACAAAGTTGCAGTCATTCTGAAGGACAAGATGTCCAATGCTGAATGGGATCAGAATGGACTGAAGTCCTACAAGGACTTTCTCTCAACCACAACTGCCATCTATGGGCCATCAGATGATGATATGCGGCACACCCCTCCTAAGACTAAGAAAGGGAAAACAAGGAGGCAGCTACGTCTGCAACTGATGCTCCTCAAAAGAAGAAGATAAAACTGGTAAAGACTCGTGTTAAGGCTAGCACACATACACAGAAAACTGCTAAGGCACCCAGAGTAGTAAATGTGTATGTTGATGTTTATGGAAGACAAATTAGCCACTCTAAAGTGATTAGAGTTGTCAGGCAAATTTGAATTCCGAAAGGTACATCTAACCTTGTAGGACCCTACACAAATTGGGTACCTAAAAATTGATCTGTTTTTTCAGAGGAAAATAAAGGCACCGGGTCGATTAAAGATCACATAAAGACCGATGAAAGCAAAGATGAAAAAGGCCCCCGATGTATGGTATCTTGACAAAGGATGTTCAAGACATATACGACAGATTCAAGAAGATACTCGACTATGTTGAACAAAGAGGCCCTCAAATCACTTTTTGGAGATAACTCCAAGGGACAAAACCGAGGATATGGAACTTTGGAAATCGACTCGACCATATCCATGGTGTTTCATATGTATTCGATTGAAGCATAATTTGCTTTCAATAAGCCAATTTCGTGTGATAAAGGTTTTAATGTTGAGTTCTCTAAGAACTTATGTTATGTGAAAGATGATACAACACAAAAAAATATTACCGACCGGGTACTAGAAAAGGAAATGTATCTTCTTCGATTGAGTTCAACTCCTAAAGATACATGTTTGGTTGCTAAAAGTTCCACGATACCCGTTGGTTATGGCATAAAAGAATGAATCACCCGAATTTCAAAACCCCCGAATAAGCTTGCAAGATTAGCTCTTGTAAGAGGGTTGCCTAATGAAGTGTTAAGAAGGAACATATTTGTGATGCGTGCGAAAAAGGAAAAAACAAGTTAGAGCATCATTTAAAAGCAAAGTAGATGTTTCTACTGAAAGAATACTTCAGTTACTGCATATGGATCTTTTTGGTCCTATAACACCAGTGAGCACTAATGCAGGAAATACACATTGGTAGTAGTTGATGACTACTCAAGAAATACTTGGGTCATATTCTTACTCAGTAAGAAAGAGACTCAGATAAAGTGCCAGAATTACTGAAAAGACTCAGTATTGAGAAAAATCTGAGTGTGGTCAAAATCAGATCTGACAAAGGAACTGAGTTTATAAATCATATCATATTTGATTATTGTGCAACAAATGGAATTACTCATGAAACATCAGCTGCAAGGACCCCTCAACAAAATGGTGTTGCTGAAAGAAGGAACAGGACTCTGAAAGAAGCTGCAAGGACAATGATAGCTGAAGCAGATTCCTAAAAGGTTTTGGGCTGAAGCCGTCAACACTGCATGCTACTCTCAAAACAGATCCATGCTGACCAAGAGTCAAGGCAAAGAACCTTATGAGCTTTGGAATGAAATGAAGCCTCTTGTTTCTTTCTTTCGTGTGTTTGGTTGCAAGTGTTACATACACAATAATGGTAAAGATCAGTTGAAAACATTTGATAGTAAAGCTGATGAAGGAATATTCTTAGGATATTCTCAAGTCAAGAAAGCTTTCGAGTTTACAACCGTATGACTTTATTGTGGAGGAAACATCTCATGTTGTTTTTGATGAATCTACTTGTGTTCAGAAGAAACAGGAACATGATGCAGATGAACTGACCAAGAGGATCACCAGATTAAGCCTGAAAAAGAATGACAAATCATCCACTTAACCTGAAAAGAAGAAGTCAGTCACTATCTATGATTGGAGTGACTCAGACTCAGATAAAGAAGTTCAGGATGGAATTCAGGATGATGAGACTCAGGAAAGCCAACACACCAAAGGTGACCAATCTGAACAAACACCAGTTCAAACTCAGGTATGTGATGCCAATGAAGATGTGGTCACAGCTGAGGCAAATTCTGAATCTATCAACCAAAGGGGAACAAATGTCTCTCGACAATGTTCTCATAGAATTTCCCCGAGGAAGATGATTCCCTTTCTCTTTTTCTCGTGTTCCCCGAAGTTCTTCAATTAATCGAACCTAACATTTCAAATGTTGAGGATACTGCTGAAGGTGGAACATCAAGAAGGAAATGGTTAGATAGTCATCCTACAAGTTAGATTGTGGGTGATCTAACTGAAGGTGTTAAAACAAGAAGGTTCCATGGTGAGAGTGCACTATTTTGCTGCTTCCTATCAGAGAAAGAACCTACTGAGATTGGTGAAGATCTACAAGATTCTTATTGATTATTCTTATGCAAGATGAAATAATCAATTCTCAAGGAATGAAGTATGGGAGCTAGTAGATAGACCTGAAAGGCACAATGTCATTGGAACCAAGTGGGTATTCAAGAATAAAAGAGATGAAAACAACAACATTGTAAGAAACAAGGCAAGGCTAGTTGCACAAGGTTATTCCCAAGAAGAAGGCTTGGATTATGATGAAACCTTTGCACCGGTTGCAAGACTAGAAGCCATCGATTGTTTCTTGCATATGTCTTTTACATGAAGTTCACGCCTATCAAATAGATGTGAAAAGTGCATTTCTGAACGGTGTGCTTAAAGAAGAGGTTTATGTGGAACAACCTCCCGGTTTTAAAACAGAATGACCAAGTTTACTGTGCTCGAGAAAAGCTTTGTATGGTCTTAAGCAAAGCACCCGAGCATGGTATGATACTCTTTCTCGGTTTCATCGCCATGGTTTTGTCAAAGGGATCGTTGATAGAACTCGCTCGGGATAGAAGATGGGGAAGATATCTTCTTGTTCAGATATATGTTGATGACATCATTTTTGGATCTCCAAACCATCACCGTTTGTGTGAAAAGTTTTCAACACCGATGAAAGGTAAGTTTGAGATGTCAATGATGGAGAGATGAATTTCTTTCTAGGTCTTCAAGTGAAACAATCAAAGGAAGGAATATTCATCAACCAGCAAAGTACACCGAGATCCGATTGCAAATATGGTGTACATAATTGCAATGCGCTTAGGATTCCTATGAATACTAACTACAAGATGGATCCTATTTTCAAGGCAAATCAAATCGAAAGTCATACCGATTATAGAGGAATCATTGGATCATTGCTCTATCTCACGTTAAGTAGGCCGGATATAACATTTGATGTTGGGATATGTGCAAGATACCAAGCTAATCCTAAGGCTAGTCACATGGAGGTCGCCAAAAGATATTGAGTATCTTAAGAGCACAATGAATAGAGGAATATGGTATCCAAATGATGATAACCTTGAATTAACCGTTTACTCGATCTCGACATGGAGGTTGCGAATTGACATGAAGTCCACTCACAGAACTTGTCAATTTCTAGGAAGTAAGTTGATATCTTGGTTTTCGAAGAAACAAACCTCGATGAGACAACCAAGATTATCGGTTTAATACATGGTCGGGAGAAGTCACCGCTTTCGCATTTTTTCTTTAACAATTAACAATTATAAAGTTGTAGCCAATGAAGTACCAATATTTTGTGACAATAATAGTGCCATTGCTATTTCACAAAATCCGTTATTGCACCGATGCAAGCATGTGGATATCGACATCACTTCATCGTAGATCATGTCGAGAAAAAGGACATAAGGATGGAGAAAATTCATAATCGATAAGCAGAGAGTCGATATCTTGACTAAACCTTTGGTCAATTAAGATTTCGTGAACTTTCGGTTGAATTATGGATGTTAGATCCAGTATAGAGTAAAATCAAAAATTGAAGGTTTTCGGATGCATGAAGTTTTCTCGAAATTCTACCGAGAAGCTTAGATAAAATGGAAATAATTGAATCGAGTCTCGTGAAACTTAGATTTTGAAGGTCAAGATTCGGTAGTATAATTGAACCCATTTAGTACTTTTCGATTATAATCGACATTTTATCAAGGTCAGTACTCAGTAAGACTGATAGAGAGAAATTAGTCTGAAGAAGTAATGACTCATGCAACTCAGTTATTGCTTAAGTGAAGCTCAGTAATCATTTGCAATAAATACAAAACACCTAAGGAATATTTTTTTGGTGGATAGTTTGAAATTCAAGAAGGTCAATAAATATTTAATGCTCATTACATTAATGACCAATGAGGATATTTTGGCGGCTTACTTTTCTAAGATCGATCGTTCAAGATACCCGATTAATCGGAGATTAATCTCAACCGTTGATTTTCACCTAACCAATGTGAATTCCCACGATCTCGAAACTATATATTCCCCAAGAAGCCATTCAAGCCCAATTTTATCAAACCCTTCGTTCTCAAAATCCTCTGCAAGAAAATTCCCTTTGCCCAGAAAACCTAAACCCTAAATCTTCAAACTCTCAAATGGCTCCTACCATTTTCGATAAATTAGCCAAAACCAACAAACCTTGGTACGAGTTCGTTGTCTCGCTCGATAACATAACCAACTCCAAACCAGAAGAGGAGGCTCTCCATATGATCCGTTTGGCCAAGCTCACTCATCTCGTCGCAAGCCGATCGGACCAAGAATACGCGAAAGAGGTAATCGAGTTCATCTCAGAATGTGAAGATAGATGAAGAGGATGGTATGCATTCTCGAGATTATCAGATCACATTTAGAGCATTCGGCCCAAATACATCGATTTTGAAAGGGAATTATATATTATTCAAGAATTTAAACGATGTTTTTTGAGCTTTGTGATAGAGGAGAGGATCCTGCGCTTGTGTATATGTTGGGTAGAGAAGCGGAGTATTTAGATAGGATTGCTGAGAATCCTGTAAAATTTGAGGCTACATTGCATAAGAGGCATTTGAAGCCACAATATAGAGTTTTGTTAGATATTGTGAGCAAATGCATCATGAGTCATTCGGGGAGTTTTGAGCAGATTAGTACCCCGAAGCTCCGATTAATGGCGGCGATCGAGGCTTCACCCACCATCGACTTCAACTGGCTCAGATTCTTGATTCGATAAAGGAGGAACAAGCCAAGGTCGTAAAAAGGGAGAAAGATCGGGATATCTCGATCAAAGGTAAGATCCACCATGCCACCAAAATAGCATTCATTTTGGAGATGTACAGAGAGGAGGAGGACATCTTTGCCAATTCGACCCCATTCCCTAAATCTAAGGTGCTCTTCAAGCCCATTGATGTGAAGAAGCAGGCCATCAGGGGGAAGAAAGAAAAGAAAGCAGAATCACCAAGAGCTGCTGCTGCTGAAGAGACCCAACAAACCAGGGGGAAGGTTTTGTTGGAGGCGAAGAAGCGAGCGAGGTGTAAAATTGATGAAGCGTAAGAACCTTGCTCCAAAGTGCGAAAGATTGGTGGTTCTCACCGATGAAGATGACAGTAATTCTGAAGAGATTCAACCTGAGAGCCAAACCGCTCAGAATTTGCCATTACAAGTCTTGGCTTAGGTTATCTCTAAGGCACAGGACCAGACTGAGGAGCAGGTCTTCTCTGAGGTGCTTGAGACATCGCCACCGTATAAAATTTCTCGAAATTTTTTAAAGGAACTCAGCCCTCGAGAGATTCCTACCAAAGATGTGTCGGCTCGAACCATAAGAGCCAACTCAGAGTCAACCGTGGACGTGCTACCAGCCCCGTAACCCACTCGATGCAAACAGAGGACCGACCGCACAACATTCAGATCTTTGTTGAGACTTCAGGAGCGACTTATTTTGGATGAGCTCTGAAAGTGATCTACTTCTTCATCTTTCACCGATGCTTCGATCGAACCAGAGATAGCCCGAGATGGAAGAAGGGCGGTCAAGAAACCGAAAGTGGAGGAGCAAGGGGGAACGGTTCATCCTTGATCACGCTACCCGAGCTCAAATTTCATACCCCGATCTGCAAGATATCTTCTTCAGATTTAGGGCGGCGGTTTTCATCCTCAATTAGACTCTTCCCGAGATGCTTAACATTCTTTGCATTCGGAGGGGAAGATCGGTGGAATAAGGAGATGACGCCTTCCCGACCGAAGTTCTCGTGTTTGGGAAGACAAAGCTCGGGATGAAAATTTCCGATTTTGATGAAATGGTTCGTTAAGATAGGCGAGAGGAGAGAGCTACTCGGGTTGGTGCCCCTAGAAGCGAGACAAATTTCAAGATGGGGACCAACAAGGAGATCTTGAGGATCGGGTCTCGGATGGAGAAGGAAACTTCTTTCTTGATCAACCCGAAATCATTCAACCTCGGATCGGTTAGCACTCTTGGTACCTTTTGGCACTATTAACAATTATGCCAAAGTTCTTGAAAGTTCTATCTTTAACTCAATTATCTCGATGTACGACCGAGGCTCGATTGGAGATCGGAGCTCGGGATGAAGTCGATGCTCAGTGCAGACCGACCCTCGGGATGATCAATCGATGATCAATCAACATGGGTGCAGAATGTTCCCCGAGATCGACCTCACTCCCATTCCGAGAAGCTTGAGAAGGTTGAGCCAATGATGAACAAAATCGATCAGATGGAAGAGACATTGGCCAGCCAAACTCGGAAGATGGAGAATCGAGTTCATCTTCGAATCGGTGCAACTCAAGACACTCGACCTCAAAGATGACCTCCATGGAAGACAAGTTGAATGAGAAGTTGGAGGAGTCAAGGCCGAAATGAAAATTGAACTTAAATAAAGCACCGGAGAATACTGAGTTCCTAGAGGTGAAATTGGCAGAGAAGAATGAAGTGCTGATCAAGTCTGCTGTTGAGGAAATGAGCTCAATGCTCATGACCAAGATGACAGAGATGTTTAAAGATGCTCTCTCTAGCCAGTTTGCCCATCTTTCTGAAGAGTTCTCTATGGCTAAAAACCACCTCAGGAGGCTAGAAGATGAACAAGATCAGTTAGCAGGAGAGGTGCGCTGTGTAAGCAAAGAGAAATATCACATGGACACAGCACTCTCCAGACTTCTTCCAAATTACGGTGCCAAGAAGGGGGAAAGACCAGATGAAGACCTCAGGAAGTTATTGGAACGTACTTTGGAGAAAAAGTCACAAAAAGAAGCTGAAATGAATAGCCTATCCAAAGCCTTGAAGGAAGTCGAAGCTACTGAAAAACTGAAGTTCAGTAAGGTGGAGAAGTCGATCTACACTCAGGTTTCTGAGGAAACCATGCTTGATGTTGCAAGAGAGAAACTAAGTGCTAGAGCTAAGGTTGGAACAAGTCAGGCTGCTGCTGAATTGCCTATGAAGAGGAAAGCCTTGGGCATTGTTGAACCTGAAAGCAAGCGTGCTAAGGCTTCTAAGCCAGTCCAAAGAAAGTTGATGGAAGAATTAGAAAAGTCTGCAGGTCAACCTCAGAAGAAAGTCTTCAACACCAGGAATGCTCAAGACACTCTAGATAGAACAAGCTAAGAAAGTTGTTGCTTCGGTCTCAGGCGTGCCTGTGATCAGGAAGAAAATAGATGAAGAGCAGAAGCGAATGAGTGGATACAAAAAGTTTGCGAGCAAACGGAGAGGGACTTCACAAGCATAAAAATGGCCACACATTGACAAGTGGATGCCCATCCAATTCAATGATAGTTGGGAAGAGGTCAAGAGAACCTTCTGGTTCTACTATGTTGTGCTCAGGGAATGGAAAGGGGAAAGCTTAGATCCAAATGAAGCATTTATTGAATATCTCCTAACCTTCTATCCTAAATATCTCCAAAGCTGGATAAACCTTGCGGATGAAGGAAAGGTACAGATAGTAGCCCCCGGTCCACATACCTACCCTCCTCCAAGACTTGGTAATGGCTTGGTGAATGAAAAAGCCATTACTCAAGAAATTGCTCAATATGCTGGACAGTTGGGTTTGACAGGAAACAATCCGGATATCATCAAGGAAAGAAATGCTCTGAAGAAGAGGTATTTCGGAATGTTCAACCTGGAAGTGCCCGCTGATGAAATTGAAGAAGATGCAAACTGAAGAGCTGAAGACTGAAGACTTACCTGAAGACACTTGTAATTTTTCTATCTTTTTGTTTTTTATTTTTGTTCTGATAAATTTCATTGTAACCTGTAACAGTCTACTCATCATCAATGAAAATTTATCATTTGTGCTCAAAAGATAATATCTCATTATCTTATTTACATGTCTTTTACTTTTGATATGCTGTATGATGTCTATGAATTAATTGTTTTTGGGAAATTGTTTATAAGTATTTGGTGATGAATCCTTTGAGAGATTCATTACTGAAGAAATTGTTGAATGATTAATTATTGGGAGATTCTCAGAAATTGTTGAGAGATTCTCTGTTCAGGAAATTATTGGAGACAATCAATCTTGTAATAGGATAAACTGAAACCTGAGTTTAAGTTGTATGGTTGTAACAAGATAGGTTTTGGCATCATCAAAAAGGGGGAAATTGTTGGGAGATGAATTTAATAAAGATATATGATTTTGATTAGATCCAAAAACCCCTGAGTATGACATGTTCAGGATAATCTTGATAGTTGAGTCAGGATTCAGTTTTAGAGTATTCAGGATGATATCTGCAAAATGTATAGTCAGCAGATATAGATCAGATTAGGATCTGAAGATTCTGAAGACTCAGTATGTTTCTGAAGAAACTGAAGTTTCAGTATGAAACTGAAGTTTCAAGACTCGATAAGAAATCGAGAATCAAGACTTCGGGAGAAATCGAGAATCTTAAGGCTCGAGAAGAAATCGAGAATCAAGACTCAATGTGAAATCGAGATATCAAGACTCAAAGCAGAAATCGAGATATCAAGACTCAAGATGAAACCGAGGAACTCAAGACTCAAAGATGAAGATTCAATATATCACCAAGATATCTGTGAGACTCGGAAGACTCAAGACTCGACTCAAGACGCGTAAGACTTAAGACTCGTAAGACCCTCAAGACTCGTAAGACTCTATGTATACGTACATGTAAGATCAAGAATCAAGATCAAGAATATCAAGGCACAATAATTATCAAGACTCAAGAATGTATCAATGCTCAAGATAAACCTCAATGTTCCGAGGCAATCAATATATCTATCCAAGGATGCAATATCGAGAAAATCGCGATTCCTTAGAAAAAAATAAATATTTGCCAAGACATTCAAATGCGCATAAAAAGAACTAAGTCGAGTGTTGTTAAGGTTATATCAACTCGTAGCTTGTAACCAAAAGAGTCGCTGAAGGTGTCTACCTTTAACCGGAGACAAAAGTCAAAAAGAGGAAGACAACATTGTACCATATCGACAATCGACAAAGGATGTGTCAAAAAAAAAGATGTCGGTACAAAAGTTCCGCATCGCAAAAAAGTGAAGATCGGCCACATGAAAGGCTATTGCCTAAAAACGTGTTAGGGAGTTTCAAACCCTAAATATAGTCGTTCCTCACACACCATAAGAGGAAACTCACGGGTTATCTCTCCAATCTGATAGTTTTTCAAGAGTGACCTTGGTGTATGCCTATAAATACTTGTGACCCTCTACATTGTAAGGTTACGGAAATTTGTAAGCAACTCAAGAGCTCAAACTTATTATCAAGAAAGTTAAAGCACTCAAAAAACTTAGAATTTCCCAAGTGCTTTTATATTGAAGAGAGCTCACTAAACTAAGCCTACCTTGATAAGACATATCCGAAGCTTAGTCGAGATATCCTAGCCTTTGCATTGTACTTCATTGTAAAGGATATCTCATCCTAGTTGGAAACCAACCGAGAAACCCCAAACCCTTGAGAAGGTAGTTGGAGTGTGTTTGTTGGTGAGAAGAGTTGTAAAGAGTTAGTAAACTACGCGGAATAGTCAGAAAGCTCTAGAGGTGAAGTTAGTAAGCTACAGAGGTAGTCTGAAAGCTTGTTTGTGTTTGAGTATGTAAACTACGGAGGTAGTCAGAAGCTCAAGGTCGGGTTGAGTAAGTAAACTACGTGGAGTAGTCAGAAAGCTCAGGGCCGAGTTGAGTAAGTAAACTACGCGAGGTAGTCAGAAAGCTCAGGAAGTGATTAGTGAATTTCTCTCGAGGATCGAGAGAGTGGACGAGGAGCTTGAGTCTCTGAACCACTATAAACCGTTGTGTTGTTTATTGCTTTTTTATCTCGTGCTTAATCGCTGCATCACCGAGTTTGAAAGCATATTTTCACCGATATTTCATTGAATCAATCCAATGGAAGTTGCATGTAATTAAATCACGGCCAATCACTATTCCATTAAAGGAAGGTTTTCAAAGAAAGCTTAAAACGCAGTATAAACTAAAGGGCCAACCATTCCGCACATCCGAAAGAAGCTAGAAATGGATAGTTACCAAACCGAACTTACTCTTCTAAGGGTTCAAGAAGTTAGTTATTTGATCCAAGCAACTCGGGATCTCTCTCAAACTCGGGACTCGGTTGGGATTATTCGAGGTTTTTGAAAGCGACTCGGGATCACCGTCTCGAGAGACTTTGACTCGAGTGATTTGTGCTTCTCGGACCTAATCTTCGTGATTATCCGACCCAAGTGACCTCGAAGAAAAGAAAAGTTTTTAAAAACACCTAACACGTGTATTCCCCATACACGTAAAGACTTGTTTTTTGCCGACCAACAATTTTTTTTTTTTATGGAGGAATTTCAGGCATATAATTAAAATTTTAAACTTAAAATTAAAACAGGACTGACGGCAAGAATTAGTTAAATACACTTAAAAATACACGTGACAATCAAGTCAACATCCACCGAAAAGCCCCAAACAAAAATGGCAAAATGATGTTGGTTCAGCCGGTTTGGCACGTCCCCATAATCGTCTGCTTCAACACCGACTTCAGATTACGTGGCAACCATGAACGATGGATGAATTCCAATTATTAAATTTTGAAAAGAGGAAAAATGGTGTATCTCATGTTTTGCATCCTTTGTGAGTATATATATCTGACCCATTTATTATGTATGGGTTAGGTTTGACCCGGATTCATAGCATGAACTAGCTCTATACAAGTTTTTATCAATGGCTTTATCTTTTTATCTTTTTGTTTTAAATTCAAATATTCATCTTGGATGAAAATGTATTTATGATTCCTAAGATAATTTTCAATTTAATTTAATATTATGTTACATTAACATTATGTGTAATATTATTTGAATTATATAATTAAAATTCAGTATTTTATATCATTTTTTTACAATAGTATTTTATATCATTAAAATCAATATGTTTTAAATTTTTATTAAAGATATCACTTTCTATTTTGTGTAATTTGTTTGATTTATATATATATATATAAAATAAAAAATAAAATAATTTAATGATTGTAGATGATTTTACTCTATACAATTTAGTGGTAAATTAATGATTTTGGTGGCAAATTTGCCACCGAAATGCTCTTACCCCTAATAACATTGCACAACTGATGTACATGAATATTACTTATAAACAAAATTACAATAAAGTCACTTTATAGTTTATACGTATTATTTCCTTTGTTTTCTTATTATTTGACCATTTATATTTGCATGAACTTAAAGTAAGAGTTACTATTTATTAGTATTAAAAAGAAGAAAATTAATTTTTAATGAGGATTAAATTATAAAGTAATAATATTGTGTCGATTAAATGAGATAAAATTGACTTTAATATGAAAAAATAATTACATTAAATAAGAGATGAACTTTTTGGGCAAATGTTCAAATAAGAAGGGAACAGAGAGTTTTTTAAGAATATGTTTCCGATGAAATTTGTTCACAATATGAATTTATACCATTACATTTGTAAATTAATAATATAATATTTATCAACCGATATCACTATATTTATAAATTGATATCATAACATTAATTCTATAAATAACAATTTATAAAATTATAATGATATTAATTTTATAGTATAAATAAATTTCACACTTGAGGTTTCTTCCATACTTACACCAACTTCCCGCCACGTCATTTCCGAGTTGGCATGACACATATATTTCCTTTTTGGAAATAAATAAAAGAACTTTCTTTTTTCTTTTCTCTTGTTTTTAGTTTTTTATCCTTTTTTTTCCTTTGAATATGCTGTCTTCAAATGGCATAAACCAGGCGGGAACCAGCAGTCCCACCGCCATTGCCGTGAAAGCTCTCCTTTAACTCCTTTTTCTCTCTAGGGTTTCTCTCTCCTACCACTCATTTCCTCTATAAATATCCTCAATTGCCTTCTCTTGTACTCTCCGTGTTCTATTCAAGATCTGAGCTCTTTCTCTTGGCTTCTCACCGACGCTTTCTTCCACCTTCGGTTGCGTGCTTTAATTGCCTCAGGTATGCTTCATTTTTTGCGAATTACGCTTCGTTGCTTTCTGCATTTCTGTTGTATTGCTCTCTATTTTAAAGGCTCTTTACATTACTATGTTTGAATGTTGTGTGCATGAGCCTATTACTGGTATGTGCGCGTTTACAGGCGTGCATTTATGCAGATCTTCCGTCAGTGTATCTGTTCTACTAAACTCATTTCAGATCTACTATTTAAACTTGTGTGTGTTTTCAATGTATGCGTTTGCTAAATGTATTTGTCTGTATAGGCTGTACACACAATTTTATTGTGTGTGTTTATATACAGAATTCCAATTATGCATTCTGAAGATCTCCATCCGTGTTGTAAATGTTGTTCTTTTTAATGTGTATGATTGTTATTTCAGTGCAATTTACTGGTGGTTTGCATTATCAGTAATGTCCTGGCTGCAATTAGACTCTGTTTCGGTTGTTTTGCCCTTGTCAAGTCTAGCTGCATTAGGTTTTCTATTTATTAATTGATCTCTGAATTTTAAGTTCATTAATAATCTGCAGTTGTGAGGTTATTATCAGGTTTCACCAATTTCTTGTTTGACTTATGTGTTGTCTTATTGAAAAGCATCTATGATAGAGCATCAAGTATGTTTCTGAGACCTATAAATCAGTTTTATGACCTGAAAGCTGATTTTTGTTTATACTTTTAGAGCAGATTGCGTTGAAAAAATGAAGAATTTTCTGTGCATATTTTTTATTAGATTGTTTCAATTAGTTATATGATTTGGTACCCTTTCAGATGTAACCAAAAACGAAGCATAATAATGATTGTTTGGTAGACCATTTTGTATGATCTTTCATTTCATCTGCCAAAAAATTGGATGCATATTTCTTAATCTCAGTGAACCAGCAGTTGATGTGGTTAATGTGTGAAGCTGTTATGAATTCATAGTCTAGAATCTTTTCTTTTCTATGATAGATCATCGTAACCAGAAAATCATGTATAGTGATACCGTATGAGTTCATCTTAAACAGGTCCAGATATGCCGCCTGCAGCAGTTATGGCTCCACCAAATGAGACGCCAAACAAATCCCCTGAGGTTCGTAAGTCATCACATTCGCCTCTTAATGAAAGAATACTCTCTTCTCTGACAAGAAAATCTGTTGCTGCTCATCCTTGGCATGATCTTGAGATAGGTATGTATCTTAAATCTCTACCGTCTGTTTTGCATCTCAACAACCTTTCTTAAATTGAATTTTTTCTATCTTATTATGAGTGCAGGACCTGGAGCACCAATAATTTTCAACTGTGTAAGGATACTGACTTTTATTAGCTTTTTTTCATTCTTTCATACTACTGAGATTAATTTGAGATGATAGATGTTGAACTGAATACCTTTTATGTTTTGTCGATTAGTTGTCGATTAGCGTATATGGGTTAGGAACATTGTAATCAGTTGTCATCTCTTGAAAAATGAGTTTAATCTTTTTAGCATTATCATTTCCAATTTATGTTTCTTGCCAACTTCTTTCTAATTAGAAATGTTCTCCCCACTTGAATGTAGTCAATTAAACCTTATCATTGTAATTAGTGGCCATTTCCGTGGCTAGTTTCCTTGTTATTAAACACCAGTTTTATTTGTCCGGTTTCATATTGGCACTCCTGATATTTTTGTTCCCTTTGTTTATACTTCTTATATTGTCCATCTTGTGTTGCATTAGATGTCAAAGAATCTCAGTTCTCTTTCCTCTCATTAAGTGATACATATACACTGTTTTGGCATCCGTCAAACTAATTCAGTTTGGTTGCTCAGTTTTTAGCATCTAACTTCAATATAGTTGGCTCAAAATCCCATCAAAATGGTAATTACTAAAGTTTAAATGTACTACTAGGTCATGTTACAAGAGTAATACTCAGCCTGACTCAATGAAGTCATATATGTACAATTTAGACAATATATGGAATAGTTGTTTTCCCTGTTATATTTCCTGCTTTACAGGACTAATAGCTTATTAATTCTTTTCTCTCAATTCAATTTGTTCGTTCTTGCAGGTGGTTGAGATAAGCAAGGGAAGTAAGGTGAAATATGAACTTGACAAGAAAACTGGTCTAATCAAGGTGTGGGATTGTCAACTTTCTCTACAAGTTGTGTTGGTCAAGTATACAGTACTAACAATATGCTTTCACCTTCAGGTTGATCGTATTCTTTACTCATCAGTTGTGTACCCCCATAACTATGGCTTCGTCCCTCGTACTCTCTGCGAAGACAATGACCCAATAGATGTATTGGTCATAATGCAGGTATGATAAAATTTGGTATATCTCCTAAATAGTCTCTAATGCATAACCTTTAGTTTAAATGTGAATTGGGATGAAACACTCACCAAACATATATTAAAAATCTGTTATGCGTTTCAACAGACAATAGGTGTTCAGTTTTTTAATACTGGAATGCCATTAGGCTTGTACTTTTGGGAGCGAAAATGTTTTCCAAGATATCCATTGTTTACACCCTAATGCCCCACCCTCCCCCAAAGAAAAAATTATGCATTGTAGATCCAAAGAATTTAATACATTCTTAACAATTTAACATGGCAAATACTTCTATGCACCGTGCAACTCAAGTGCATTTTAAATGTTATTACTTGTTTTTACTTAACAGTATTAGTTATTTTCATGGTACAGTATTAGTTTTTAAACTGGTATAAGTGATACTCATGTTACATACTTATGAATCTCCCGAGATAGGAAGTAAATAGAAGCCATTAGTCTAATAATACACTGCCAAAAATCGTGCTAACTAAGCCTGAATCAGTGAAGTTTGGCAATATGATATTTTGGAATATTTAAGGCTTTCGAATATGGAATTATTCCAGGAAAATTGATTATTACTATTAACCAAGTCAGCAAAAATGTTCAGGAACCAGTTGTTCCTGGCTGCTTTCTCAGGGCCAAAGCAATAGGACTCATGCCTATGATAGATCAGGTACAATTACTTCACCTTTAGATCACATTCATTTTACAATTTTGGAGAAGAATATTATTGAATTGTTTTTATCAACAGGGAGAGAAAGATGACAAGATAATTGCTGTCTGCGCTGATGACCCTGAATATCGGCACTATAACGACATTAAAGAGCTTCCTCCCCACCGATTGGCTGAAATCCGTCGTTTTTTCGAAGACTGTATCCTTTAAAAAAAACATCACATAACTTAATTCTGGATTCTCTTTCCATTTGTTCTAAATCTCCATGCTTTGCATTGATCGAATTGAACGCATGGTTTTTGGTCCACTCTACTATGTACTGTCTTGTTGCCTTAACAATCGAACCAAACAGACAAGAAAAACGAGAACAAGGATGTCGCAGTTGATGAATTTCTTCCCGCCACGAAAGCTTATAATGCAATCCAGAGTTCAATGTGAGTGCTCCTTCCTCCTGTAAATATAACTTGGAGGTTAATAGCTTTAATTGGCAAATACTTCTATGCACCAGTTGCACCGTGAAAACTCAAGTGCATTTTTAAATGGTATTAGTTGTTTTACTAAAAGGTATTAGTTGGCCAATATTAGTTGTTCTCCCTGAACAATATTAATTGTGCATCATATTACTCGTGCTAATTACTCCTCATGAGAGAAGCAGAAACATAGAAATAGAACTGAAAATCATTCGATGCTTTCACAATTCAAATTATCTTTGTTAAATGCATTTTATAGCCTGGGAAGGAAATATGCGAATTGTCTCAAATCAAATTTTTTGATGAAAAATATTATTGCTTCTACCTTCGGTTGTAACCCGGTTTTCTTGTATCACTCTCTTGTGACACGATCTCATCTACGGTGCAGGAACCTGTACGCAGACTACATAGTCGAGAGCCTAAGACGGTAGTTTCTCCCGCGTGCTTCAAGCAAAGGGTGGTGCTACATGATCAGATTTTTGCTCTGAAAAGAATACTGAATACTTAATATATACTACAATTGCTCAACATGATGACGAATAACAACTCATATATATTAATGGTTGACTTATTATACTTCTGTTCTAAAGGGAAAGGGGAAACCCCATATATATATATAGTGTTTGTTGTGAATGTTTTTGTCCCACTTCTGGATATATGTATTGCAAATTTCAAGCTTGTAATTCTTCTAAATATGTTGTACTGTTCGGCAGTTTACTATGTATGCAATAATCGACTGTTACGATTTGTAATACTTGTTAATTTTATCTTCATCCTATTATCCTATAAATACTCTTCACTTCCACCTGCAAAATTGTTAACAGTACAATTAACGTCATAAAATGGGTGTGTTTCACATTTACAAAAAAAAAAAAAAAAGGTATCGTGCTGAACGAGAGAAGCTGTTCAGTGTAATTTGTGTTTTTTGTTTGAAGATTAGAAGAGTTCCATGTGTTATTTTATGATAAAATTTTATAAAAAACGGTCTCATACAAGATGGACAATGCAAATTAAACCCTGTAATATTTGGATACATCTCATTCTTCATCCACCCCTAAAGTACACCTACAATCATAAAATAATCACATCATTATTTTGATTTTTTAGAGTATCCACAATGGATGGATCATCACTCTCTCTCTCCTCCATATCATCTCTACATTACTAATTTAAAAAATTCAATTCTTTAAACACACTCTCACAATACTTTATCAATTATTCATCCATCCATATACCTTTTGTGGATCCCACATTCACTTAATTTCTCCTACTTTTCTTCAAAAAAATATTTTCTCTCCATCTATTTCATTGGATGGATGACACTTTCTCTCCAATCTAATGAATACTCACAATGGTTTTAAACATCAACTTTCATTCATCCAATAATTAAATTTTCATTAGATGGACCATTGTGGATGCTCTTAATCATTCTTTTGCCTATTTTTCTTGCTTCAACTCATTCTTTCTCCCACTTTTGTTATATAAACTCATTTCCTTTCCTACTTTGGGCATGTTTTAGAATTTTTAAAAGTGCTTCTAGAGCACTTGTAGAGTTTGCAAAAGAGTACTTTATCTTTCACATAATCATTACCCTCATTAACTAACAATAATAATATAATATAATATCAATTTTTTTATTTGACATAAAAACTTTATTCACCTCTATTTCTCGTGATGAGATTCCCTGTTGTACACCCTCCCCACCATTGGATCATACACACCCGCATGAGTGTGTGTGTGTGTGATCCAATGGTGCATGTGTGCACAGGAGAGTGCTGTTTTGCACCAGATCCATTTCTCTATTTCTCCATCCTTAATCAAAAATGGATTACTATTCACTGGATTACTCTCATTCACTTTTTTATATCTCCATCCCATCTCATCCACCATCATCTCTAAATAAAAAAGCATCAAGTGTCTGTTATTTGACCATATCATTCTACTTATAATTCATTTGATTGAAGGGCTAACCATACATATTGGGAAATTTTTTGTCACTCCCTTATTTAAAAAAAAAAAGAAGGAAAATTTATAGTCTAAAAAATAAGGTATAACATAATATCATTTGACACAAGATTATCTCTAAATTTATTATGAATATCTCAAATAGTAAGGAAAAAATTTATGAGATAATCTAATACATTGAACGAAATCTCACGCATACATCATAATCAAAAGACAAAACCTCGTGTGAACTTGAATTTATTGTGAACTCGATTTTTTTAATAATATTATTACATATAAAAATTATCATTATTATGTGCAAAGTTTATCATTATTTAAAAAATATTTATTTTTTAAATAGTGATAATTTTTTTGTAAAAAAAAATATTTTTATATATAAGAGTAATAGTGCTAGTAAATAAAGCTTATTCATAAGAGTATTACTCTATGTTGCAAGGATCTTGGTCTGCGCGAATGCGGGTAATAATCTTTGGTGTCTGAAACGAATACGGGGATACGTATTTTTTTGAAAAAATTTAGGTGTCGATTCTAAGAAAAGATTCGTCTATTTATTTATAATTTATTATATATAATACCTAAAAATATATATAAATCTATAATTTATAAAACAAAATGTATGCAATTCAAATTTTTATCTCCCCGAAAACTTAACAATATTCAATAATTTAATCTAATTAAATAACAAAACAACAATTCAAATATCATCAACCCAATATATACATCATAATGATGAATTCAATCTAAAACGAGTGTTCTTGTCAAAAAAAAAAAATCTAAAACGAGTGTCATATTGTCAATTTAAATTGCATTACATAATAAAGTTCAATTAAATAACACATACAATGCTTAATAACATGAGCATATTTAATCATTTAGCATGGATTCGGGTATCGGATTCAATTTATTTTATTTTATAATTTATCGATTCGCCAAAATGGCGTTCGGATCTGCTGAATTAGAGAATCGCAACCCCTTTTAGGGTCTAAGTCTGAAAACCGACATCTTTGCGTTGTGATATTTTAAGAAGAATCCGTGCATTATAAGTATTAATCCAATCAAAATACTTAATAATTTTCAAAAGATACAAAATTGTAACACCCGCTGCAATTATTTACAATTCACTATTAAATATCTCTCTCCCCTCTTCCTCTAAAACCCCCCAAACCCCTGAAGTTTCACTGCTCCGCCGGAAAAATGAACGGCAGCGGCGGCTTCCCCTTCAGCTCCACCACCCCCACCCCCACCCCCACCTTCGACAACCTCCTCCTCCAGTCCCTCATGTCGCGCCTCCAGCTCCGTCCCCCCAACCTCCACGCGCCGCCGCCCTTCTCCGCCGCCCAATCCTTCGAGGACCTCCTATTCTCCGATATGCTCCTCGATCTCTCCGAATCCGATTCCGATTCGGAAACCGACGGTTCCTCATCCTCCTCCAAAACGCAGCTAGCTAGGGAAGAATCCAAACTGGAGAAGGAAATCGTGCGCACAATCCACAGCGGCGAAATTGAGAAATTGAAACCTAATTCGGGTCAGGCGGTTACAATCAGGGAGCACCATATCTGCGTAGGGTATCAGGAGGAGGCCGGGTCGGATTATCGGGTGTGGGAGTGGCATGGGCATATAATGCTGTTTGATGAGGAGAACGGGTATACGCCGGAGTATATATATGGGAATTACTTCGAGAGGGTTAGCGATGGGAATAGGAATATGAAGAGGGATTCGAAGAAGGGGAATAGTGGGGATGATGACGATAAAAATGATGAGGAGAAAATGGGGAATTTGGGGTTGAAGGATCTGATTGAGAATGGGGATTCTGGCAGCGGCCACATTCTTCACCGGAATTTAAATGCTGGGAAACTTAGGTTTGTGTGATATGAACAAACCTTTCTATGTCATGCTTTATTTTCGTGTTCATTTAACTGGGATTTCCTGATGTTTAATGTTATTCAGATATGATTATTTGAATTTGATGAGTTTGTTTAGAGATTTTGGTTCAGTCTCATTGGTGGAATACTTGAATAGCCTCTTTACTCTTGATTGCTTTGTTATTCAATCCCACTTGAAATTGTTGTGTCTTTTAAGTTCATTGATGTATATTCTTGATGATGTTGTTTCTTGTATGATTATAGTGCAAGCTAGTGTGTTACTTTGTGAGTATGAGACATTTCATGTTTTTGTGAGGACTTTGTTTTCGACGTAGAGATGTGTATGTAATAAGTTTTTGATTAGATTTCTGAGTCGTGTTGTTCCGCAGTTTGATTAGATTTCTTAGATGTGTTGTTCCAGAGTTTGATAAAGTTTATTAGCTGTGTTTTTCCTTCGCATCTAAGTCTTCTCCTAGTCGTATCAGAACAAAAATTGGAAGTTCCTGGTAGATGCCTGATAGAATTTCTTTTATCCATAACTTTGTGTGATTAGTCTATTTGCATTTGATGTTTGTTTCTCATGAATTCATATTATAGATCGAAAAAAAAAGCTAGTTACTGACTTTTGGTGAGTGATGATCTAGAAGATTCGAAATTCGTTACTAATAGTTTTCACTAAGGAATCTAATTTGTAACTTTTGTTTGCAATTAATGATTTTCGTGATCAATGTGCATGTCAAAATGACTTTTATGATGATTTTCCTTGGGATTTGGAAAAATTGCTTCGAACTTGTGTCTTCATCTGTACGTGGCAGAATTTCGGTAGTTAAGTGCTCTGAATATAATCGGTGTTCTTTTTCTTCTTTCTTTTAACTGAAATAAATGCTTAGCTTATACTATTTTGTCGTATATTAGAGGGCTCACATATAATACCTTCTTTAGAACTGGGGGTATCTGAGCATCCAGATATCTTGGTCATGTCAAATTCTTATTTTCATATTTGTACAGTCATTGACCTCTGCTATACTACATGTTTCGAGTACTACAATAACAGAGTTTAAAAGAATTATAGTGTGCTGATCAATAATCTTGGAAACCTTTTACTTGTGAGCATTCAGTTGAAGTTAGCAGAACTTTCTGATATGACGTATGATATCTTCTGTTGGATAGGATTTCGTTACGTGTTCATGCTGTTCCTTATTTATCTTGTTGGATATGCATTTAAATTTCAAGCTATCTATTTGCAGGTTCTAGGTGGGATATTCATCCAAAGCTGAATAAAGATCGTTTTATGGGATGAAGATGGAAGCAAACAATCGTGTGTGGCCATCATGGTTAAATTTTTGTGCTTTATCTTCGTTGAGCCTTTTGCACAGCTGGTTGCTATAAGTCGAACATTTTCCTTTTCTTACAGTCCGAAAATAGCGAAAACACATTTACTTTTAGATCAGTATTTATGGAAGCTGCTTTTTTACTGTTGAGGTTTGATTGTCTTGCTCTCTTATGTTGAAAATTTACTGATGAAATCTGTGAAATGCAAATGGTTCATTGTAAATTTATCTTTACATACCCATTCCCCTTTTGTTGCTTGAGATTAGGAAAGGCTTGCATGAGAGTCTGAGACTATGATAATTTTGCAGAATTTTGTTATTTAAAAAAAAAAAAAAGTTGAACAAAAACCTACAAAGTATTATCTCATATTACACATGTTTTTGTATAATTTCCAAGGCTTATAGCTTTGTTATTTCTACTTTCTAGCTTAAGTGCTCGCTGCTTATGCTTTTTTACTTGAAGTTGAAAGAATTGTTTTGGCTGAATGGTGTGTTTTTCTGGTTTGTCATGGGCAATGTGTTTATTCGTGTTAGAGTGTCTTTTCTGATTTCTGACTTTAAAATTTTAAAACACCATCCTACTTCGGCCCTGTTTTCAACCATTTTTTTACCCCGTGAAAAACACTTATTTTTTAAGTAGGTAAGATTGAGTGTTTTCTTTAAACAAGTGTTTTTATATGAATAATAGAGATGGCAAGGACCTTCATTAGGTGTCCAATCAATATTTGAAATTGTTGTATGACCAATTAATAATTTATAGTAAATTATACTCTCTTTGTTTCAATATTTTTTCATATGTGAAGTGGCACATATGTTAAGAAAATTGAATGATGAGTTAGGGTTTTTCATGGGTAATTTTGTAAATATTTATGTATAAAATTATGAGATGAATTGAATTATGTGTATGTGTAAGTCCAAAAGTGATGACATTTTGTGTAAATTTATGAATATTGTGAGGGTGAAGTTTATAAAAAGTTTTTCTTTTTTTAGGGTGTGAACAAAATGTTGGGATGTATCGGAAAAAAAAGTATGAACAAAATAATTAGACGGATGAAGTAATATTTTGATACTTAAATTAGTAGTTTTAACTTATTTGACCATCTTGAATAGTCAGCATTAATCTAAACACTATTCCAATTATAGAATCAGCAATTCATCTCACATAATTTGCACTACTATATGCACTAAATTGAATATTCCATAATACTCCCATCAAAAAAAAAAAAAAAATTCCACAATACTCTCACTACCGTCACTATATATTTGTTTTCCATTTTCATATGTACCAAATTGTAGACTTGTGTTTTTATCTATTTTTTAATGAGCCAAAATGGCCCTGTTTAATAATTATTTTTAATTTCAATGGACATTTAATTTTGATGTCATCCTCAAGGTAAATTGAGAAAATGAGGAAAATTTAGAATTTCAATAATATTAAATATGCTCTCTTAAATTGTTAGAAAAATGAAATAAGAATATTTTAGTGGCACAAAAGGAATATTGTTTATTACTATGTAAAATTATGTGTACCATTTAAAATTTTCCCAATATTGGTCCATTTCAATGGAAGTCGTTATATTGGTCCAATTCTAAGGGATGCAACTGAATGGAGCCTAATCGAATTTTAGAGTGTTTGAGTTTGATTCGTTTATTTTAAAATCAAGCCCGAGCTTAATTATCAAATATTTTGGAGCTTAATCGAGCCTATACGAGTCCAAACGAGCTTAATGATATCAATTTTAAATAAAATTATTCATCAATTAATTATTAAAAAATTATATATATCTACTAAATTTTTTTATTTTTATTTAATTAAATAAGTTTAATTAAATATTTGAATATTTATCATATCTATTAGTGTGAAAATTATAAATTAAAATCAAATTACTCATTATTATTTATACGAGCTAGCTCACGAGCTAGACTACCTTTATCGCCAAGGTCATGTGAACCAGTTGCCGCAAGAAGACAAAAAAAAAAAAAATTTTTTTTTTTGAAATTTGATGAATATCAAGTGAACCGTTCGCTGCAGTAAACTAGTTTGTGGCACGGTTCTCAATTTTTTGAGCTGATAAGATTTGCAACGTGTCACATTACCATTGGTTATTAATAATATTTATTGAATAATTATTAAATTTAATATTTCAGCATATTATTAAAAAAAAATTATAAAAAAAATTATATCAAAATTAGTAAATTTTTTTCTCTATAAATAGATATCAATATTGATACAATTTAAATCACAATCTCATATTCTTTCTTTTATCTTCCATATTGTTGTATTTTGCACATCTATTTGTAACTTGATATATTTATTTACAGTTTTGTATTTAAATTTCTGTAATTTAAATTTTATTATTGAGATTATAATTTTATTTAAGTGTATGATAATTTTTTTTAATTATAGTTACACATTTTTAATATCAAATAATTTAATATATCATCTTATTAATATAATAAAAATTAATTATAGATAAATATAATTATTAAATAGTGAAAAAGAAAGATTATTTTATTAAGAGATTGGGTTGTGGGTGTTTGTTGATAAAGTATGAAAAAAATGAGGATTGATTGAGTTGTAGGTTGTATATGTGGAAGAGAGAGAAATAAATTATTTATTAGGAGATTGAGTTGTGAGTGTTTGTTGATAAATGTAGTCTTACTAACAAGCTCGTTCACGAGCTAGCAAATCGAATATCATTGAATTTGAGTTTGTTCATTTACGGTGATGAACTTTATTAAACAAGCTCTAACGAATATTTATCGAGCCGAATTCCGAACGCTTGGGTTGATTACGTCACTTCTATTAATATATAGTTGTTGGAGGAGATAGTGCAACAACTTTCATCAAATTAGTATTTGCATGAGATGATATTACCGTTTTAAAAGATGTTGTATTTTACAGTATTGTAAATTATGGTTACATTATTAATATTATAGAGGATTAATTAGTCAAAATACAATAATTATTATCTCATTGCCCGTGAGATTATCTTTAGTAAACACTTTTGCGAGATCACGAGTTCTTTTTGACCCACTAATCCATACAAAGCCCAGTTGATCAAAATCTATCAAAGAGCCCGAATGATTCATGGGCCACAGCCCGCAGCATGTCCCAGGCCCATTCCCATGTGCATATTTAAAAAGAAAAAAATCAATTCAATTCTTAGATTTTTTTTTTCTTCTTTCTTGTTTACTACAAAATAAAAATTGTATTAATTCCAAAAAAAAATTCATAAGATTAATAAAAATTCCGTTAACTCTATCAATTAAACCAAAATTAGAAAGTGGTAAAATTTTAAATAAAAGTGATAATATTTTTAAGGAAAAATGGTAGTCACTCTTAACAAAATATTATATAGCTTTTCAATTAAAATATTATCACTTTTTATTAAGTGATATTTCCCATGTGAAAAAGTATGCATTCTTGAGTGAAAGTGGTGTACATTTGATGAGAACCGCGATTTGGAAACACGATAAAAGCTAACAGGAGAATGAATAGAAAACACGATAAAATTGATGCCTTGGTTCAGGCCAACAGGAGAACGATTAATTTTTGACAAAGTTGCCAAAGAAAAGTTTTATTATTCATTGATTGATGAAACTTAAAAAAAAAAAAAGTACAAAACCTGTTTAAATAAAAAAGGACCAAACCTAATCAAAAAAGGTCTAAATGTAACCAAATCTAAAAGATATCCTAAAATAAAATAAAATAACCAAAAAATAAAGGAAAAAACAGTAAATCTTGAGTTTCTTGCGCATCTTGCGTAATCTTGATGTATCTTATGAAATATGGGACAATATCTTTGATAAAAGTGGGACAATTTTGCAAGAATCAAAACTGGAACAAGATATTTTCTTGAATATTTCCAGCAGTCGTTTCCCACTATTGGGCTTGGGCCTGACCTCGAGCCTCACTCGCCTAGCCCAATTGCACGTATCCTTGAGCCAAAAAACCCTCGTTCGCATCAACATTTCACAACACCCACACACACATTTTTGTGAATTTTGTTGAAACTGGATTTCACAATCAATTAATATTAAGCCTTTATAAGTATTTGCATTAATTATTAAGGTGTTTTTTTTTAATTCTGAAGATAAATATTATTGTTGTTTTATTAAAAATGTTTTTTTTTTAAAAAGTCTTGGTAATATATATTTTGGAAAACTTTATGGTAGTAAACTTACTCGTGAGTTGGATTCTCTTTACCTCATGATTGTGAGGAGGTCCATCGAGTGAAAAATTTAATATGGGTAGAGTTTTATCAACGGGAATCGAACCCAGGACTTGGACATTAACTTTTTTGGCTCTAATACCATGAAAGAATTGCAACTCTACAAATAACAAAGAACATATACTTTACATATGCATATTAAATTATTTTCAATAAAGATAAAATTTTAAAAATATACATAGAAAAACACATTAGTTTAATGGTAATCTTAAAATATTACTTGATGTGGCATAAATTACACCTATTTTTGAGATGATGACACATGTACAATGACAATGAGATTGTGACACATGAACGGATAAGCTTGGGGCTCTCATAAGGCTGGAGCTCCAAGAGGTCCGCATCGTTACGTAAGTAGATAATGATTGACCAGGTGTTGAAGATATTTGATCAAGACTCATGTGGAGTGAGCAATGAGATAAGACCACATTTGAAAGGTAGTTAGGTCTTCCCCACTTTGAGGGAAGGATATTCATCCGGTATCATAAGGAAGGTGAGGCTATTGAGAGATTTTAGGGATTGATCAACCAGTAAACAAGAAGTAGACTGACCAGAGAGAAGGTTGACTTGGTCAACTCGAGAGGCGGAAAGCCTAAGGAGAGATATTCAAGCGGAAGTTAGACTTGTTGAGATATGTTCGGAAGCTTGAAGAATCGGTTGAGATATTCTCGGAATGATGAGGGTCGAGTAGGTCGTGGACTCAGTCCACTAAGCCCAGGAGAGGTAATGCAGCCAAACGGTTATATCCAAGTATTATAAATACAACATTCATCCATATTCATCATGACAGAGCATATGAGTATTGACCAATACAATCTAAAATACACGGAATTGAACATATAGAGATTCACAAAACACTCACGTTCATACGAACATGAACATATACACGAATTCCATAGAGAGAGCGAAATATAATTTCATACATACCAGAACATGATGATAATAAGAGAATACATGACTGTTCGATCGAAATAAATTAACAATTTTGATAAATTAATATGATAATAATTTTTTGAAAACCTTTATATAATTTAATTAATTATATGTTCCCATCAACATCATAATAAACACCAAAGATTACAAAGAGAACTAGGATAATTTAGTAAAATATGAAGATATTGTTATTTGATTTTTATTAAAATTTAAAATCAAAATAAATTTCATTTCTATCTTTTTACACGGCATCCGGTAAAAGAGGTTTGGGTTTGGTGTTGCCTCCAACTAAATGAGATTTTCCCTTATAATGTTTTAGCCTTTAAGCTAGGGTTGATAAAAGATCTCTAAGTTTAAAATATGACATTTATGCTTAGATATAATAAAAAACACTCTTCCTTTCAGAAAAATAAAAAACACTCTTGGATGAATTTGAATTTCTCATGGTTCTTCTATAGAAATGCTTAAAAATTTCGATAGAAATGCTTGAAAATTTAACTCTCCGACTTTGTATCACAACGTTGCCGTGAAGTCTGACTCCACCTCCGCCCAATTTTGCCTCTCAACAAAGACAACGTCACTTTTCCTTTTCCTCATCCAAGTTGAACAATTGAGCATTTTTCAAAAGCACTAAAAATGAGTTAATGACTTAAAAATTATGGTCATTGTTGCCGTTTTGGTACTCCAAGCTGAATCAAACTGCATGCCCTTAATTTTTTTTATTTGTCATTTCAAGGTTTGTGATTCTCTTTACATTCAATTTACAGTGTTTGGGGCTTGTAGGAAGAAGAATATAATTGATAAATCGCATTAAAAGTAGTGAATGTATTAATCGAGTGAATGTATTTAATAATTTTGGGTGTTAATAACTTGAACAATAATAAAACCCTAATGTTCAAAATAAAGTATGTCTTTTTGAGACTGAGTTTAGTAGATTAATTTTTTACACAAACTTGATATAATTTAAAAAATAAATAGTTGTTGGAAAACAATTAAAAAAATGATTATGTATTTACAACTTTTAAACATTTTCTTGTAAACATCAATTCTTCCATTTAAACTAACCCACTTCCCCATGTGGTAGAGATTTTTTTTATCAATCGATTATGAAAAATTCTCTGTAATTCTCATTAAGTCTCTAAATATTTTTTCTTAAATCATGTTAGAATGCTCTACATTTAATGGAATAGTACTTTGTCCGTTTTTATTTAACTGTTCAATTTTTATCCACAATGTTTCTTTTTATTTGTCACTATGACAATATCATTGCAATTTTATCCACAATAAATGACTCTAAAGTTACTAACCATCTTGTAATTAATTAATGAGAGATATATGGATAAGCATATACCTTAGAATCTCATATGTATATATAAGTTTAATGATTATGAAAAAAATCTAATAATTTTTTATTTGTCTTCAATATATAATTGAAGAGGCAATTTAATATTTGTTCCTTAAAATTCTCTAAAATTTGTTTCCAATCAATATTTGAAATTGTTATCCGAGCAATAATAATTCAAAGTAAATTATGATATTTGGGTACTTTAAGATCCCGTTTGGCTAAGTTTATTTTAAACATCTTATAAGTTATTTTAAGACCGTATAAAATGTAATTTTTAAGTAGCTTATAAATTGTTAAAGTGTTTGGCTAATACAATTTATAAATTCTTTAATAATTTTTTAAAAATATATTTTTTTCGATTTTTTTTTTAAATTAATTTTTTTTTTGTAAATATATTTTTCTTTTCCTGAAAATAAATTTTTTAAATATTTTTCGAAAATAATTTTTTTCGAAAACTTTTTTTTTTGGAAAATATTTTTTTTTTTCAAATATTTTTTTCTGAACATAATATTTTTATTTATTAATTTTTTCATTGAAAACGGGATGGGTTAGGTTGAATTTGGGCCGGGTTTAAACCGGGATGTGTTGAGATAGGGTAGAGCTTATATATTTTTTATAAAATAAGTTGGGATATCTCAACTTATATTTTTGGAGCTTATAAACTCTAAAGAGTTTTTTTTTTAGATCTTATTTTTTTATTTTGTAAAACAAAATTAAGGATTGTTTTAAAGATCTTATAAGTTGTGCCAAACGATCTCTAAATTGGTAGTTTTTAGTAAGTTACACCACTTTATAGACTCAATCTCAATGGTAGATTTCGTAGCACACTATTTCAATTACTTTAGTTTTGATTAATCCCTCTATGTATTTGAGAGTTATTTTTGTTGATGTGTTGTCTTCTCTTTAAATTTATTTATTTATCGATTTCTCCTTAATTATGTATGATGCGTCATTTTCTTAGAAAATTATGATGGAGACGAGATCGCGATAGCAATCTCGTATAATTATAAGTCGATTTGCAAAATCAAGATTTTTAGAAAAATTAATATTAATATTAGTATCTTTATTTTTATGTTGTGATTTATTTTCATAGATTAGTACTCCATTTATTTTTAATTAGGTGTCCGCTCTTATTTAAACTTTAAAGAGCTTAGTTTGACCCATTAAATATATTGAATATGTTATGTGCATACATGGGTAGGGTTGGGGTGAGTGCACGAATTCGTGCACCAATTGCACATGAGACTTTGTCAATATGCAATTTAGTTTTTTAAATATATAATTATATGATACGATTCTCTCATAATTGCGTACCTTATGTTTATATCTTAACTAGCGTAGATTCTGTGTTACACGGTTTTAAATAAACATTCACCTTATGTTTTTATATCTTAAACTATAGTAGATACTTTAGATAGAAAATTTATTTACATTTTAAATAAACATTCATAAACTTGTCTACTTTTAATTTGAAAAAACAAAATAAATATAAACAAAATTTAAATATATATTTTATTTAGATATATTTTAAAATATTATTTACTTTTATACTTTATATTTATAAGATATACATTGATAATATTTCATAATTTTTTGAAACTAATGAATTAAATTAAATTATATATTTATTAATTATGAGAGAATTCATTAAATAAACCTTTTCTCTTATATAAATACTTTTCTTTAAAAAATTGTGAATTATTAAAAGAACTAATAATTGAGTATTTTCAAATTATTTTTTTTCTTTTAAAAGTATGATGACATTTAATATCATATATAACGACATTTGGATAGACATTTTGATGCACGGAGAAATGTGAACAATAACGAACAATCTTTCAGGACCGCTTGGTATTTGACAAGAAATTGGAATAGAAATGATAATGATAGTAGTGAGGAATGGTGATGATAGACTCCTTATATTTGTGTTGTTTGGTTAATAAAAAGAATGACTATCATTATCATTTTATATTTGTATTGTTTGATTGATAATAAGAATGACTCATTATCATTTGATGATGTTTGGTTTATTGAAATTCTTTAGGAACGAGATATACTTTTTAATTATTTTTTAATTTTAACTAAAAGACTAAACTTTGAATTTCAATAATTTTTGGGAGGAATGACTCATTACCCACTTTTAGGGTATGAATCCATATTTATAGGAATGATACCTTACATCAAACATTATTTTTTCATTCCATTGACATTCTCTAGTCCTATAGGTCTCAACCAAGCATGTCCTCCATCTCCGTTTATTCCCATAAGAATGCCAACAAAAAGGAAAATAAGAGAAAACATTCTCAATATCTTAATTCATAAACGACTTTGTTAAATGAGTGCACGGTGCACTTGAGTGCACAAGAGACCTATACTCTTGCATATTTGTCTGCGCCAACATTGGCGCAATTCCATGCAACTGCCTTCATCAAAACTGTTTTGCAGAAGATGGATTTACGTACTATTTCAAAAAATATTACAACGACATCACTGAGTTTTAATATTCATTTTGCTACATTCTTAATGATTTATTCCATCATTTTGTTACATTCTTAATGATTTATTCCAACTTTAAAATCTCTTATCAAACAAGAAAAGATACAGAAACGAAGAAACTGTATTGAAGGATTGAAGAGTTCAATATGAAACGGTTACGAGAATTGCATAAACTGATAATGTAAAAAGTTAAAGACTAAAACTATTCTAATGTGTATTTATTTATAAGTGAGAGGGGGTATTCTCTAATCTAACTCACTCTCATTTGACACTCTTATAAATACAAAGAAATAGAGTAACAACTTTACAAAGTGAATAGCACTTTTTTTACTCTTTATACCCCCCTCAAAATGAGAGTGAATGTTCAAGAGCTTCATTTTGGACTTGAAGTTGTTGAATGTAGTGGGTAGCTATGGCTTTGTTAAGATGTCAGCCAGGTTTTCTTCTGTGGGTATGTGGATAATCTTCTATATTCCTTCTTTGATTTTCTCTCTAGTGTAATGACAATCAATGGAGATGTATTTGCTTTTGTCATGTAAGCAAGGGTTGAGTGTCATCTGAAAAGCAAATTTGCTGTCTGTGTAGATAGTTGTTGGGAGCTGAACTGGTACTCTCAGGTCCTTTAGAATGTATAGAATCCACTGTGTTTCACAAGTTGTAGTTGTCATGGCCCTGTACTAAGCTTCTGCTGATGACCTACTAACTGTACTCTGCTTTTTGGACTTCCATGACATTAATGAATTGCCCAAGTACACTGCATAACATGTGACACTTTTCCTTGTTTCTAAACATCTGGCCAAATCACTGTCAGTGTAAGAATGTAACTTGAAATCATTATTAACTGAATAAAAAATACTTAAACATGGACTTCCTTTTAAGTATCTCAACACTCTATGCACATCAGCCATGTGTTCTTTAGAGGGGTTGCTCATAAATTGTGACAAGGACTGAACATCATATGAGATGTCAGGCCTTGTTACTGTGAGGTATAGTAACTTTCCCACAATCCTCCTGTACAATTTAGGATCTGTTCTATTGTTTTCACTTGTTTAAACAAGTTGAAGTTTGGAATCCATAGGTGTGTTGCAAGGTTTACTCCCTAAGTAGCCAAAATCAGTTAAAAGGTCTAATGTGTACTTTCTTTGACACAGAGTAAGGCCTTTTTCTAATCTTGCTACCTCAATACCCAGCATGTATTTCAATACACCTAAATCCTTGATTGTAAACTTATTGTGCAGAAATATTTTGACATGTTGTATCTCATCTAATGAATCTCCAGTCACAATTAGATCATCAACATAACACACAATAATAGTCAAAGAAGTTTCAGTTTGTTTTGAAAATAAAGAATTGTCTGACATGGATTGCACATAACCAATCTCAATTAATGACTCAGAAAGCTTATTGAACCATTGCTTTGAAGCTTGTTTTAAGCCATAAAGGCTTTTATTAAGCTTACAAAACATGCTATCAGTTTCAAGACAGTATCCAGGAGGGGGACTCATGTATATTTCCTCATTCAAATCACCATGTAAAAAGGCATTATTGACATCTAATTGATGAATAAACCAGTTTCTAGCAATAGCAACAGAAAGCAATATTCTCACAGTAATAATCTTTGCAACAGGACTAAAAGTATCAAAATAATCAACACCTTCTTGTTGAGTATACCCTTTAGCAACTAATCTAGCCTTATATCTCTCTATAGAACCATCTTGTTTATACTTGATTTTATAAACCCATTTACAACCAATACACTCCCTATTTGGAGGTAAAGAAACCAAACTCCATGTCTTAGTCCTTTCTGAGGCATCAAGTTCTGCTTTCATAGCTTGCTGCCAATTAGGATTGTCTTTAGCTTGTTTATAGGTTTTAGATTCTTGATTTAGAGATATAGAGGCAGTAAAAACCTTGTGAGCATGAGATAATCTATCAGTGGCTAAGTAATCAGCAATGTCATACTGTTTTCCACTAGCAACAATCATATTTGCTTCATAATTAACAACAGAATTATCATGAACCAAAGATTGTGGCAAAGAGGTTTCATAAACTTTCAAATAAGCAGGTTGAGACTTTGATCTATAAGATCTTCTAACAGGTGCAACATGCAAAGATTCAGTATTAACAGAAACATCATTGTTTACAGAATCAGAAGTAGGAGAAGGTAAAGTGTCATGTACCTCATCAGTTACAGATTGCACACCAGTATCATGTATAGAAGCAACAGGAGAATCATCAAGATTATCAGCATGTTCTTCTAAAAAGGAATTTTTTGCAATTAATTGTTGAACAAACTCATGGGCACCTTTCTTATCAGCAAAGGGGTAAACATTTTCAAAAAAAGTTACATTTCTAGAAATAAAAACCTTCCCAGAAGATAAATCAAGTAATTGTATCCTTTTGTTCCAAAAGGATATCCTATAAACAAACACTTAACAACTCTAGGATCAAACTTGGATCTGTTAGCAGATAAAGTATTGGCAAAACATATACAACCAAAATATTTTTAAAAGGTATAATCAGACTGCCTCCCATAAAGTTTTTCAAAAGGAGACAAACTGTTGATCACCATAGAAGGCATTCTATTAATCAGATATGCAACAGTCGGTATGCAATCACTCCAATAAGTAAGAGGTAAAGCAGATTGAAACAATAGAGCCCTAGCAACCTGTAAAAGGTGTTGATGTTTCCTTTCCACCAAACCATTCTGTTATGGAGTCTCCACACAGGATGTTTGATGTATAATGCCCAAAGAATGATAAAAATCATATAACAAAAACTCACAACCATTATCACTTCTTAGAATTTTGATTTTCTTTTGAAATTGAGTCAATACCATATTGTAAAAAATTTCCAAAGAAACCCTCACATCAGACTTTGATTTTAACAAAAATAAATCCAAGTACACCTTCAAAAATCATCAACTATAGTGAGGAAATATTTAAAACCAGAATAAGAAGTAATAGAAAAAGGCCCCCATATGTCACAGTGTATAAGATCAAAACAAGCTATAGAAGAAGTAACACTAATAGGAAAAGGCTTCTTTTTATGTTGAGCAAGTGGACAAATAATACAATGATTAGGAACATCAGCAGGGACTAAGCCTAAACCATTTATTTGCAGCATACTAGCAGGAGACATATGCCCTAATCTACTATGCCAAAGATCAAAAGTACCATGTTTGGCAGAGCAGGCAACTGAATTTGCAGAATGAGAAACTCTTAACAGGTATAACCCTCCATGTTGTTCAGCAGAACCAATCACCCTGAGGGAAACCTTGTCCTGCAGAACACAACTTGAAGACATAAAGCTAACTGAACAGTTGGAATGTTTAGTCAAATGACTAATTGAAAGCAAAATCAGGCACATACAACACATTGTACAATGTTAAGTGTTCATTAAGAACAATTGTACCAATATGTGTTGCAGTAGATATAGCATTATTAGGTAAACTGGTCTTTATGTTAGCTGGTGTAGGTGGTGATGTGAAATATCTTAAATCAGACACTATATGATCAGTTGCACATGTATCTAAAATCCAGGTATAATGTTTAGAACAAACAGCAGTATGAAAACAAGAATGATTACCTTCAGGATGAATGGAATTAGTATCAGGAAGTGTGTGCACAAACACACCAGCAGCTGAATGAGTAGGCTCAGATGGCTTTTGAGCTTGCTTTGCCAAAGACAAGAGCTGCTCAAGAAGCTCTTGAGTGAACAGAGGACTAGAACCCACAGCTTTATCAGGAGAAGACACTATGGCATTAGCACTTCTATCCTTCTCTTTATTACCCTTAGGACCTTTCCAACCAGGGGGTATCCAATTAACTCAAAACATCTATCAACAAAGTGGTCATTCCCATTACAATTTGTACATTTTAACTGCTTTTTCTTATCCTTATAGAACCTAGAATTATTAGCTAACATAGCAACAGATTCAGGTAACACAGAAGTGGGAAGACTTAAAGCCCTCTAAGACTCTTCTTGCAACAAGGAATAGACCTTAGCCAGTGGAGGAAAGGGCTTATGCAACAAAAACTGACTTCTAACAACAGCATAAGAGTCATTAAGCCCAATTAAAAACTTCATCACACAATCTTGTTCTTGAGCATTGGCAAGTTGCTTGAGCAAATCACAAGTGTAATTGGCCATAACACCACAATGACAAGTAAACACAGCTTTATGACTAACATGTTCATCCCAGACATATTTGAATTCATTATAATAAAGCACCAAAGACTTAGAACCTTGAGCAATAGTATTCAAAGATTTTTCAAGTTGAAAAATCCTAGTCAAATCAAAACACTCAAAACGAGTTATCAACTCATTCCAAACATCTTTAGCAGTGTGAAGGTACCTCAGAGTTTTCTTGATGTCAGGGGACACAGAATTGAGGATCCACTGCAACACAAGATCATTGGCACGAACATAGGCCATATACACCGCCCTATCATCATCTTGTGCCGGAACAGGAAGAGAACCATCCACGAGCGCCAATTTGTTCTTCACACTCAATCCGCAAGCCACAGACTGCCGCCAGGAAACGAAATTCGTACCATCCAGAGGTTCTAGGGCAATAGACATCGCCGGATTTTCATTGTGATGCAAGTAGTATGGAGAAAGCGGATTCACCGCCGGGTCCAGAGAAATCGGAGCACCATTCACCGCCATCAATTTGGATCGAAAAATCGAAGAAATCAAAGGTAAACTTCAAATCGGAAACTATTCTGAACACCCAAGAACAAATTTCAACGAAAACTGTTGAAACTAAACAAAAACCCAAAAAATCCCTCGATTTCAACCGAATCAGAGTAGGGAAAAAAATGATCGAGCATAAAACTCTTAATCGTACGCGGAAGCAAGGATCGAAAGAGGCATATCAAGTTCTAAAAACTGATACCATTTTATCAAACAAGAAAAGATACAGAAACAAAGAAACCGTATTGAAGGATTGAAGAGTTCAATATGAAACGGTTACAAGAATTGCATAAACGGATAATGTGAAAAGTTAAAGACTAAAATTATTCTAATGTGTATTTATAAGTGAGAGAGGGTATTCTCTAATCTAACTAACTCCCACTTGACACTCTTGTAAATACAAAAAAGAGGGTAACAACTTTACAAAGTGAATAGCACTTTTTACTCTTTATAAAATCAATAAGGGTAAAAAGTGTTAATTAAAGAAAATTAATTAATCAAAACACAATGATAGTAATACATTTATTTTAATTGTAATGATCTTCTGTTTTCATTACCCTGCTTTCACTAATATACTCATTCTTAAATCCCCAGACATGTGCTATTTTTTTATTTTTTTTGGCTTTGAATTAAAAAAACATATGAGGTTTATCAACATATTAATTTTATATCGATTTCGTTTATGGAGTAGAATTAATTGATACTAATTCATAATAAAATAATGTTCTCAGTATAATTACTCCATAATTTAAGCAAAAAGTAATAAATTTCAAAGATAACACAAAAAGACCTCCAGAATTTCTTTCGCATAACAAAAAAAGCTATAAAATCCCCGAATAAAAAAAATTAGATAATAATAAAACCTTATAATCTCAAATTAAAAAAATTAACCAAAACAGAACCTGTCAGCTCTCCAATCAAAAAATAGATCTAGTGAATTGGTTAATAAAAAAAAAACCTAAGAACTCGTGAATTTCGTAACGGCCTTGGTCCCCTCGGAAACGGCATGCTTCGCCAATTCGCCGGGCAAAACCAGCTTCACCGCAGTCTGAATCTCGCGAGACGTGATCGTCGGCTTCTTATTGTACCGCGCCAATCGCGACGATTCCATCGCTAGTTTCTCGAAAATGTCATTGATGAAGCTGTTCATAATCCCCATTGCTTTGCTCGAGATCCCGATATCCGGATGCACCTGCTTCAACACCTTGAAAAGATAGATCTTATACGTCTCCGTGCTCTTCTTCACCTTCTTCTTCTTTTTGCCGTCCGACGATCCGCCTTCCTTCGAGATGTTCTTCTCCGGCCGCGGCGGCTTCTTCTCCGCCGTCGCTGGTTTCTTCTCGGCCGGCTTTTTCTCTGCCTTCGGCGCCATTGTTGAGATCGGAGTGAAAGGGGTTAATTTGATGAACTGAATTGAAGACTGAGTCTGGTTTGTTGAAGGGAAATTTGGGGGAGGGTTGTTTATATAGGAGAGAGAGAGAGACACGTTTGATTGGATGAATATGGTTTCACGCGGATCGTTATAACTAACCGTTGGATTAGGACTTATAACGGTGTTGATCTCATCTCTGGCCCAATAATTATTGGGCTTGTTACTTGGGCTTGTTGAATAGGCTAGGAAAATCGGTTTTGATGCTGTTAATGAAACTTATGCTAATGAATCGGCATTTGAAATTTGTTAAATAGTTATATCTAGTGGAAGCGTTTGTTGTGCTTGACTATGGCATATAATCATTTAAATACCAATGGGTTTTCACGCCAAGCGTTCGGTGCAAGATCGTGATTTATAATCAGATTTTAAAATATATAATTTATTATATTGAAAGATATTCTTTATTTATTTACGACTAGTTCGCCGTGAACTATTAATATGAAAAAAAATAGTTTACGATTTCAAACAGAAACAAAGTTTTAAGATATTTCAATATAATAAATCAGATATTTTTTAAAATATCTTATGAAATAAGACGCTGTGATGTCTTGGACGATACAAAACTTATACTTAAATGTCCTTATTATTCGGATCGAAACTTTGTCCTTTATGGATGGCTTTCTTAACTGTATTTGTTCATTCTATTCTTAATTATTTTCTAAAATATAAAAAAATAAAAAAAACTCTTTTATGATTTTATCCAATTTATATGAGCCTTCCAGCAAAGAATCGTCTAATATTTTTAGACATGGTATGCGTATACCGTATACTATATAGTGGTGGTAGTAGATAAATTCAATTATTCTAATGAGTATTGTAGTAAAAATGATGATATATATTTTGATTTTATTTGTTCTAAACTATTTACCGTACAACACAAATTTTCAAATAGATCTGATTCGACTCTAAATCATGAGTAAGTAGTGTAATTGCCCATCTGATTAACATTTTTTACACAATTTGAATTGAATATCTCCTCAACTCAAACCTTTAGGAGGTGCTTGGTTTTATAAAAAAAAAAAAAAAAATGATAGATAATACTCTCTCCTTCTCAAAGTTATTTATCCTTTTATTTTTTGCATCGGTTTAATATGAGATTTATTTATTATTTCCTCCGTCCCGTTTGAAGCTTTACATTTACTGTTTTCTTGTATTTTAGCGAGCTAGTTTTTTATTAGTATTTGAAATGATAAAGTAATTTTTAAAAAATATAAATAGAGGAGAGATAGATTTATCATACCACTCTTTAAAATTCACTTTATCATTTCAAATACTAATAAACAATTCACTCGTTAAAACATGATAAAAAAAGTAAGTGTGCAAGTTGAAATGGAACGGAATGAGTAGTATTTAAGATGATATATTAATTTTTGATTGAGGGTATTTTAGTTATTTCTACTTTATTATTAAAGTAGATAACTTTTTTGGGTAAAATTAATGGTATGAAATGTAATTTATAGATATTGGAAGGAGATAATTGAAAATGGTAGCTACTTTATTTCTTTTTATGGAAAAAAGGTAAATAAGTTTGGGACGGATCTTTTGAAAAAAAAAAAGATAAATAACTTTAAGACGGATGGAGTATTTAGTTTTGAGGGTTGAAATTGAAAGAAATGAATGGAAAAAACTAAAAAAATATATATAAATATTTGGTGTAAGAAAATGTAATCAATAATTGTGATTTGAATCCTCATTTTATGTGAATCCGTATTCCTCATAATTTTAAGAGGCTTTGGCTTTGAAATAAAAATCATTTCTCAAAAGAATGAAATGCATACTCATTTTCACTCCTCTCAACAAACTAAGCATCCTCTTAATTTATTATTATCTGATAAGAAATCGATTTCATCGATTTATGGGGAATGGATTCTATGTTGTACAAGACGCACGATTGTTATATGTACATAGCAATGGTTTTGATGGGACTATCAAGGACGAAAATGCTTGTTTCCGTCGTGTGGCAGTCACGAGTCACGACCATGCTTGTTCCCGTCGTGTTGCAGATACAATGCATGGGGCTTTCGTCATTTTTCGACTCTAACAATCCCATCAAAACCGTTGTTGTGCGCATATAGTTGCACTCTACAAGACACTCCTATTTAACAAAAAACAATACAATTAACTATGTGAGGAGATTTAGAAAACCACCGTTGAATGTGGTGATGAGAAAACTGGTATTAATAATACGGGATTGCAAAGATACAACAGAATACCCACAATTAATGGGAGATATATATGGAAAAATACATCAAGAGATATTTACTAAAGATACACGAAACTAATTAATCATTAGTCCTATTACCCACCGTCAACGTTGTGTGGGATGAAGACAAACGCAAAGCTTGGAACGTAGAAACTCAAAAGCCGGGCGGGGTAAACTCTTGGTGAAGATGTCAGCTAACTGAAGATGAGACGGGACAAAACGAGTAGCCAGCTTACCCGAGGAGACAAGTTCCCGAACAAAATGATAGTCCAGATCGATATGTTTGGCCCTCTTGTGTGCCATCGGATTCTGACTCAAGAAAATAGCACTCTTGTTATCACACAAGAGGACGGGCCATGAAGACGGCAAGGCGCGGAGCTCATGAAGCAGGTTGGAGACCCAAACCAACTCAGCAGCAGCATTTGCCATAGCACGATACTCAAACTCACAACTGGAACGGGCCACAGTCGGTTGTTTCTTGGCACTCCAAGAAACGAGATTACCCCCAATGAAGATAAAGTACCCATAAGTGGAACGGCGGGTCTCAACACAACGAGCCCAGTCAGCATCGGAGTAACCAAGAACAGAGAATTCTGAACGCTTCTTGAAGGACATGCCAAAGTGCACGATTCCATCACATAACGGAGAATTCACTTTACAGCTAAGAAATGATCGTCAGTAGGCGAGTGAAGGAATTGACTGACCGAGTTGACTAGGATAGGACAAATCCGGGCGCGTAATGGTCAAGTATTGGAGAGCCCTAACAAGTGATTTGTACAGGGTAGGATCACGAAACGGAGAGCCTTCACTGAGAAGAGATTCTCCAGCTGCCAGAGGAGTCGAAATGGGCTTAGCGTCTAGTAACTCAACACGCTCAAGAATATCATGTGCATATTTTGCTTGCCCAACAAATAAACTATCGGAGGTATATGAGACTTTCAATCCAAGAAAGTAATTGAGTTGACCGAGGTCTTTAATGGCAAACTCACGATGAGTACGGGAGATGAAAGTTTGCAGCAGAGAAGAATCGTTCCCTGTAATAATAATGTCAGCCACATATAATAAGAGATAAATGATGGAAGTACCTATGTGGAAATGAAAAAGAGAGGAGTCACAACAACTCTGAATGAAACCAAGACCCGAGAGATACGTGTTAAATCGCTGGAACCAGGCGAGAGGGGCTTGACGAAGACCATATAAGGCCTTCTTGAGGCGGCAGACATGATCGGGATATCTCGGATCCACAAAACCAGGGGGCTGTGCCATAAAAACCGGTTTGTCGAGAATGCCATTGAGAAATGCATTCTTGACGTCAAGCTGATGAAGGGGCCAACTGTGCTGAACGGATAGAGCCAGGATAATCCGGATAGTAGCATCTTTGACGACCGGACTAACGGTGTGATGAAAGTTCGTGCCAGGAATCTGAGTAAATCCATGAGCAACCAACCGAGCTTTATTACACTCAATTGAACCATTAGCATGAAACTTTGTACGAAAAACCCATTTCGAACCAACAATATTAGTGCCAGAGGGACGGGGCACCAAATCCCAAGTATGATTCGAGCGAAGGGCATCAATTTCTTCTTGCATAGCTGCAAGCCACTCGGGGTGCTTAGCAGCTGACTTGAAACTACGGGGCTCAGATGTGGCAGCAAGAGCAGACAAAAGAGAAGTGTATGACAAGTCAACGGGATAACGGGGCTTAAAGACACCAGCCCGAACCCTAATGACCATAGGGTGAGTCGACATGGCGAGCCGCCAGGCAAAGACGGGTCGGGGATGCGCCTCGGCGGCTTCACTTGACCAGATCAAATCTGGGGCTTGTCGGGAATCCAAAGAGGGGGTGAACTCGTCGGGTCATCCAGACCGGAGCGGGAACTCGCCAGGAGCAGTAAAGAAGGAACGAGTGAGCGTCGAAGGGCGCTCGGGCGCAGGGCAAGCGGCAAGGGACGAGTTTGCGCCGAAGGGGGCTGGGCAGGTGTAGAGTGTGTTGCATCCAAAAAGGTTGAAATTTCCAAGTCCGAAATCTGAGATTCGGACGGAGCTCGAGAAAAAGGAAAGCATTGTTTGTCAAATTGAGCATGACGAGTGACAAAAATTCTGGAAGAAGTCGGATCAAAACACCGAAAACCCTTGTAGACACTGCTATAGCCCAAGAAAATACACGGTCGACTGCGGGGTTCCAATTTGTTTGATGCATAATCACGAAGATATGGGAACACACGACATCCAAATGGTTTAAAATTTGCATAATTCGGAGCATACCCAAACAGAAGCTGAAACGGAGAAGTATCATGCAAGACCGGAGATGGAAGCCTGTTAATTACAAAAACAGCTGTAGCAAATGCATCAAACCAGAGAGAGGCAGGGGCATGAGCATGAAATAACATAGATAAACCCATTTCAGAGATATGGCAATGTTTACGTTCAGCCCTACCATTTTGTTGTGGTGTGTATGGACATGAGAGACGATGATGAATACCATGCAAGTGCATAAAATCACGAACTCGAGAATTCACAAATTAAGTTCCACCATCATTTTGAAAAATCTTGATTTTACGAGAGAACTGGGTGCAGACAAAGGTGTGAAATCGAACTAATATATCATAAAATTCAGATTTCGCACGTAATGGGTAAATCCATGAGAAACGAGAAAAATCATCCACGAAAGTAACGTAATAGCGAAAACCATCAAATGTAGTAACAGGTGCAGGACCCCACAAGTCACAGTGTATTAAATCAAGAACATTACTAGCACGTTTTTCATTCAACTGAAAAGATTGTTTCTTACTATTTGCCAACTGACATGAAGAGCAAACACTCGGACTTGGTAAAACAGAAGTAACAGATAACTGGCCAAGTTTATTCAACAAAGAAATAACTGCAAACGGGACATGCCCCAAACGTAAATGCCACAAAGTAAAACTAGCTTTCAACTTCTTGTTCCGAACTGCTGCCACTAAAGCTGGAACACCCTTATCAAACAGATACAAGCCTTTATCACACCTTCCCTGGGCCAGAATCTGTTTTGTCACCCGGTTCTGAATAGCAAAAAATTTATCAGAAAATATAACATCAACAGGCAAGTCCGAAATCAGTTTACTAATAGATAACAGGTTTTTGGTGATATGAGGCACCACCAACACATCCAATAACTTAACATCTGCAGGCAATTTACTAGTACCAATATGAGAAATATTTAAAGCATTTCCGTTACCGACAATAACGGAACCGTTACCAAAGTAAGGCTCGAAAGAGTCCAGTGCAGAACTCTGATTGGTCATATGAGCCGAAGCACCCGAGTCAAGATACCAGTCAGGCGTAGGGTCGGAGACGCTGCACTAAGAGGTGAAGGCCTGAGCAAGATTGGCCGAAGACATAGACTGATGAGCACCGAGAAACTGAGGACATTTATCCGCATAATGTTCCCCTTTACAAATCTGACAACGAGGGATATATGTTCTACGACCACCATTATTCGAACCACCCTGATTATTCAAACCAGCCGAAAACCCTCGGCCACCTGAAGAATTTCCCCGACCAAAGGATGAGCCACGACCTGCTTGACCCGAAGAAGGAGCACCCCCGTTAAAATTTCCATGGCCATGAGAGGAACCCCTATTCTGCTGATGCCCACGATCAGCCGTAAAAGCGGCTTGAGAAGAAGAACCTTCCATAACCTTAAGCATAAGATCATACTGCTTCGCTTGGTTGAATAAGTCCCGAAAAGCAGGAATCGGGGAAAAAGCCATACGAGTGTCTGCGAAGCCTGCAAATTGGACGCCCAACCCGCACAAGAACCAATGACTGTTGTCAGTTTCATCAACAGGACGACCAATTGCATTCAATTGATCACACAGGAGCTTGAATTTCTTGCCATAGTCGTCAACAGTGGAGTCGCCGCGACGAAGAGATAGCAACTCTTTGCGGAGTTGGTGATGTCGGGAAACCGGAGAAAAAACACTTTCAAGGGTTACCCATGTGTCCCTGGACGTGGTTGAGTCAAGAACCTCAGAGGCAGCCTCTTCGGAAAGGGAAGTGTACACCACACTTAACAACTTTTTATCTTTCGTCTTCCACGAAGTATATGCCGGATTAGGTGCGGAAACGCCGGCTTCCGAAACGATGGTAGGCGATGGCGCGACAGTCGAGCCATCCAAAAAACCCATGAGATCGAAGCACTCAGCCATGTGTTCGATCTGACGCCTCCACGGAAGATAGTTCGTGGAATTCAACTTGATCGCAGCAACCATATTAATCATGGTTGTGACTGGAAGAGGATCGGCAGGCGGAGCGGCCATGATAGGGGAATTAGGGTTTGGGAGAAAGAGGGAATAGGATCGGTGGGGAAGACAAACACACGCACGGGATTACCAGAGGGGACGAGTCTGGCAAAAGAGAGGCGCGCAGGAGGGGACGAGTCCGGCGGCTGATGCGAGCGGAAGAAAATTAGGGTTTAGGATCGTTGGCGTGATACCATGTGAGGAGATTTAGAAAATCACCGTTGAATGTGGTGATGAGAAAACTAGTATTAATAATACGGGATTGCAAAGATACAACAGAACACCCACAATTAATGGGAGATATACATGGAAAAATATATCAAGAGATATTTACTAAGGCCCCGATTGGTAGCATCTAATAACCCCTAAAAGGCCTCCCCCACTAAAATAAGAAACTGATTGGTAGCTACTATTAAAATCCCGGTGACCTGTTTTATATCGGCTGACCCGCTATTACTATGTGCCCAAACACTATTCCCCTTTATGAAAATAATATCACCTCCTACATGGTATTAAAATAAGAAGGCTTGAACAGTAACATTAAATTACAAATTCACCCTTATTCATTTTTGTTATTCCTTGTCCCCTTCATTTTGCTACCTTCTTCACGAATCCACCCTAGAGGACCAGTGCGCCGTTGCCGTTGCCGTTGCCGTCGTGAAATAATAGAGGCCTATTGTCGTCACCCTCTTTACACCTATCAATGGCGGCTGCCGCCACGCTTTCGCCGGCTTTCACGTTCCTGGCTTGATACAACCTCACAAAGGTTCCATGGCCGAGAAGTTTCCCGATTTCGAATCAGCCTAATAAAAGCCCCTTCATCTCCTTCTGTTTGGTCGAGCTGCGACGGTGGTGGCAGCCATTGATCCTCGATGGAATTGAGAATGAAAGTTTGACGGAGATCTCAATTTCTTTTAATATAGGCGGTGGTGGTGGGGAAGGAGGGCTCCGCCATTGCAGTTGAGCTGTGTGTTTTCGTATGTGTGTTGGGTAAAGAAATAAAATGAATCTCAATGGTTGGCTTTCAACTTTGATTGCAGGTTTTATAATATGAATGGATTCTAGGTTTGGCTTCTTAATTTCATCCATCAATTTAGGATTAAGAAGCAAGGAATGCCTCCCAAATTTTATGTACTTTCCATCGGTCAGAGATGTGTGAATATGAAGTGCACAAAAAATTGATGAATGACAATTAAATTTCTTCAATTTGGTGAATCATGAATGATTTGGGCAATTTTGGTGAAGATGACGGAGATGCTCAGTATCATTTGTTGAAATTGGGTATAAATCAAATAGAAGGACAAATATGTATTTTTTACATGTTAATGATTTTTTTAATATTTTATATCACTTTAAAACCTTCCTACCAATCACCATATAATATTTAACACCTTTTTTTTTTACAATTCCTACCAATCAATTTAGTAGCATCTTTCCTCATTAAAATAGTTATGGGACAACTTTTTCTACAAAAATTGTAGAGCTACCAATCGGGCCCTAAAGATACAGGAATCTAATTAATCATTGGTCCTATTAAACTCCCTTTAAGTATAAAAATAAATTAGTTATTCTGCATTTTTGGTTCCACGGGCAATGAATTGGGGCCATTTGCGAACTTAATGCGGATGTAAAATCTACTGTTAACTTCCATTAAATCTTGGGGTTAATCTCGCAAGTTCTGTAATGTTCGGGATCAATTCTACAAGTAAAATTTCTTAAGTATAATAATATTGGGACCGTTTTCAAAATAATTGATGTTCTACAGAACCAAAAATACAATGAACTCTTAAGATAAATAGTGGTGATAGTTGTAAAAATAAACACTACTTGATAACACGTTTTATCTGTTCTAAACTATTGATAAAACAAGACAATATTTAAGATCTGATAAGATATTGATCTAATACAGCCCTCCTCACTAGCCAATTCTTCTCCAGCCAACCAACTCAAATTAAATGAACAAATAAACTCGAACTAAAATTTTATGGATCAACAATTACTTTTTATCCAAATTAAATGAACCAACCCCCCTTTAGATTCATTGTCATCATTCATGTAATAATATTACTAAAAATTAAACTAGTGTCTATTCCTTATCAATTAACAAAGGCTAATTCTACATCCATCCAGTGCATCGTGCATTTATAATTCATTTTAAAATCATACAACTTGTTATACTAAAAATCACAATTTATTTACACTGAATCATGCAACTATTAATATGAAAAAATAATTGCACGATTCAGTATAAACAAATTACATTTTTTAGTATAATAAGTTGAACGATTCCAAAAATGCATTATAAATGCACATTACATTTAGGTGTACACTAAACCCAACCATGAACAAAAATGCCTTCACTTGACCAAAACTATTAACTTCTACAACATCCAATTTTAGCAGAGATGGTTAAATGAGGACAACCCAATTATAGGCACATTCAGAGCAATCAACTATTGTTTTATTGGCGATCAATTATTTGTTTCATCTTCTACATCTTTAAAACATGTACAATGGTTTCATTAACAATACAAATATCATACATGATACACCTAAATCATAAAACTGTAAATTAAAGAAATGATATGAAACCCTTTCTTAAATGATTCCTTCTTCACATAGACAAATTAGAGTATTATTAGATCAGTTATATAACAATAAATAAACAACAAATTCTTGCAAAATAATACTCCATTCAACTGAAAAAACATTAGCCTCCAATTTCATGAGAATCCCTTTTCAAGGAAAATGTTAATAGATGAGAGGAACATTTTCTTTTTCAGTTATTTCCATGAACAGAGCAGAAAGCACCGGTTAACAAGAACAAAATCTCCATTAAACTGAAGTCAAGGTAATTCTAACAAGAACAAGTAAGATGATGAAGATATACAATTCACTCATATTAACAATCTTCCCTACGCATACCAACAAGAACTCATTTCAATTCATAACAGCTACAGAAACTATATCATCTAACCCTTGTTACGTCTTAGGAGACTTGGTGGCCTTGGTTGGGGATTTCGGCGCCTTCTCAGCTGCCGCCGCTGATTTCTTCGGCAGAAGAATAGGGTTAATGTTCGGCAACACTCCGCCGTGGGCAATCGTAACTCCGGCAAGAAGTTTCCCGAGCTCCTCATCGTTCCTCACCGCCAGAAGCACGTGCCTCGGAGTTATCCTGTTCTTCTTGTTGTCTCTTGCCGCATTCCCGGCCAATTCCAGAACCTGGTCACATTTTCAATCAATTAGAAATAGGAAAAATGCAATGCAGATGCATCAATTGAGAAAGAAAAAAAAACAGATCTAATGTCTCAATTCGTTCAAACCCTAATTCGAAAACCTAAACCCTAAGAACAAATCTCCAGCTCAACTGAACACTAAAACAGAAACAATAACTGTAAATTCAGTTCGCACCTCAGCAGCAAGGTACTCGAGCACCGCCGCCATGTAAACCGGCGCGCCGGACCCCACACGCTGAGCATAACGGCCCTGCTTCAGATACCGGCCGATCCTGCCGACCGGAAACTGCAGACCGGCTTTAACGGATCGAGAAACCGCCTTCTTCTTCGGGCCGACGCCCTTCCTACCACCGGCGCCCTTCTTGGCTTTACCGCCGGCTTCCATTTCTTCAAACTGGGAAAATGCGAGAATTGATAGCTGAGATGTGAGATTAATGCGCAATAATGCGAGTTGAGCTCACGTGGGTGCTGTTGGTTTAAGTAGCGTGGATTTTGGTTAGGATGAGAAGAGTGAAGATTTTGGAGCGTTGGATTGGTTTTATCGAAGGTGAGAAAGAAAATTAGTGGTGATCCATGTGATTGGTTTGGACCAATCAGAGGTGGCTCCTAATGCCTTAATTGCAAGGAATATTCGTGGTTTGAAAATATTGGAGAAAAAAAGTCATGAAATAGGCCATGTAAACTTAAATTTCGATTTCGAAAATAAATCGTTTAAGTTTTTATTTTTTAATTATAATTTTTTTTGTTTTTAATTGTAGTCGCTTCAATAAAAAATTATCGAAAATATAATGTAGCAAGACAAAAATAATCAAAAAAAAACATTAAAAAAATTCACCATCGGTTCAACGTAAATCACTCGAAATAATGCGAAAAAAAATATAATGCAAAATAATGCACACAAGTATAAGTTTCGACCATCGCCTCAACGTAAATCACTCGAAATTAGCCACGATAATGAATGTAGTTCGTGATTTTGAAGTTGAGATTCACGGGGGAGGTGTAATCAAAACATGAAATTGATTGAGGATTTTTCTTCTTTGATGAAAGACAATTCAAATGAGAGTGGTGGCGACCGTCAATGTGATCAGAATAAAAAGTTAGGTCAATTTTCCGATCAAAATTTAAATTATCTAGCGAAAAGGACTACAATTGAAATCAAAAGGACCACAATTGATAAATAAAAACTTACATGACTATTTCTGGAATCGGACAAAATTACAGGACCATTTGTGATATTTTCTCAAAATATTGTGCGAAATTTTCTCGTTATTTGATGTGGCAAGGAACCTTCGAGGTTTGACAATGTTATGTGAAATTTTTTCATGGTTTGAAAATTGCACAAATACACCTTTATGATTTATCAAAAAGTGGATTTCCGGTATAACTTATTCATAATGTGAAATTTATTTATTACACTTATAAATTAATATGATAACATTTATTAATTTATTCGACTACACTTATAAATTGATATCATATCATTAAATTCTATAATTACTAGGTTATAAGAGTAACAGTAACAGTTAATAAATGTAATAATTTTAATTTCATAGTATAAACAAGTTTCATAGAAGAGTTTGTGTTTATCAAATAAAATGCTTCTTATTTCCAAGGGCTAGGCATCTTATTTTGGATTAAATTTCGCTTCTAAGGACTTCTGAGAGGCTTATGATAAGAATGTCAGTGAACTTTGAAGAACGTCGATCGGGGGCTTAACACTTTAATTTTAGTTGATTGGAGGGCTTAGCACCTTAATCTTAGATCGAAGGTCGTTATTGCTTGATTTTTTGTGAAGAACTCGAGATTTAACAACGATCGAAGGGGTTTAACACCCTAATATTAGATCAAAGGTCGTTCTTGCTTGATTTTTCTTGAAGAACTCGAGATTTAACATTGATCGAAGGGATTTAACAACTTAATCTCATATCGAAGGCCGTTTTCCGATCGTCGAACTCGATCATTAGGACTTATGAAATTCTTTGTGTTCAATATTTGTTTCTCAAATGAGAAGAAACGTAGAATATTACTTTGCCTATGGCTTGACGGGCCTGGTTTGGTGGATTGGAATAAGACTGACTCAATTTGTTGGGCTTTGGAAGTCTATCCTAATTTATTGGAGTTTTAATTTCCTGAACTTTAAAAGCTAAATTCAATTTATTAAATTTTATGGGCACAGTTTGATTTACTGAACTTTTAGAGGCTTAACTTTGTTTATCTATACTATCTAAAAAGTGACAAGTGTTTGGAAAATATTTTTAGACAACTTTGTCCCTCTATTACTTTACCCACTACAAAATAATCCCAAAAAACCTTTCAATTAAACCTTTCAATTAACCCTCAAATAATATTGCAAACAAAATAAAACAATTAACCCTCAAATAATATTGCAAACAAAATAATACCCTCAAATAATATTGCAAACCCTCTAAAATTTTATACCATAAAAAAAAACCTTTCAATTAACCCTCAAATAATATTGCAAACAAAATACAACAAACCTTTCAATTAACCCTCAAATAATATTGCAAACCCTCTAAAATTTTATACCATCAAAATAATATTGCAAACAAAAAAATGAAGACGGCTGGCGAGAACCCAAGAAAAATAATATACACATGACGGACGACTCAATCGAAGACGGCTGGTGCGAGAGATGGCTCGACGGATGGGATGGTTGACGGCTTCAGGGGGAATGTGTGGTTGCGGCTGCACGACAGTGAGACGGCTGCAGATCGTTCGACTTGACATGCGGCGGCTATAGGACGGTTGAATGAAGGCGCAACGACGGCTGTACTACTGTGAGACGACTGGTACACAAGGGTTTGCACTTATATAAGGTAAAAAATGTCGCCATCATTATAGACTCCATCTTTGCTTTAATTGATTTTGACTTATACACACACCACACTCACATGAACGCACAGAGTGCCGGCCTCGAAACGATGTAGGATCCATGTGAAATAAGGGTTTTGTGTTTGAATATGTACTGTTAATGTATAATTAATTTTTCACATGAGTCATGTGGCTTTTGATTTAAATTTGGGATTTGATTGCAATATTACAGTACTAATTTTTCAGTTATATTTGGTATAAAAATGAAGATGGATTTAAATCAAGCCCTCAAACATGCGTGTAATGAATTACTCCTCACAATTGGCTTACCTTTGAATCTGTACTGTTAATTTTTCAATGAATCCTGTGTCTTTTGATTTAAATTTGGGATTTGATTGCATAATTACATGACTAATTTTCAGTTATATTTGGTATAAGAATGAAGATGGACTTAAATCATGTCGTCACACATGCATGTAATGAATTACTTCTCACAACTGGCTTAGCTTTGCTGGATTGTTTTGTTATTTTGGTATATATATATGAATTATTGGCCAATTTGGTAATGTGGAAATAAAATTATTCCATCAATCATGGATTGAATTAATCTCTGATTTATTTGTATTTATGGTGCTGTAATCCTGTTAATTTAATTTACGACCCCATTACCTTATTTGACGTCTTTAGACATTGATATTATAAGATTTTAAATAGTCTTTTTGGGGCTAATCTGTTTTTAGTCAATGGGGGAAAAATTATTCTGGTACGTACTATTTAAATTTATTCAAACAATGTGTAAGTTCCTAAACTTAATATACCTATCTAGACTTTATTGGTTCATTTTTGTAGAAATCATCAACTCTTGAGCATGAGTAGAGAATACTTGAAGTTGTATATGAATTCCAATTAAAGAGGGACTTCTGGTATGTTCTTCGCATCGTTTCGTTTCGTTTGGATCGACGATCAATGGGTAGCAGAGGCATGGATGGCAGGACATGATATCAACCTTTAGCACATGCAATTTAATCTAATTCCAAATTTTCAAGGGTTATTTCTCATTAGCCTGTAAGCCCATGATAATTCAGATTATTGCTTCACCCGATGTGGTAGAATTTTCAGTATTAGCAATAAATTTTAATTTTGTATTCTATAAATTTGAACCTAATGGGTTTAGTTGCAATAAACTTTGAGTCAGATTTTTGTTTCATGTATGTGGTTTGTATTGAGGCAGGGAATTTTGGGATCGTGGAATTGGGGAATTTGGTTGTGGTATTTCTTGTGTTGACGTTAATTTTATTTTGTTCTTTGATACTTTAATTTGGCATTTCTTCGGTTTGCTTTCGATCTGATTTGTGTATGTTGATTTGTCGCCCGTTTTCAACTGTGAAGCATTCATCATCTTGGTGCTGATTATGATTCGGAATGAGAACCCATCGACGCTGCTGAGGCTCGCTGATGACAACACATTTGGGCGGATATATGTGTGAGTTGAGACGATGCCAGGTTATAATAATTCTGAAATCAAAGTTGAAATTCGTTCTTAATATCTTACGGCAGAATTTTAATTATTATGTTGATTTAACTATGTAATGTTTGTACAACTTTTGCTAAGGTTTTGATAGGTAGAATTATGATATATGTTTGTTACTGTTTATGAACTTTGAGGAGTTAATTATGAGCAGGAAGGTGACAGTAATATGAGCGCATATGTCTTCTTGTGCTTGCCCATAACCATCAATGTGGGAACAAATAATGAAAACCTGTTGATTGATGAATTTTATATTGGGCTTCATAAAAGGAGGGAAACATTCAGGACAGGTTTACTATGTGTTACTCATCATGCTATCGGCCCATTAAAGCGTTCATGTTTTTTTCACTTATATAAATTTATTTTATCTACACAAATAATTATGGTTATTTTTTGGGATAATATAATAATAATAATAATAATAATAATAATAATTATATCATCAAAGACTTATAAAGTATGAAGAGCTATCATCGAGGTTTGTTTAGGATGCTTTGATCTATTAGTAAACAAGTATGGTTGTTTATAGCATTTTATACTTCTCATATCTATGATTTGGATAACAAGATTTTGATTTCAGAGGCTATGATTCGGCTTTTAAGGATGTATACTTGCAACTGCAAAAATGTGATACTGAGTTTTATACTGACGGAGAAAATTGATATCCATGATCTTGGATCAATAGACTAATAGAGGACGTGAATATGTGTTTGTCTAGAGTTATACTAAAATGCTGATTCTTGATAACTTAAATAAGTGTGGATTTGGAGAAGGGCTGAGTGATTTTTGTGTGCTTTTTATATGAATTTGAGTTTGTATTGCATCCACTTGGATTTATTTCATTTGGGCTTTGTTGGGATTCTTGAAAAGTGGTTGAATTAATGTGGGATTACTAAAATTTTGTAGTGTGTGATTCTTAAGAATTTAAGTCTATGTGAATTTGGAAAATGACTGAGTAATTTTTGGGATTTTTTAGGATGAGCTTTTTGCAGATAAGGGCTCAAGAAGCGCAGGTGTCGAGCGAGGAGGAATAAAAATTGATGAGGAATCTGGAGAAGAGGGAAACAGAGTTTATGAGATTGCAAAGGCATAAAGTAGGTATTGATGATCAATTTGAGTTAGTTTATACTTCACAAACCAAGTACATTTAGACATCAATAATGTGAGGATTACGAAGAACATATTATAGAATTCAGTGGATCTGTTCTGTAGCACAAGCATAAGTGATAATTATCATTCGATATTCACACCTCAAAATGTAACCAGTATTATGAATAACCATTTTTCTCGTAGGCAGCTGTCATGATAGTCATAGTTTGTCGTAATCAGTTGACAACAATATAAAAATAACGATTTTGTCTAAATTGTATTTTCAATTATTTCAACTGATTTGTTTACTAAATATATGTACGAAGTAATAACTTGTGGGATGACACACACTAAATTGCAAAAATATCCTTGCAAGTTGAGCACATTTGTTCAGAGATGAATTTGCTTGTGGAGGTTGATAGTCATTGTATAGTAAAACTCTTTTATTCGTTCCAAGATTCCGATTCCTAACCTTAACATGGAGTATTTACCTGGTGAAGATATTATGACCTTACTGATGAGAGAGGACATTCTTTCTGAAGATGTTGCCCGTTTTGCATGGCAGGAAGTATTCTGGCCATCCATTCAATCCACCAGCATAAATTATGTACATAGGTAAATTTTTCATGAATTTATTGAAAAAAAAAATTGTTGGCAACAAGTTAGTTGATTCCATGAAAATGTGGTTAAATCCTTTTGCAGTAGCTATTAGTGTATAAATCTGGAATCTTCTGTATCATAGAGTCGCAAAACATTTATCGAATTATTTCTATGGACTTACTATTTCCATGTTGTAGTACTCTATAACTCTTTACCTTTCAAAGTGTCATGTGCCCAAAATATGTTTCATCTCACAAATATTTTTGCTAGAAATTATGGTCTCAGGTTTGGGAGTTTTTTTAAAATCTTGTTCTCTATTTTTATGTTTCACTTATGAGCCTAAGATTTCTGACTGGAAAGCTTATGAAAATATAATAATTAGTGTGCTTATGTTGTTCATTTATTGATTGATTTAAGCAGAAGTACATATCTCTATGTTTTATAGATTTCATACATACAACAGAAACTTATGTCTTATAGATATGAAGACTAGCAGCAGAAGTAGGGGTCCTGTGAAAAAGGATACTAAGAAAGTGTTGAAGCTTGTGGATGATAGGTTGGTTTTATGTACTCATTGGATTTTTTTTTTATTGCCTATGCATCAAATATTTGAATCGATGAGTAATAGTGGAGTTACCGTTATCTACATGTCAAATTCTTGCTACACCTCACCATTAATTTTTAGGGAGAATAATTGTATTGTTAATCAACATTTGATCTTTCTAGAGAGTTGGGAAAAGGAAGGTTGCCCCAGCTCCAAAGGTAGATAAGCGGGCTACTAAGGATAAAAAGGCCAAGACAGACCAGAACAAGCCCAAACGACCCCTCAGTGCCTTCTTTGTTTTCCTGTAACTACTATTAATTTTTACATTATAGATTAGTGTTTTGTTTGTGCTATTATGGGCTTGGCTTAGTTCCATTTCTTTATTGCAGTGAGGACTTCTGGAAGACTATCAAAAAGGTAAATCCAAATGTGAAGGGTGTATCCGCTATATAGAAATTAATTATGTGCTCATTGTTAATAGTTAGTTCAAGTGTGTAGATTCTGAGAGTTCTGAATTTTGCCCTATATGTTTACTTATAGGTGCGAAGCTGTAAGTGCTAAACACTTTTGTGTTTAGAGTATGAATTTGGCTGAAATGATCCGATTGCAGTTAGTTGAGTAGAAATTTATAACTAGACACACTTTTTTACCTGGCAATTCTATATATTGTCTTTATATAACTCTTCATATTGTGACATGTTTAAGATCTGAAATATGACCCTATCATGGACAATTGCTAATGTCACTGAGAAATTGACTTCTTTTTACTAGGAAAATGTTTATGTTGCCTGGTTGATTATTTTGGACATGTGGCAATAATTTAGTCGAACTTTGTCCTGTTGTGTATAAATGCCTAATATAGTATGACTTGCACAATGTGCATCATCGTTGAATTCTAAGTTCACCCGATCACTGAAGGACCATACTTTTTTATTATTTTATGTTAATTAAAACATTTTATATGTTGATATTTGTTATATAAATGTATTTTTACTTTGATTAGTGAAAGCGAATGTCATATTTGGTTGGCAGGAAAAAGCTCCATATGAAGCTAAAGCTGCAAAGACGAAACAAAATATGAAAAATAATATGGATAATCTAAAAACTATATAAATACACGTAAAAACTTAACGGCAAAAACTCTAATTATTATATAAAATAAATACGTGCGCGAAGCACGTGGTAAATTCCTAGTCTAAATTTAAAAGTCTGATTAATTTATCGAACTTTTAGAAGCCCAAATAATTTATTAGGCTTTATAACTTAATTTGGACCTAGTTAATTTAAGAGTGTATCTCATGTATATTAGGTGCACCGTGTATACTACAATGTATTTTAGAGTCATGCAACTTATTTACACTTAACCGTGTAACTTGTTTCTCATCTTAATAGTTGCACAGTTCAATTTAAACAAATTGCATATTTCAATGCAAATAAGTTAAATGATTTTAAAATACAGTATAAAATTCACGGTGCACTTAGTACATACATTACTTAGCCTTAATTTAATGGATTGATTATGCCATCAATTCAGGGCCGATCCTAGCAACTATAAAGCCTGAGTCACATTTAAAATTTAGACTCTTATACGTAGTTCTTATAATTATATAACTCAATATAAAATTTTAAATGATATGAAATTAAGTGTTGTACAATTAAAAAAAGACTTTTAAGCTTAAATTAAAATGATGAATATCTTCAAAATAATTATTTAAAAATAACCCGTCTTACAATTGGATGTACAAAGTCATCGTCTTTCTCATTTTAGTCATTTTTTCATTATCCTTTGATGCATATTTGTCATAACTTTCAGTCACTTCTTCAAAATCAAGTTCATTATCCTCTTTCGATTTTTCCTCTATAATTTTTGCACCTTTACTTTCATCCAACAAATTCTCAACCTCATTTATTTTCTCTATGACTATTTGTTTTTTAATAGAACTAAAATATTTATTGATATCACTAGCTTAACTTACAGTTAAATATTCAATCTTTAATTTTTTGTCTTTTTATATCTAAATATATAAATTACATAATGTTTAAGTTTTGAATTTGTATTGTTCTCTCTTTGCAGTTCTTTGAACCAAAAAAAAAACAGAGTATAACTAAAAATAGGATTATATTTATAATTATAAGTAGACATGCCGGTTTCTTTAATCCAAAAGAAGAAAAAAAAAGAACTTGGTACCCTCAAGAGATTCGAACCTAGAAGCTGCTCAAGTGGAAACAAGGCTGCAATCATTTTAGCTAGTCATACAAAAATTAAAATTACACTTGCATAATTATTATTATAATAATATATATATGTATATATACGAATATAATTTTAGGCCCCTAAAAATTCACAAAATTTTTGGGCCCGAGTCGATCGACTCATTTGACTCAATGTAAGCATGGCCCTGCATCAATTATTTACTTATTTTAAGAATTGACGTTATTTAAAATTCAATAATAAATTATAAATTCAAGTGATATTTAATGCATAATAATTTTCACATGTCGCAATTAATTTTTTTTAAGCGATTGATATAACTTTTTCATTAAAATAATTATCACCTTTTAAGATGAAGTGTATCGCTCTTAAAAAATGTGGAATTTATTATTTTAAATTAAAAAATTGAAAATCAATAATCAGATTGCACGTGATACATGCCCACGCATATTTTTTTCTTTTTGCAACAGGATGTATTATTTATGGGTGTGTGAGTGAGTCAAGTCTCCTCATGAGCTACTCATACTTGATTGGAAAAAATCTCGAAATCCACTCGAATTTAATTGAGTCAAGCTCAAATTTGAGCTATTTGAGTAGTTCTCGAGCTCGAATTCAAGCTCAAAAATAGTAAGCTCGTTAGGCTCGCAAGCTTAATCGAGCTCACATAATTTTACTATTTTACCAATAATACTTTAATTATTTATAAATATATTCTAATTATATGAAAGTGTGCTTTTCGTGGTTGTGTTTAGTAAAATCAGAGTAATGTTACACTGAATGTTGTGAAACTCAAGGTAACATTCAAAAGACAGAAACAACGGAAGACTCAGAAACACAACACACAAATTTTAATAAGACTTTGCACAATCTATATCAATATAGATTGTGAAGCCCTATGGCCAAAATCACTATTTATCAAAATAATGAATACAAAGAGGTTCACAAATCGACCCTCTTGAAACAAGATCAAGCATATGATCTAAAGGCTTAAGTGTAATTATACACCGCTAAAGGTGATCTATTCTATGAGTGTGAAACTATCTAACACCTAGACTAACACTCCTCTTACAACAAATCTAACACCATCTCGAGGTATTGTAAACCCTACAATTACTCTCTTATGGTAAAATAACTCCACAACAACGACCCTATCACTCTAGATGCACTCACACACTCTACAGTTGGTGCTTGGTTGTTGCTTCGACTGAACAATACACGATATGTAGTAATATTCGGCAATTGATGTGAACATCAAGGTCTTCTATTTATAGACTTCGTGTATGCCTTACTAGAGCCTCTTTGAAGGATCTAGAAACTCTTCAATCCACTCTTCCATGATCTTTGTAACTACCCAGATAGTAGGTTCTTCAAGTTGTGAAAACAACCGCATGATCTAGTCCCTTCCACTCGATTCTTGAAGCTTGTGGAACCTTCTGTAATCTTGCAGAACAACATAGATCGTCAACCTGCAGTCAACAACATCAAAGACAACATTGAACATAGAAGTGTTAGTGGTTAAGAAGAAAGGACAAATACTGTTGTTGTAACCAATGTTGTAACATCGGTGACAACATCAACAATCTCCCCCATTCGATCTTTCTGCTACAACACACCTGAAATACCAAATACATCAGGTACTGTGCATGATAGAGCTCATAATCATAAGTGTCAAACCATTTTGTAGCTATCAAGAATCGAATCATCATCAAACAATTTCATTTGTTTGAGAAACTTCAGTCTGCAGAAAACTTGTCAGAGTATAATGTAAAACATATCAGAGCATATGACATATCAGAGCATATGTGTATTACATTGAAACTCATCAGGGAAGATGTAAGAACATATCATAACAAAAGGAAAAATGGCACAAGTACAACATGTACCAATCCTTATACCTGCAGACAAAGTAGAACATATATTACTTGAACATATTTCCACCAATTATCAAGGTAAGACTATCAAAGCAATGAAAACAAGGATATCAGTGCTAGGATATAAGACATCTTAACCTAAAACATCAGAATATCAACATCAGACCATACTAATCATCAATATTCAAAACAACAGAATATCAGAGCAAGTCATAATACTCAAAACATAAACAAGTAAACCTATCAACTATTTGTTCAATAATTACATACCAACATGAACAGAGTTTAGGAAATAAACTTGTAAAAACAATAAGATCAAATGAATATGAAGGATAAACAAAAGAGAGTGGAGGTGATAAAACTAATACATCAGCTGCAGCATCATCAAGGCCTGCACATGCTCCCCCTCACTTTGTTCTCAGCTCCTCCATTCTTCATGATCTAAAACAACCCCCCCCATTCAACCATCATGGGAGATCACCATAGATTTCATCTATGATATCATCAATGTCAGCTTTTTCTTCATCATCATCACCTTGGTCAGCAGCTTGTTCAACCTGTACAACCGGAGGATCTGGCTCATTCTCTTCATGCACATCACTTGGAACAACCTCAGGAACTTCTTCAGCAGCAGGAACATCAGCAGCAACTTCAGGAGCATCAGGTGCTACTCCCCCTGGTGGAGCAGAAAGCAATGTCTCCCAAAAACTATTCATAACAGTCAGCTCAGCAATTTGATCCTGCAAATTCTCAATTTGCTGAAGTATGAAATCCCTGTGAATGGTAACCGACTGTACTGTAGAATTTCTCAAGTCAGTATCACCATCATTGTTGCCAGCATTTGGTGCAACATCCGGATTTTGAGCAGCATGTTCAACAACCTCAGGCTCAGCTTCATCTCCCTCTGCATTAGGCCTCATGTATGGCAAGTCAAGAATTTTGTTTCCTTTCAACAAGACTTTGGAAATTCCTAAGTCAGGAATCATTCCACCCAGGCTTTCAACAGGTTCCCTAGCAATATCCAACCTGTCCAGTAGAACAAAGATCATACAAGGATATGGTGAAGCATTTTTCTTACTACCTGCACATTTCATAACATTATCAAAGGTTGTCCTCCCCAGATTGGAATTGTTCATGACCACCATCCTGTACATCATAATAGCTTGAGCTTCAGTGATATTGGTAGTGTTGGTAGTGGGCAACCAGTTGTACACAACAAATTTGTGAACAACTGAAAACAGACTTGTCAACTTGGATGACAACACCTTTGTTGTCCATCTCCTCACCAAACCACCAGTAATAGCAGTCACAATCTCATTCGAAGTAGGAACATCATCTTCCTCAACATTAAGGGTTCTCAAAAATGCATTTATCACACCAGGATTAAATCCTGCATTCTGTCCTCTAAACCTCACATGCCCATATCTCCTAGAATTTCTTCTTCCAGTTCCTTTCCTCAAATTGCAGTAAAATTCATATACCCAAGTATCAAAGAAAGGTGAAGCAAACTGTACAACATGCAAGAGATTCCTTTCCTTAAAAAAATTGAATCAGATTTTGCCTATCAAATTCATAAACTCTCATTCTCCTTTCAGACAACAAAAGTCTCCTTCTCATAACAGCAAATTTAGGACTAGTAATACCGTGATAAGCATCATCACTATCATCATCATCAGGTTCAAAAGATGTGTTACCTGAACTACTTGAGTCCGATTCATCTTAATCATCTGAGTCATCTGGTTCTCCTGATGGTGTTGCAGCACCTTGCTCAACATCTTCATCAACATCAGAGTCAGCAACAGGTTCATGCCTCCTCTTTGTTCTCAACTCAGTTGTAGCCTTTGTAGTAGCTTCAGGATCATTTCTGAATTTTGTTCTTCTTTTATTCCTTGCAAGTAGCTCAATAATAGGAATGACTTCATCAGAACTTTCTGAATCAGCATGGACATCAGCAGTCCTATCATCATCATCATCATCATCAGCATCAGCCGCAGGCTCAGATGCTTCACTTGGTTCTGTCTCTTCAGCAACCGATTTCTCACTCTTCTCATCAACAGATTTTTCAACAGAGTTCTCAATTTCCTCAGCCGGCTTCTCACTCTCCTCAACCTCTTTCAAACTCTTTTCCGATTCAGATGAATCAGACACAACAATTGGCATTGAGGCTTGACCATAATTAGAAGTCTTAACCCTCTTTGTCTCAGAGTAGTCCACTCTGGGCTTGTAGCGGTTCGACCTTCTCCTTGGTTTCACAGGGCTTCTCTTCCTCTTCTGCTTCTTGGAGGAAGTATCGGCGTGATAACAATGTCGACTTTTAGGCTTCTCAACGGGCTCCCCCATGGAAATATCTTCCATCTCAACATCAGCATGAGCATCGGGTTGCGCGGGCTTGACTTTTCCAGCCGTCGGTTTTGGATTTTATGCCCCAACAATGAAGTCATATGGGAAAACACCACGAGGAGAGTTTGAGGATGAGACATTCGAGAATGGTATAATGTTCACTGGAAACTCTCCAAACATGATCTTTGCAGGAGTGTCAGAGCGTTGAAGCGAAATGATCACCTCGCTCACATTCAACGGATGTTCGGTTTTAGAAAGAAACCCAAATTGGTTCTAGGTTCAATGGATTCTGGAGTGTTGGGTTGAATGATTCAGCAGTAGGTTTGGTATTTGGTGAATCTATCGAAGTCGGCATTGATGCAAGAAGGTGAAGCGGGTTCGCTATTTCAAGGTTTTCAGAGGAAGGGTTTGAAGGCGCGTTTGGTGAAGTGTGCTGATTTCCAGCCATTGTGCTTTATGTTGGGGTTATGCTGAGAAGTATGCTTTTACTTTGTATAACCAAACTGAATTTTCTTAATTATTTACAGAAATAAATTATTAATCACTGTTGCATTTAAATACGAATGAATGTTATATATATTTATTGCAAACCCGTTCAATAAGTTAGTACGTATTACATTGTAGTTAATTTGGTGATACCAGATCACAGAAGATCAAATTAACAGCTCCTCGTAATTAAGTACAAATTCACAACCTAGATGGAAATGAACAAACCATCATGAAAGGTTGATGTATAAGGCTCAGATTGGCTTGTCTTGACCAAGAGATTATACTAGTGCATTTAGATGCACTAAATAGGACCTAAGAAGGATAAATTTTTCGGTACTGAATATACAAGAATTGGACCTCAGTGGTGTGTTATTTCTTAATCTCCGTCCCTAAAATAGGATCGTGTGAAATTATTAACTATTGCTTTGACTTATGATAGGAAGAGAGTCATTGTGATTCGATACCTTATATCTTGGGTAATATTATTAATTACATGACGATTGCTGACATTTAATATGGAGAATCGTGTGCAAGTACGTCTTGCTTGATTTGTCCCCTTGGTGGGCTCAGAATCTTTATCATACCAAATCTTGCAAGTGAAAATTTATCTCCGGTATGGATAATAATGTTGAGCTGTCTTTACTCCAAGGATAAAGATATTAATTAATATAAAGCTTGTTCAGTGACTTAATTAATTAATAGACTAAGATAATCTTAAACACGGAAAATAATGATCGGGAGCCATATTATAGTAAAGTCGTAATATGGGTTAAGATGGATAGTTCAATATTAATTTTATAGTGGAGTAAATTAATATTAATGGACTTGAATAATATTTGGCCCAATATTATAGCTTCATAGTCCATTGGAGGTCCAATTTTAATTCTCCTAAAGACCCCTCAAATAGCCCAAAATAAAGTCCAATTAATGAAAAAGAGAAGAAAATATTATTGCATAATATTTCTTGTATTTTTCGAAAATTGTAGGAAAAAGGGAGAAGAAAGATTTTCTTGAAAAGATTTTATTGAAAGAGATAAGTATTCTTGGAATTCATAATTATCCCATAAATTCAAGAAGTCAAATCTTGAGTCCTTCTTCCTTGTATTTTTTGAAAAATAGGGATTAAAGGGGAATAAGATTTTTATGGAAAAATTTAATTAAGGAGAAAAGAATATAGGAGATATATTCAAGATTTCTTGGAGATCAAGAAAAATATTTTCTTCCTTATTTTTTCATTGAAAAAATCGGCCACCCCTGTCCCTATAAATAGCGGATGAATTTTTCATTCCCAACTGCAATTCCATGTGTTGGAAATATTAGAAATCCACAAAGGTGGTGGCAAAATATTTTTGATTTTCTCTCTTATTAAAATCGTTCGTGAGAATCCTCCCACCGGATTGCGTTCGTGGACTTGAAACATATTTGGAAAGGCTCTTTGGGTTGATCCATCGTCTCAACGGTTGTATCTACAAGTGGTTAGTAATCTCGTAACTCCTAGATTCCACATGCTTAGGATTTACGTGGATTACGTGTACGCATGTTGTTTATTCGCTTATTAATTATTATGTTGAATTAATTTAGGATTAATTCATGTTATTAATTAATTGATTAATTTAAATATGTATTTAAAATCATCTCGAATAGATCCGGGCACCCATATTTTCCCAACAACTGGTATCAGAGCTCTGGTTTCGAGCTCTGACTTTTAAATTGTTATTTAAATTATGTTGGACATTATATTGAAAATTGGATTGTAGAATTGCTAAATTTGTTTTGCAGGTATCCAATTGTCATGATATTTAATGTGTTTATTTTTCATGCGTATGAATGAATGGTTTTTAATTCGACTCGTTCAGATTTGTTTTTCTCGTGAGAAAATCCACTACTATATTAGGCTTTTTGATTTGATCAATGTAATAGACTAGTCTAGATTTAAGGTGTATTTATTTTTTGTTAAATAAATTGTAACCAGATCGAAGACGAAGACGGAGACGAGGAGTTAAAACGGATCCGAAACCGTACGTGGGCGACGTGCGTCGCTCAAAATGTGCCAAGGAAGGCACGCGTGCGACGCGGACGTCGCTAGTCGAATGGGCCTAGCACACGGCACCGGGCGGGATCGGCCCGCGACGTGTGCGAACGCAACGAGGGCGACGACGGCGCGAATGAATGGGCGAAGGCGCGCGGCGCGTCAAGAAGCGTCTCTTGCTTAGCCGCCGCCGCCGCCGCCGGCCACGCCGAGGATCTGCCGAAACATACCAAGGGCGACGCTGCGCGCTTTAAGCGTCTGGGCGGGTCGCTTCGGCGGCGGCCGGATCTTGCGTGCATCCATCCCGAAATGCCATGCGTGGCGTTCCAAGACGGATTTTTTTTCGAGATGAACGAGTGAGAGAAATTCAAGACGGTGTTTCTTCAAGATCAAGCCAAGGAAAATCAAACCATGACAGCTGGATAATTTGTGCCCAATATGTTTATTTTCTGCTTTGCTTGATTTATTGTTGTCTTTCTTATGCTTTATTTAATTTGTTTAAATGTGTTTGCATGAGAATTACTCAACAAAAAATCTCAAATTCAAAAATTACTAAGTATGTTTTAATAATTAATTTGGTTTTGAATCAAATTAATTTTGACCTCCGTGATTTATTTATTTGTGAGATCTTTTGGAGAAATTCCCCTACGGGACGGTCAAAAGATAGCTTTCACATGAATAAATTCTCAAAAGGATGATTGTGAATTATTATTAGTGTCAACGATGACCCTCCCAAGAGGCTCGATCAAAACGAAGTAGTAACTCTGTATTTAATCATGGTTATTACATATGTATAAAATTGATATGCATATACTTCACCGTAGTCCCTGTCAATTTTATATTGGTCAAGTGGGAGCCGACTATTAATTTTTTAAATTAAAGGTTTGTAACTGTTCTTGTTTGTAACCTGCTTGAATGTGATTTAAATGGTGACCCTCCCAAGAGGCTCATTTAAATCTGTTTTGAGATGTTGGCTGATGCATGTTCATACTTTTTGAGATTTTAATATGCATCATGTGATCGAATTATGTGATTTTCTTTGTGTTGATCCGGATATTGACACAAGATGTATGTTTATTTTTAGTGTCATCATGTCGCAACCTTTTAATCCACTGTTCAATATACTGAAAGACAATCTGCTTACTGGAGAAAACTATGTTATTTGGAAACAAAATCTTATAAAAATCCTTGCTTCGCATGAGTCCAAATGGGTGCTTAACGTACCAAAACCTGAAAAACCAACCAAGGATGCCGGTATATGGGAAGAGATGGAATATAATGAATGAGAGCTGGCAAATGAATTGATAAGGGACATTATCTTGACACACATGTCAGATTTGTTGAAGGACCTTCATCAAGGATTTTCCACAGCTGCAGACATTATGGGAAGTCTCGAAGCGATGTTCGCACATCAGACCTGTATGGCAATCCAGAGCATTAAGCCTGACATGGTCAAGCTAAAGTTGGAAGAAGGAGTGACTGCTAAAGAGCACATTCTTAGGGTTATGGTTATCTTTGAAAAATTGGCATATCTTGGCGAAAAATGTGACTTCAAGAGCAAAATTGATTTCATTCTCAGTTCTCTGCCAAAGAGCTATGATCATCCTTATGTAACGTATCTGTCATGGAATTATACAGAACAATCTCTATATTATTAACTGTGCATACCACTCACATAATGCATCATATAACACATCTACTATTTCATGTAAAAGAAAGCATTCGACTAACGTGAACGAAACACTTCTTTGGCACCTAAGATTATGTCATATTAACCCAAAAAGGATTCAAAGGTTAGTTCAAGATGGTTCATTGGGGCTTCTCCAGATTGAACAATTTCCAACTTGCGAATCGTCTTTGGAGGGTAAAATGACCAAGAGGGCATTTGGAGCCAAGGGGCTTAGTGTTGGGATTATACTGGAAAGTATGCTTTTACTTTGTATAATCAGACTGACTGAATTTCAGACTTATTTACTGAAATAAATTGTTTATCACTAATGCTTTAAATATCATCGAATGTTACATATATTTACTGCATAACTGTTCAATAAATAGTACATGTTACATTGTAGTTAATTTAGTGATACCAAGATCACAGAAGATTAAATTAACAGTTCCTTGTAACTAAAAGTACACCATTCACGACCTAGATGGAAATGAACAATCCATCGTGAAAGGTTGTGGTGTAAGGCTCAGATTGGTTTGTCTTGACCAAGAGATTACACTAGTGCATGACTGATGCATTGAAGAGGACCTACAGGAGGATAAATTCTTCAGAACTGAACTAGGAAGAATTAGACCTCAGTGGTTAGTTATTTCTTAATCTTCGTCCCTTAAATATGATTGTGTGTGGTTAGTAACTATTGCTTTGACTTATTATGGGAAGAGAATCAATGAGATTCAATACTCTATATCTTGGGCAATATTATTGGTCACATGCGATTGCTAAGATTTAATAAGGAGAATCGTGTGCAAGTACGCTTGTTCGATTTGTCCCCTTGGGAGGTTCATAAGTTTTATCATACCAAATCTTGCAAGTGGAACTAGTTTCTGGTATGAATAATAATGTTGAACCGTTCCTTTACGAAGGATAAAAGATATTAATTAATGGAAAGCTGTTTCAGTGGCTTGAATTAATTAATGGGCTAGATAATCTTAAACACGAGAAATAATAACCGAGAGCCATATTAACTGTAATATGGGTTAAGATGGATAGTGCAATATTAATTATGTAGTGGGATTAATTAATATTTATGGGCTTGAATAATATTGTGGCTCAATATTGATAATTCAAGGTCCATTGGAAGGTCCAATCTTAATTCTCCTAAAGGCCCCCCAAGTAGCCCAAGATAAAGTCCAATAACTGAAAAAGGTGTTTAAAAATAAAATAAATCTTGTTGCCTATTTTTCCTTGTTTTTCGAAAATTATGGATAAAAGGGGAGAAAGATTTTCTTTGAATTTTGTTATGGAATGAAGATATGTATTCTTGGAATACAAGATTATCTCATTAAATTCAAGAAATCTCCCACTTGGTTATTCATATTTGATATTTTCGAAATTTTTGATAATTAAGGGAAAGAAAGATTTTCTTGAAAAGATATTATGGAAGATATGTATTTCTTGAAGTACAAGTATATCTCATAAATTCAAGAAGATCCAAATCTTGGAATCTTGTCCCTAAATTTCGAAAATTTTCCATAACATGATGAGGTGAGATTTTTGTGGAATATTTTAATTATGGGGAAAAGAATATAGGAGATATATTCAAGATTTCTTGGAGATCAAGAAAAGATTTTCCCACATTGTTTTTCTTCCCTAAAAATCATCCACCACCCCATCTATAAATAGGGGATGATTCTTTCATTCCCAAGGACAATTCCATGTGCTGGAAAAATTAGTAAATCCACAAAAGTGGTGCAACAAAGTTTATTTTTCCTTTTGTTAATTGTTCGCGAGTATCCTTCCTCCGGATTGTCAAGCAAGGACTAGGGAATACTTGGGAAGGACTTTTGGTGTGTTTTCATATACAAGACCATTGCCATTCCAAGAGGTACGTTCACGTGAACTCGTAATAATTCCACATGCGTAGGATTTACGTGAACTGTTTATATGCATGATTTGTTGTTGAAATTATTATTTGAATTAATATAGGATTAATTCATGCTAGTAATAATTATCAGAATTAAATTTGTATTTAAATATTCATCCCGAATAGATCCGGGCAATTAATTCCCCAACAACTGGTATCAAAGCCTCGGTTTCGGGCTCCGAATTTTAAATTGTAATTTAATTCGTTGTCATTAAATTTGAAATTGGATAGTAGAATTGCTAGATCTTTTTTGCAGGTATCCAATTGTCATGAAATTTAATGTGTTTATTTATGCATGCATATAAATTGTGGTTTTTTTTAATTCGATTCGTTCGGATTCATTTTGCCTCGTGAGAAAATCAATGAGTAGATTAGAATTTATTTAATTTGATCAATGTAATAGACTAGTCTAGATCTAGGTTTATTTATTTTTGTAAATAAATTGTAACCGGATCGGAAAATGGAGGCGGAGATGAAGAATTAAAAGATGAGATCCAGAACCGGGCGTAGCGTGCGTGCATCGTCTGAACGCCAAAGGAAGGAGGCAAGATTTGCGCCGGACCCATCCGATTGGGAGAAGGCCGAAGCGCAGCGGATTGGCCATACCGCCGAGGCGAAGGTAAATTGAGCGAGCGACGGGCGACGAGGGTACACGCGCGGATTCGATGCAGCGATCTTTTTCGGCGCGAGGGCGCGCTATAGCTAGGCGGCGGGTAACGCTAATGAGACGGGCGCGGCGACGGCGGGTGACGTCTTGGCCGCATTTCGGGCGCCGCACACGACGCCGTTAGACACGGCCGGGAGTCTGCGTGGGGTATCTTCACCATGAAATGGTTTATGACATGGCTTGACAAGACGTTTTTTTTAAACGGTCAAGTGGGAGCTTTTCGAGACGAACGATGAAGGTTATGAAGACGATTTCTCAAGATCAAGACATGACAAAAATTAACCATGACAATTGGATAAATGTGCCCAATATGTTTAATTTTTGTCTTGATGTTTATGCATTATTTTATGCTTATTTAAATTGTGTTTAAATTTGCGATGCATGAGAAAATATTTTGAAAAAATCTCACTTTCAAAAAATACTAAGTATGCTTAAACAATTAATTGACAATTTTATTCCTATAATAAAATTGAATTAATTATTGACCTCCATGATTTATTTATTTGTGAATTCTTTTGGAGAAATTCCCTACATTTACGGTCAAAAGATAGCTTTCACATGAATAAATTCCAAAAGGATGATTGTGAATTATTACTAGTGGCGACGATGACCCTCCCCACGAGGCTCGATCAAAGCGAAATAATAATTTTGTATTTAATCATGGTTATTACTTAGGTATAAAATTGATATGCATATACTTCCCTAAGTCCCTGTCGATTTTATATTGGTCAAGTGAGCCAACTATTAATCTGGATATTAAAGGTTTGTAAATCGTTCTTGTTTGTAACTCGCTTGAATGTGTTTAAATAATGACCCACCCCACGTGACTTATTTAAACTGTTTTGAGATGTTGGCTGATGCATGTTCATATTTTTTGGAGATTTTAATATGAAACATGTGATCGAATTTTGTGATATATTTGTGCTTATGCATATTATTATTTATTTCAGTTCAGCATGTTGTAACCTTTTAATCCACTGTTAATATACTTAAAGTCAATACAATATGTATGGAAACTATATTGATTGGAAAAGAAAAATTATAATTGTCCTAACTGCACAAAAGCCCAAGTGGATTCTTGACACACCAAAATCAGATGAGCCAACTGACGAGTCAAAAATGCGGGACTCGTCAGATCACCTTGCGAGAGATGTCGTCGCTAAAAATGGTGGAGGGCAAACCCGTAAGGATTACGCCCTCAAAATAGATGGCCCATCCCGAACAAACTTGAGGTTCTCGAAAAGATTATAATCTGAAAAACTCGGATGAATTTGGTATTTCACTCTCTGCCCAAAAGTTTCTGAGCATTTTGGCCTCACTAGCTGATTTGTTGCAAGCTTTGGTCTCGGCAGAGATGTTGATGGGGCACCAAACTCAAGCTTTGACGACAAGTGGTTTGACTTCATTTTCTAGGCCAAGGGGAGACAAGAAGAAGAAGATGACCAAAAGCCATCAGAATCAGTTGTTGCCTAGGGCAATGGTAAGATGACGAATGATGGTGGTGTCAAGGAAAATCCAAAGAGGAAGTGCTTAAGCTGCGGTGAGAGAGGACAATGGAGGTTTGCCTATTCCAACCCCAAAAGGGTCGGAAAGAAAGGTAATTCTCACGCACTAATTGTTGAAACTTGTTTAACGGCGTATACTTCTCATTCGTGGGTAGTTGATACAGGATCCACTAATCATGTTTGCTTCACGGGTTCAAACTGATCCGGCAACTTAGTGGGAGTGAGATCCTCATCACACTGGGCGATGTTACGAAAGTAGCGGTTATTGCAATGCTACGTAAGTAGTAGATATTGCATTACTTCGTAAGTAACGGTTATTGCAATGCTACGTAGGTAGCAGATATTGCAGTGCTACATGAGTAGTGGTTAAAGCAGTGTGAGAAGTGCACCTGTCTTTTGAAGATGAAGTTTTTTTGAGATTATCTTTATGTTCCCAGTTTTAGAAAGAATTCACTTTCAGTTTCTAAAATTCTGTTAATGGATACGTAGTTTCTTTTAATAAGAATGACATCATTTCTTGAAATGATGATTGTATCTGTTATGGGACATTGGTTGAATAATCTCCATAGAATTAAACTGTGCACACCACTCACGAAATGCATCCTATAACACATCAATTATTTCTGGTAAAAGAAAACATTCATCAGACGTGAACGAAACACTTCTATGGCATCTAAGATTGGGATATATTAATCCAAAGAGGATCCAAAGGTTGGTGAAAGACGATTCACTAGAGTTTCTACAAGTTGAACCAATTCCAACCTGTGAATCATATTAATGACTACTCAAGGTACGATTATATTTTCCTTATGAAGCATAAATCTGAGACCTTTGAGAAATTCAAAGAATTTAAGGCTCAAGCAGAGAATCATAGGGAAAAACGTATCAAGTCTCTACGATCCGATCGTGGAGGTGAGTACCTCAGCGATGAGTTTTTGAACTACTTGTCGGATGAAGGGATTGCATCCCAGCTGACTGCACCCGGAATCCCTCGACAAAATGGGGTTGCAGAACGAAGAAACATAACTCTTTTGGAAATGTTTAGATCAATGATGTGTTATGCGGATCTTCCCAAGTCGTTCTGGGGTCATGCCTTGGAAACAGCGGCTTACATTCTGAACTTGGTGCCATCCAAGTCGGTTCCCAAAACTCCCAAAGAATTGTGGACCGAGTGCAAGCCTAGTTTGAGACACATGAGAATTTGGGGGTGTCCGGCCTACGTGTTGGACAAGGAAGTCAGGAAATTGGATCCTCGATTAGAATTAAGGTTGTTTATAGGATACCCCGAGGGAACAAAAGGGTGTATGTTTTATGGTCCCAAAGATCAAAAGGTGGTCATAAGCACCCACTTTAGATTTTTGGAGGAAGACTATATGAACGAAAGAAGACCCAGAAGATTACCTTAAGTGAGCTAAGGGGGCTAACCTCATTGCCAACTGTACAAGATGATATACCAAATGACACACTTTCACAATCGGAGTCTCGTCGTAGTGGGAGGGTTGTGAGACAGCCCGAGAGATTCATGGGAATAGGAGAGTCCTCGGACTTGATTCCCGGACAAGATGAATCAGACCCATGGACATACGATGAGGCAATCCAAGATAAGGATGCGGATTCTTGGCAAAAGGCAATGAAAGCAGAAATGGGGTCTATGGATCATAACAGAGTGTGGGAGCTAGTCGAACCACTTAATGGGGTAAAACCCATTGGTTGCAAGTGGGTATACAAGAGAAAGAGGGGGACCGGACGGGAAGGTGGAAACCTTCAAAGCAAGGCTTGTGGCGAAAGGTTATACTCAGAAAGAAGGGATTGATTATGAGGAAACCTTTTCACCTGCAGCAATGCTCAAGTCCATCCGAATTATCTTGTCGATAGCTGCGCATCTCGATTTTGAAATCTGGCAAATGGATGTCAAGACAGTTTTCCTTAACGGAAGTCTTGATGAGGAAATCTATATGCAACAACCCCAAGGCTTCATTGAAAAGGGCCAAGAACACCTAGTTTGTAAGCTCATGAAGTTCATTTACGGACTCAAACAGTATCCGTAGCTTGGAACCAATGTTTTGATCATGTTATAAAGTCTTACGGGTTTGATCAAAACGAGTTCGAGAGTTGTGTGTATAAAAAGCATGTCAGAACTGCATTGGTATTCTTAGTACTATACGTTGATGACATTCTGCTCATTTGGAACGATGTAAAGGTGTTATCAGACATAAGGACATGGCTTTCAAAACAGTTTGATATGAAGGACTTAGGGGAAGCCGGGCACATCCTTGGGATCAAGATCACTCGAGATTGCAAGAAAATGATGATAGGCTTATCACAAGCTTCACACATAGACATTGTCTTGAAACGATTCAGCATGCAGGATTCCGAGAAAGGCTTCGTACCTTTCAGGCATGTAATCCATCTATCCAAGAAAATGTGCCCTAAGACACAAAAGGAGATAGATGACATGAAAGGCATTCCTTATACTTCGGCTGTCGGAAGCCTTATGTATGCAATGTTGTGTAGGAGACCGGATATCTGCTTTGCCGTTGGCATGGTGGCAAGATATCAAAAGTAACCCGGGAAGGAACATTGACGACGCTTAAAAACATTCCAAGTATCCGAAAAGAACTCGAGATAGAATGTTGATTTATCGGTCGATAGTCTAATCCCCATCGCTACACGGACTCGGGATTTCCAATCGGACTTAGATTCTAGAAAATCTACCTCCGGTAGTGTGTTTTGCATTGGGGGAGGAGTCATGACGTGGAGAAGCGTTAAGCAGAAATGAGTCGAAGATTCTACCATGGAAGCCAAATATATAGCTGCTTGCGAGGCAGCGAAAGAAGCGGTTTGACTCAAGAACTTCCTAGTGGACTTGGATGTGGTTCCGAATTTGCCCAAATAGAATCATCGCTTTATTGTGACAATGTCGAGCAAAGAAATTCAAGGGAACCAAGAGCCCACAAGGCCAAAGAAACACATTGAAAGGAAATATCATCTTATACGAGAAATCGTAAAGAGAGAGATATATGAGGTGGCAAAGATCACGCTTAAGACAACCTAGCCGATCCATTCACAAAGGGTCCGCCTCGTAATACATTCGAGAGACATGTGAAAGGAATTGGTGTCAAGACCGCTTGCAACTGCTTTGAGTATAAGTGGAAGACATTATTAGGTTCGTGTAGGTGACATTTGATGTCACGATTAGAACTACACGAGACATGCCGATGTATACTTAAAAGCGACTTTGAGTATAAGTGGAGATTGTTGGGATTATACCGAAAGTATGCTTTTACTTTGTATAATCGAGACTTCTCAATTTTGGACTTATTTATGAAATAAATTGTTTATCACTGATGCTTTAAATATCATCGAATGTTACATATATTTACTGCATAAATGTTCATTAAATAGTACGTGTTACATTGTAGTTAATTTAGTGATACCAAGATCACAGAAGATTAAATTAACAGTTCCTTGTAACTAAAAGTACACCATTCACGACCTAGATGGAAATGAACAATCCATCGTGAAAGGTTGTAGTGTAAGGCTCAGATTGGTTTGTCTTGAACAAGAGATTACACTAGTGCATGACTGATGCATTGAAGAGGACCTACAGGAGGACAAATTCTTTAGAACTAAACTATGAAGAATTAGACCTCAGTGGTTAGTTATTTCTTAATCCCCGTCTCTTAAATAGGATTGCGTGTGGTTAGTAACTATTGCTTTGACTTATTATGGGAAGAGAATCAGTGAGATTCAATACCCTGTATCTTGGGCAATATTATTAGTCACATGCGATTGCTAAGATTTAATACGGAGAATCGTGTGCAAGTACGCTTGTTTGATTTGCCCCCTTGGGAGGTTCATAAGTTTTATCATACCAAATCTTGCAAGTGGAACTAGTTTCCGATATGGATAATAATGTTGAACCGTTCCTTTACCAAGGATAAAAGATATTAATTAATGGAAAGCTATTTCAGTGGCTTGAATTAATTAATGGGCTAGATAATCTTAAACACGAGAAATAATAACCGGGAGCCATATTAACTGTAATATGGGTTAAGATGGATAGTGAAATATTAATTATGTAGTGAGATTAATTAATATTTATGGGCTTGAATAATATTGTGGCTCAATATTGATAATTCAAGGTCCATTGGAAGGTCCAATCTTAATTCTCCTAAAGGCCCCCCCCAAGTAGCCCAAGATAAAGTCCAATAACTGAAAAAGGTGTTTAAAAATAAAATAAATCTTGTTGCCTATTTTTCCTTGTTTTTCGAAAACTATGGATAAAAGTGGAGAAAGATTTTCTTTGAATTTTGTTATGGAATGAAGATATGTATTCTTGGAATACAAGATTATCTCATTATATTCAAGAAATCTCCCACTTGGTTATTCATATTTGATATTTTTGAAAATTTTGATAATTAAGGGAAATAAAGAGTTTCTTGATTTTCTTGAAAAGATATTATGGAAGATATGTATTTCTTGAAGTACAAGTATATCTCATAAATTCAAGAAGATCCAAATCTTGGAATCTTGTCCCTAAATTTTGAAAATTTTCCATAACATGATGAGGTGGGATTTTTGTGGAATATTTTAATTATGGGGAAAAGAATATAGGAGATATATTCAAGATTTCTTGGAGATCAAGAAAAGATTTTCCCACATTGTTTTTCTTCCCTAAAAATCGTCCACCACCCCATCTATAAATAGGGGATGATTCTTTCATTCCCAAGGACAATTCCACGGTCTTTGGAAAATTAGTAAATCCACAAAAGTGGTGCAACAAAGTTTATTTTTCCTTTTGTTAATTGTTCATGAGTATCCTTCCAATTTGATTGTCGAGCAAGGACTAGGGAGTACTTGGGAAGGACTTTTGGTGTGTTTTCATATACAAGACCATTGCCATTCCAAGAGGTTTGTTCACGTGAACTCGTAGTAATTCCGCATGCGTAGGATTTACGTGAACTGTTTATATGCATGATTTGTTGTTGAAATTATTATTTGAATTAATATAGGATTAATTCATGCTAGTAATAATTATCAGAATTAAATTTGTATTTAAATATTCATCCCGAATAGATCCGGGCAATTAATTCCCCAACACTTAGAGCTAAGGAAGTGTTAGAAATCGTTCACACCGACGTGTGTGGTCCAATGCAAATCAAAGCTAGAGGTTGCTACGAGTTTTCATTACGTTTATCGATGATTACTCACGCTACAGATACATTTTCCTAATGAAGCATAAATCTGAGACCTTTGATAAATTCAAAGAATTTAAGGCTCAAGCAGAGAATCATAAGGAAAAGACTATCAAGTTTCTACGATCCGATCGTGGATACGAATACCTCAAATGATGAATTTTTGAACTACCCGCTTGGAAGAGAGGATTGCATCACGCTTGATCGCACCCTACCCCCCTCAACAAAATGGGGTTGCGTAACAAAAGAAATAGAACGCTTTTCGAAAATGGTAAGATCAATGATGAGTTATGCAGATTTACCAAAATCGCTTACGGGTTACGCTTTTGAAACAACGGCTTATATTCTAAACTTAGTGCCATCCAAATCGGACCCCCTAAAACCCGGAGAGAATTGTGGACGAAGGCGCAGGATCCGGGGTTGTCCAAAGATAATGTGTTGGATAAGGAAGTTCGTAAGTTGGATGCACGCTCGTAATTAAGGTTGTTCATTGGGTATCCCGAAGAAACGAAAGGATGCATGTTCTATGGTCCCAAGATCAAAAGGGTCGTAATCAAGACACACTTTAGATTTTTTTGAAGAAGACTATATGAACGATAAAAAGTCTAGAAGTGAAATTACCTTGGAAGAACTTAAGGGGGCTAACTCCAACGCCAACTCGCATAAAAATGATATACCAATCGTCACACCTTCACAACGGAACCTCGTCATAAATGGAGGGTTATCCGACAACCCGAGCGATTCTTAGGATTGGAGAGTCTTGGACTTGATCTCGGGCGAAGAATCAGATCCCTGGTCCTACAACGAGGCGATCCAAGACAAAGACGCAACCTCTTGACAAACAACAATGGAAGCCGAAATGGGTTCAATGGATCATAATAAAGTGTGGGAGCTAGTCGAACCACTTAATGGGGTAAAATCCATTGGATGCAAGTGGGTATACAAGAGAAAAAGGGACCGATGGAAAGGTTGAAACCTTTTAAAGCAAGACTAGTTGCGAAAGGGTACACTCAGAAAGAAGGATCGATTATGAGGAAACTTTTTCGCCCGTAGCCATGCTCAAGTTCATCCGCATTCTTTTGTCGATTGCTTTGTGCATTTAAACTTTGAGATCTGGCAAATGAATGTTAAGATAGCTTTCCTCAATGGAAATCTTGACGAAGAAATCTATATGCAACAACCCGGGCTTCATTGAAAAAGGTCAAGAGCATCCGGTTTGCAAGCTTAAGAAGTCCATTTATGGGATGAAGCAAGCATCCCGTGCTTGGAATCATTGTTTTGATCAAGTTATAAAATCCTCGGTTTTGATCAAATTACAAAAAAGCGTGAACCGAACGCATTGGTATTTTTGGTACTATCGTAGGTGACATCATAACGCTTCATCGGAAACGATGTAAATGTAAGGGCATGGCTATCAAAAACAGTTTGATATGAAAGATTTAGGGAAGCCGGTCCACATCCTAGGGATCAAGATCACCGAGATTGGGGAAAAAGAATGATCGGGCTTTATGCAAGCCTCATACATAGACACTATTTTGAAGCGCCAAAGATGCAAGATTCCAAGAAAGACTTTTGTGCCCTACGGACATGGAATCCATCTATCCAAAGAGATGTGTCCCAAAATACAGAATGAGATAGATGACATGAAGGGCATCCCTTATGCTTCGGCTGTGGGAAGCCTCATGTACGCAATATTGTGCACGAGATGGATATCTGCTTTGTCGTAGGCATGGTAGCAAGATATCAAAGCAACCCTCGGAAAGAGCATTAGGCTGGTAAAGAACATTACGATGTATCTGAAGAGAACACTTAATGTAATGTTGGTTTACTAGTCGGGCGATCTAATCCCCATCGGTTCCTGGCGGACTCGGATTTCAATCGACGTTGACTCGTAAAGTGTACCTCGGGTAGTGTGTTTTGTATGGGGGGAGGAGCCATGACATGGAGAAGCATAAAGTAGAAATGCATCACCGATTCTACCATGGAAGCCGAATACGTAGCTGTTTGTGAAGCAACGAATGAAGCGGTTTGGCTCAAGAACTTCCTAGTGGACTTGGACGTTGTCCCGGATTTACCCAGCACAATCACAGTCTATTGTGATAATGCCGCAGCAGTTGCAAATTCGAGGGAATCGAGAGCACACAAGGCCAGCAAACACATTGAAAGAAAATACCATCTTATACGAGAAATCGCTAAGAGAGGAGACATTGAGGTGGCAAAGATTGCATCGGAAGACAACCTAGCAGATCCATTCACAAAGGGTCTGCCTCAGAGTACATTCGAGAGACGTGTGGAAGGAATGGGTGTCAAGAACGTTGCCAATCTGCTTTGAGTATAAGTGGGAGAAATTATTAGGTTCGTGTAGGTGACATTAGATGTCACATAGAACACGAGACATGTTGTAGTATACTTAAAAGAAGACTTTGAGTATAAGTGGGAGATTGTTGGGGTTATACTGAAAATTATGTTTTTACTTTGTATAACCAAACTGAATTTTCTTATTTATTTACTGAAATAAATTATTAATCACTGTTGCATTTAAATATGAATGAATGTTATATATATTTATTGCAAACTTATTCAATAAGTTAGTACGTAGATCAAATTAACAACTCATCGTAATTAAGTACAAATTCACAACCTAGATGGAAATGAACAAACCATCATGAAAGGTTGATGTATAAGGCTCAGATTGACTTGTCTTGACCAAGAGATTATACTAGTGCATTTAGATGCACTAAATAGGACCTACAGGAGGATAAATTCTTCGGTACTGAATATACAAGAATTAGACCTCAGTGGTGTGTTATTTCTTAGTCTCCTCCCTTAAATAGGATCGTGTGAAATTAATAAATATTGCTTTGACTTATGATAGGAAGAGAGTCATTGTGATTCGATACCTTATATCTTGGGCAATATTATTAATTACATGACGATTGCTGACATTTAATATGGAGAATCGTGTGCAAGTACGTCTTGCTTGATTTGTCCCCTTGGTGGGCTCAGAATCTTTATCATACCAAATCTTGCAAGTGGAAATTTATTTCCGGTATGGATAATAATGTTGGGTTGTCTTTACTCCAAGGATAAATATATTAATTAATATAAAGCTTGTTCAGTGGCTTAATAATTAATGGACTAAGATAATCTTAAACACGAGAAATAATGACCGGGAGCCATATTATAGTAAAGTCGTAATATGGGTTAAGATGGATAGTTCAATATTAATTTTATAGTGGAGTAAATTAATATTAATGGACTTGAATAATATTTGACCCAATATTATAGCTTCATAGTCCATTGGAGGTCCAATCTTAATTCTCCTAAAAGCCCCTCAAATAGCCCAAAATAAATTCCAATTAATGAAAAAGAGAAGAAAATATTCTTGCCTAATATTTCTTGTATTTTTCGAAAATTGTAGGAAAAAGGGAGAAGAAAGTTTTATTGAAAAGATTTTATAGAAAGAGATAAGTATTCTTGGAATACATAATTATCTCATAAGTTCAAGAAGTCAAATCTTGACTCCTTCTTCCTTGTATGTTTCGAAAAATAGGGATTAAAGGGGAATAAGATTTTTATGAAAAAAATTAATTAAGGAGAAAAGAATATAGGAGATATATTCAAGATTTCTTGGAGATCAAGTAAAAGATTTTCTTTCTTGTTTTTTCATTGAAAAAATCGGCCACCCCTGTCCCTATATATAGGGGATGAATTTTTCATTCCCAACTGCAATTCCATGTGTTGGAAATATTAGAAATCCACAAAGATGGTGGCAAAATATTTTTTATTTTCTCTCTTATTAAAATCGTTCGTGAGAATCCTCCCACCGGATTGCGTTTGTGGACTTGAGACATATTTGGGAAGACTCTTTGGGTTGATCCATCGTCTCAACGGTTGTCTCTACAAGAGGTTAGTAATCTCGTAACTCCTAGATTCCGCATGCTTAGGATTTATGTGGATTACGTGTATGCATGTTGTTTATTCGCTTATTAATTATTATGTTGAATTGATTTAGGATTAATTCATGTTAGTAATTAATTGATTAATTTAAATATGTATTTAAAATCTCGAATAGATCCGGGCACCCATATTTTGCCAACACTATATATATCAAAAAAGAGTTAGTGACAAATAGAATTAAAAATTTAATTCCAACTAATACTTTATGATAAAACCAGTAATACCTCAACTTCTTCAAAATTTTGTACGCAAAACTCAAACAAGTTTTCGGTATACAAACCAACATTCATTCGAACCCTTAAATAGAAACCAAAATTAGCTTGTTACAAGCCATGATCCCACAAAGTGAATGTTCTAGAAATGGAGATCATGGGGTGCAATGTGATGAAACCATCACTCCCACTACTTCCAATATCCAAAATCACACACGATTTCTGCCAAATTTTTAAAATAAAATGCCCGAAAAAATAAATAAAAATAGTGTAAAATACTGAAATTAAATAAAGTGTGGCCAATTTTTGTATTAAATAATTAATTTAATCAAAAAGTCACAATTTAAATAATCATCCAAGTCAAATCCAGTCAAATCAAGTCAATGTTGCAATCAAGAACGACACATACACACTTCAACATTAATTTTGCCTGTTTGTAGGTCCCAAACGGGTTTTGTGAGGGCAAAAGTCTAGAGGGGAGGGGTGAATAGACTTCTAAAAACTTTTTGTGCAGATCAGGTGTGATGGCGTATAGCCCGATCGAGTCGAGTGAATCAGTTTGGATCGATAACTAACTTACTAATCGCTCAAGGCAGATCGGATTCGAGAACTATTAGTTTAACCGATGTGTCGAAGCTAAGTTTTACCCGTGTGAAAAACCGGTTTTGATAAATCGATTCCAAAGTTAGTCTTTTAACCAAATGATCAAGTGTCAAGCTTGATCGATCGTAAGCTTGGTGCTAGCCGATCTCAACTTAGAATATGTATGTCGCTTAAAAAAAGTTGTGTGCGATTGTGTAAACAGCTAATCAAAGCAAGAAAGGCACACAAGATTTATAGTGGTTCTGACAAACCAAATTCTACGCCCACTCTTCCCTATCACAAGGGGCACCAACTTAACCAACTGGACTTAGATTTTTGTGTTAGTCCAACACAGTACACCGACATATATTTAAGGAGTTCTCACTCAACCGATCCCAGAAATCAGAACTAGAAACCCTAGTCTGAAATCTTTCTAAACAACTTAATCTAACTTTGGGTTTGGATAAGATTGTTTTGGTTCCAACTATGAAATCTTTTCTAGTGTTTAAAATAGCCTATCAGCTAGATGAAAAGATTTCTATGCTAAGAACTTATGGGATGAACACTATAAAAATTAACTTCAAGATCGTGTTCTTCGTGCGGAAATCTGATAATTGCTTGAGCTTCTTGATTGTTTCAGGGTTTCCGTGTCTTCACTCTGAAGTGTGATCCCATATTTATACACCTTGAAATCAAAGAGCCGTTGGAGAGCAATTCGAATTTCAGGCTATATTTGGTAGACTTACATGATTGATGTGACGTGCTTCAGAAACGGCATGGCCAAAAGTGTGAATTTGTATTTTATAGCCAAGTAGAGAGAGCAAAGACCAAATCCCGAATTGCACGGCTCGATCATACGTGTCTCGTCCCTTATTGGTTAACGACGACTTTTCAAATATTGTTCTTCCAACTAAGGTTGACATTCTTCTTGTTCGGATCATCGACGATGACTAGGTGAAACATCGACCGGTGAGTAATCTGATCACCATAGGCCGATCCACCCGATGGAGTCTTCCGCCGTCTTAAGTGCGACTTAGCTTAAACTAGCGACTAGACTTTACCGATGTAGGTTTTCTCGTCCGATCTTCCTCGAAGTCATCCGATCTTCAAGTATTCTCGAGTTTGAACTTTATGACTTCACCGAGATATCCGACTAGATCGAGATCGATCCGATCTTCGTTCTTCTCTTGATTCGCCCTCACGATATCACCGTTCTTCATATCTTCAGATCGACCTATACATATTGAGGTTCCCCCTCAATATGTGACCTATCTATTACTGTTGGGGAATGATTCGCACAGATCTATTCGGGGTGAATATTTAAATACAAATTTAATTCATTAATTATTACTAGCATGAATTAATCTTATATTAATTCAAATAATAATTACAACAACATATCATGCATATAAAAACCACGAAAACCTACGATGCGAATCTACGAGTTTACGTTTTAACGCATTCTCTGGGATGACAAAGGACTTCGTCGGACGGACTAACCAAAAGGACTTCCCAAGTATTCCTTAGCCCTTGCCTTCGACAATCCGTGGAAGGATACTCGCTAACAATTAACAAAAGGAAAAAATAAACTTTGTTGCACCACTTTTGTGGATTTGCTAATATTTCCAGCACATGGAATTGTACTTGGGAATGAACTAATCATCCCCTATTTATAGGATAGGAGGAGCACGAAATTTTGTGAATTTTTCAATGTGGGATAAGACTTTTCTTGGTCACCAAGAAATCTTGAATATATCCCATATATTCTCTTTCCCCATAATTAAAATATTCCACAAAAATCCACCTCCTCTATTATGGAGAATTTTCGAAAAATCTAAGGTGCAAGAATCCAAGATTTGGATCTTCTTGAATTTATGAGATATTCTTGTATTTCAAAAAATACATATCTTCCATAATATCTTTTCAAGAAAATCAAGAAAATCTTTCTTGCCCTCTATTTTCCAAAAATTTCGAAAATCTCTTAATGAATAACTGTCAAGTGGGAGATTTCTTGAATTTAATGAGATAATCTTGTATTCCAAGAATACATATCTTCATTCCATAACAAAATTCAAAGAAAATCTTTTCTCCTCTTTTATTCATAATTTTCAATTTAATGAGGAAATATAAGCAACAATATTTATTTTATTTTAATCACCTTTTTCGCTTATTGGACTATATGTTGGGCTACTCAAAGCCTTTTAGGAGAATTAAGATTGACCTTCTAATGGATCTTGAATATCTAATATTGAGCCACAATATAATTCAAGCCCATAAATATTAATTAATCCCACTACATAATTAATATTGCACTATCCATCTTAACCCATATTACAAATCAATATGGCTCCCTGGTCATTATTTCCCGGTTTAAGATTATCTAGCCCATTAATTAATTCAAGCCACCAAATAGCTTTCCATTAATTAATATCTTTTGTCCTTGGTCGAGAAACGGTTCAACATTATTATCCATACCTAAAACAAATTCCACTTGCAAGATTTGGTATGATAAAACTTATGAACCTCCCAAGGGGGCAAATCAAGCAAGCGATTGCACACGATTCTTCGTATAAATCTTAGCAATCACATGTGACCAATAATATTGCCCAAGATAAAGTACGATTGAATCTCTCTCCGATTCGCTACCCATGATAAGTCAAAGCAATAGTTACCGATCCCACGCGATCCTATTTCAGGGGACGAAGGTTAAGAAAACAACGAACCACACGAGGTCTAATTCTTCCATGTTCAGCTATGAAGAATTTATCCTCCCAGAGGTCCTATTCAAATAAATCGATCACCATGCACTAGTGTAATCTCTTGATCAAGACAAACCAATCTCGAGCCTTACACCTCAACCTTTCGCGATGGTTGTTCATTTCCATCTAGGTCGTGAATGGCGTATTTATAGTTACAAAGGGATCGTTAATTTAATCTTCTTCGTGATCGGGTATCACTAAATTAACTACAAAGTAACACGTATTTAATTATTGAACAGCTTATGCAATAAATATATATAACATTCAATCATATTTAAAGCATCGTTGATAAACAATTTATTTCAAGAAATAAGTCCGAAATTCAGTTTGATTATACAAAGTAAAAGCATACTTTTCAAAGATAATCCCAACAATCTCCCACTTATACTCAAAGTCCGCTTTTAAGTATACTACAACACGCCTCGAGTAGTCCGTGACATCTAATGTCACCTACACGAACCTAATAATTTCTCCCACTTATACTCAAAGCAAGATTATCGCAACGGTCTTGACACCCATTCCACTCACATGTCCTCGAATGTGTTAAGAGGCAAACGCCAGAATGGATCTGCTAGGGTCGTCCTCGACGCTATCTTTGCCACATCTATATCTCCTCTCTTAACGATTTCTCGATAAGATGTCTTTCCTTTAATGTGTTTGTTTGACTCAGGACTCTTGGTTCTCTTGAATTTGCAACCGCCCCAGCGATATTGCTAGTCAAATTCGTAACACCATCCAAGTCCACTAAGAAGATCTAGAGCCCAATCGGTTCTTTTTCATCGCTTCACAAGCACTACTTACCCGAGTCCCATGGTTGAGTCGGTGATGCATTTACCTTCACACTCGCCCATTTGATGGCTACACTTCCCAAATGGAAACACACTAACCGAGGCATATAATTTCGAATCTATATCCGATTGGAAATTCGAGTCCATGTAGCCGATGGGGATTGAGTATTCGATCGATAAATCAACATTCTATCCCCGAGTTCTTTTTTACACTTTCGTAATGTTTTTAACTGTCGTCAATGCGCTTTCCTCGGTTACTTTGATATCTTGCTACCATGCCTATGGCAAAGCGGATATCCGGTCTCGCACACAAAGAATGCATACATAAGGTTTCCGGCAAATAAGCACAAAGGAATACCTTTCATGTCATCTATCTCTTTTTCGTCTTAGGGAACATTTTCTTGGATAGATGGATTCCAAGTCCGAAAAGGTACTAAATCCTTTCTTGAATCTTGCATCTTTCAATTGTTTCAAAACCAGTGTCTATGTATGAAACTTGCGATAACCCGACCATCCTTTTCTTGTGATCTTGATCCCAAGGATGTGTCCTGGCTTTTCCCTAAGTCTTTCATATCAAACTGTTTTGAAAACCATGCCCCTTACGCCCGATCACACCTTCACATCGTTCCCCGATGATCACAATGTGATCTACGACAAAGACTAAGAATACCAATGCGCTCCGACACGTTTTTATACACAATAACTTTCAAACTCGTTTTTGATCAAAACCCATAAGACTTTATAATATAATCAAAACTTTGGTTCCAAGTTCTAGATGCCTGTTTGAGTCCGTAAATGGACCTCTTGAGCTTTTACAAACTGGGTGTTCTTGGCCTGTTTCAATGAAAACTAGGGGTTGTTGCATATGGATCTCTTTATCAAGACTTCCGTTAAGGAAAGCTGTCTTGATATCCATTTGCCAGATTCAAAGTCGAAAATGCGTAATAATCGATAAGAGAATACGGATGGACTTAAGCATGGCTATGGGCGAAAAAAGTTTCCACATAATCGATCCCATTCTTTCTGAGTATAACCTTTCGCCATTAGTCTTGCTTCAAAAGGTTTCAACCTTCCCGTCCGATCCTCTTTTCCTCTTATATACCCACTTGCATCTAATGGGTTTGACCCCATTAAGTGGTTCGACTAGCTCCCACACTCTATTATGAAAACATAGAACCCACTTCGGCTTTCATTGTTTGTTTGCAAGAATCAGATCCATATCTTGGAGTGCCTCGTTATATGTCCATGGGTCCGATTCCGGAATCAAGTCCGAGGACTCTCCTATTCCCATGAATCTCTCGGGTCACAAACAACCCTCCCACTATAACGAGGTCTTGCCAGAAAACGATCGCTTGGTATATCATCTAGTATACCCGATCACCGAGGTTTGCCCTCTAAGCTCATTTAAGGTAATCTCACTGGTTTTCTTTGGTTCTATAGTTTTCTTCAAAAATCTAAAGTGGATGTCCATGTCCCTGTATCTTCTTGAACTATAGAACATTCACCCTTTTGTTCCCTGGGGTATCCTACAAAATAACCTTAATTCGACGAGGATCCAATTTACCCGCTTCCTTGTCCAACACGTGGGCGGACACCCCCAAAGTTCTCATGTGTCTCTTACTAGACTTGCGCCGGTCCACAATTCTTTGGGGTTCTCGGAACTGATTTGGATAGCACCAAGTTCAGAATGTAAGTCATTTGTTTTCCAAGGTATGACCCCGTAATCGACTTTTAAAGATCCAGATAACTCATCATTGATCTAGCTATTTCCAAAAGAATTATGTTGCTTCTCTGCAATCCCCATTTTTGTTGAGGGTTCCGGTGCAGTGGAGTCGATACAATCCCTTCATCAGATAAGTAGTTCAAAAACTCATCGCTGAGGTATTCGCCTCCACGATCAGATCGTAGAGACTTGATACGTTTTTCCATATGATTCTCTGCTTGAGCCTTAAATTCTTTAGAATTTCTCAAAGGTCTCAGATTCATGCTTCATAAGGAAAATGTACCTTGAGTAATCATCAATAAAATTACTCATAACCTCCTCTTTGCTTTGGTTGACATTGAACTACGACATCTATGTGAACGATCTCTAACATTTCTTTAGCCCCATTCCCTTGGCTCCAAATGCCATCTTGGTCATATCACCTTCCAAACATGATTCGCGGGGTTGGAATCGGTTCAACTTGGAGAAGCCCTAGTGAACCGCTCTCTTTACCAACCTTTGGATCCTCTTTGGATTTATATGACCCAATTTATAGATGCTAAAGAAGTGTCTCGTTTACGTCTGATGAACACTTTCTTTTCTCGGAAATAGTTGATGTGTTATAGGATACATTTCGTGAGTGGTGTGCACAGTTAATTGTATAGAGATCATTCAACAACGTTCCATGACAGATAAATTTATCAAAAATTAAATTTGGTAACAACTTTATTAAAAAGTAACCAAAATATCCATCATAAAAGTTTAGAAACCTAAAAATGAATTCTTTCTAAAAATTCGAACGTAAAGAATATCTTAAAAATTAAAACACTGCCTTTCAAAAGACAGTGCACTTCTCCCATCGCTCACCGCCACTCTCGTAGAAGATCGCCAAGTGATGAGGACCTCACCCCACTAAGTTGCGGTCCGCTTAAAGCGAACCCCTGTAATGTGAAACAAACATGATTAGTGGATCCCAGTATCCACCACCCACAAAATGGGAGGCATACGCCGCTAAACAAGTTTCAACAACTAGTGCGTGAGAATTACCTTTTCTTTCCATCCCTCTTGGGTCAGAACAGTGACCTCCAATGTCCTTTCTCACCGCAGCTTGAAGCACTTCCCCTTAGCTTTGTTCACTCCACCACCTTTCTTCACCTTTATCTTTGCCATTGGCAACACTTGAGTTCACTTGCTTGTGGCCTTTGTTCCTTTTTCTTGTTCTTACCACCCCTTGGTCTAGAAGAAGAAGAAGGTCCGCTTTGCCACCAAGGCTTGTCTTTTTGCCCCAATATCGCCTCTGCCGAGACTAAAGCTTGCAATGGATCGGGCATCGAGAACTTCGATTATTCATCCGGTAGTTCAACCTGAATTGTTCAAAACTTTTCTAAGAGAATGGAGCACAAAATCGATGTAGGTCTCGATATCGTATTCAAAGCCAAGTACCTCAAGTTTATTAAGGTGAGCCATCATCCGGAGAACGTGCTCCCTTACGCTGCGTTCCTCCACCATTTTCATAGAGAGCAAGTCCCTCATGGTGATCGGACGAGCCACACGGCTCGATGTTGAAACATCGCTTAAGACTAGTCATGATTTCCGCAAATGGTCTCAACGCTTACGGTGTTGGTGTTGCAACACATCTCACATAAAGCAAGATGGTACACTTAGCCATTTCGTTAGACCAAAAACCGGTCGATACTCTTTTCTTAACCGCTTTTAGTGGACTCATCCGATGGTTTATCCGGTTTAGGTGTGGTCGTAACCCGCTTATGGCTTTGTCGCGATGAGGACAATAGTGAGTTTTTAGATTCCAATCAACAAAATTTTCTCCAGTGAGCAAATTGTCTTTTCAAGATATTGAATAAAGGGATTAAAAGGTTGTGACATGATGAACTCGAATAAACAATAATATGCATAAGCACAAATATATCACAAGGTTTGATCACATGCATCATATTTAAAATCTCAAAAAAATATGAACAATGCATCAGCCAACATCTCAAAACAGTTTAAATAAGCCACGTTGGGTGGGTCATTATTTAAACACATTCAAGCAGGTTACAAACAAGAACGAAGCATAAACCCTTAATATCCAGATTAATAGTTGGCTCCCACTTGACCAATATAAAATTGACAGGGACTCCGGAGAAGTATATGCATATCAATTTTATACCTAAGTAATAACCATGATTAAATACAGGATTACTATTTTGCTTTGATCGAGCCTCGTTGGGAGGGTCATCGTCACCACTAGCAATAACCCACAGTCATCCGTTTGTAATTCATTCATGTGAAACCTATCTTTTGACCGTCCCGTTGGGGGAATTTCTCCAAAAGAATTCACAAATAAATAAATCATGGAGGTCAAAATTAATTCAATTTTATTATCCGGAATAAAATTGTCAATTAATTATTTAAACATACTTAGTAATTTTGAAGTTGAGATTTTTCCATTTGGCAACCCTCATGCAAACACATTTAAACAAATTAAATAAAGCATAAGATAGCGCAAATAAATCAAGCAAAACAGAAAAATAAACATATTGGGCACAAATTATCCAATTGTCATGGTTTGATTTTTCTTGGCTTGATCTTGAAGAAACACGTCTCGAATTTCTCCCACTCGTTCGTCTCGAAAAAAAATACTTCGTCTCGAACCGCCACGCCAAGCAACTCCAATGATGACGCCCAGATCCCGGCCGGCATTGGCCTAGGGCAACCTTAGTAGCGACCTCGGTGACGCTGGCGAGCCACGCCCACGCCTCGCTGCCCTTTCGGCGAGGAGTTTGGCGAGGGTTTTATATCCTCGGCGTCGCATATCATCCAGATTCATATACAGTGCTTTCGCCACCTCCATACCGCCCAGGGACATCGGCCTACGCCCGTCTCATATATCTTGCTATATATATCCATGCCATTTGGCCTGAGTACGTCTTGCCCGTCTGTAAACCGCCAGATTCTGCATTTCGCCAGCCTCTTCTCTTCCATGCGTGCCAGTAGCGTGCCGTGCGCCCCCCTACGCAGTTACGGATTTCGTCCTTTTAATTCTTCATCTCTTTTCCTTCGATCCGTTCTGATTTATTTACAAAAATAAATAAACCTAGATCTAGACTAGTCTATTACATTGATCAAATCCTAGTCTGCTACGTGGATTTTCTCCGCGTGAAACAAATCGAATTAATCGAATTAAAAACCACGCTTTATATGCATGCAAAATAAAACATTAAAATCCATGACAATTGGATACCGCAAAATGCATCTAACATTTCTACTATCCAATTTCAAATTTAATGTCCACGAATTAAATTACAATTTAAAAATTGAGTCTGAAATGATGGCTCGATACGGTTGTTGGGGAATGATTCGCACAGATCTATTCGGGGTGAATATTTAAATACAAATTTAATTCATTAATTATTACTAGCATGAATTAATCCTATATTAATTCAAATAATAATTACAACAACATATCATGCATATAAAAAACCACGTAAAACCCACGACGCGAATCTACGAGTTTACGTGAACGTACCTCTCGGGATGGCAGTGACTTCGGTCGGACGGACTAACCAAAAGGACTTCCCAAGTATTCCCTTAGCCCTTGCTCGACAATCCGGTGGAAGGATACTCGCGAACAATTAACAAAAGGAAAAAATAAACTTTGTTGCACCACTTTTGTGGATTTGCTAATATTTCCAGCACATGGAATTGTACTTGGGAATGAACTAATCATCCCCTATTTATAGGATAGGAGGAGCACGAAATTTTGTGAATTTTTCAATGTGGGATAAGACTTTTCTTGGTCACCAAGAAATCTTGAATATATCACATATATTCTCTTTCCCATAATTAAAATATTCCACAAAAATCCACCTCCTCTATTATGGAGAATTTTCGAAAAATCTAAGGTGCAAGAATCCAAGATTTGGATCTTCTTGAATTTATGAGATATTCTTGTATTTCAAAAAATACATATCTTCCATAATATCTTTTCAAGAAAATCAAGAAAATCTTTCTTGCCTCTATTTTTTCAAAAATTTCGAAAATCTCTTAATGAATAACCAAGTGGGAGATTTCTTGAATTTAATGAGATAATCTTGTATTCCAAGAATACATATTTTCATTCCATAACAAAATTCAAAGAAAATCTTTTTCTCCTCTTTATTCATAATTTTCTAATTTAATGAGGAAATATAAGCAACAATATTTATTTTATTTTAATCACCTTTTTTTCAGTTATTGGACTATATGTTGGGCTACCGAGGGGGCTTTTTAGGAGAATTAAGATTGGACCTTCTAATGGATCTTGAATATCTAATATTGAGCCACAATATAATTCAAGCCCATAAATATTAATTAATCCCACTACATAATTAATATTGCAGACTATCCATCTTAACCCATATTACAGTCAATATGGCTCCCGGTCATTATTTCCCGTGTTTAAGATTATCTAGCCCATTAATTAATTCAAGCCACTGAAATAGCTTTCCATTAATTAATATCTTTTGTCCTTGGTCGAGGAACGGTTCAACATTATTATCCATACCTAAAACAAATTCCACTTGCAAGATTTGGTATGATAAAACTTATGAACCTCCCAAGGGGGCAAATCAAGCAAGCGTATTTGCACACGATTCTTCATTAAATCTTAGCAATCACACGTGACCAATAATATTGCCCAAGATAAAGTACGTATTGAATCTCTCTCTGATTCGCTACCCATGATAAGTCAAAGCAATAGTTACCGATCCCACGTGATCCTATTTCAGGGACGAAGGTTAAGAAACAACGAACCACTGAGGTCTAATTCTTCCATGTTCGTTATGAAGAATTTATCCTCCTCAGAGGTCCTATTCAACAAGATCACTCATGCACTAGTGTAATCTCTTGATCAAGACAAACCAATCTCGAGCCTTACACCTCAACCTTTCGCGATGGTTGTTCATTTCCATCTAGGTCGTGAATGGCGACTTATAGTTACAAGGACCGTTAATTTAATCTTCTCGTGATCGGGTATCACTAAATTAACTACAGTGTAACACGTACGAATTATTGAACAGTTATGCAATAAATATATATATATATATAACATTCAATCATATTTAAAACATCAGTGATAAACAATTTATTTCAATAAATAAGTCTGGAAATTCAGTTTTGATTATACAAAGTAAAAGCATACTTTTCAGTATAATCCCAACAATTACATCAGTTGTTCTATACAGTAATTATCAACTGGTATTCTATAAACGGTAATATAAACATCGATTACCAAAAAGTTTGGATCGGTCCTATTACATGTGTTTTGGAACTTTTATCAAAACTATAAATTTCCCAACAATTCCCCTTTTTGATAAAACCAAAACACCGAGAAACCAAAACACAGTTTGATAAATAGAATGATAAAAGAGCACATAATCGGAAGACAATGAGATTTTGTCTTAGGATCGAAAAATAAACTTTTCTCATTAGATATGTCAATTACATGTTACATCGTAAAAGTTTGAATTTAAAAAAACAAATGATCCTCGAGAAGTCTTCCGATTCTTCACTTTTAGGCTTGTATCCTTCCTCATCTCTCTTTGATCTTGAGGTACATTGAAAATCGATAAAGTTTCCATTTGACATCATTGGTCCGGCGAGGATCGATTTATGCGCGTTTTGCTCAGATGTCAAAATAGAATCTCTGAAATGCCACTGTCAAATGAGCCATCCTGCGCTTCTTCAAGTAATCCAACAGATCATACTCTTGGCGAGATATTTTTGCATTGATAATTTTGGCCTCATTTTCCGGATACTTGAAAAATCGGATATTTATTTTCTAACCGGTTGAGGAATTCATCATCCGGAGATTCTTCTTGTGGAACAAGATCAAGAACAAAAGCATCCGAAGCCATTCACTTCGATCTTATTCCATTCCTCAAACCTCTTAGCATGTGCGGCCCGTTTTTGGTGATCTCATCAATTCTTCCGGGCAAATGAGGTTCGCATGCATTTTCCAAATTTTTCCTTTCTTCGCCTCGATCAAATCTCTTCAGATTTTACGCCTCTGTCAATTTATCGCCGCCTTCTTTTCTTCTTTTTTAGGCCTCTTGACAATCTGCTCTTTGGGCCATTTCTCGGCCAGATTCCTTCTAACAGGCTTCTGGTCTATCTTCTTGCTTCTTATCTTAGTCCGATGGTACATATTGTGATGTCCCGGCAGACCAGCCTAACTTTCTTGCCTTTGACTTTTCCATCTTTTCGTGAGACTTCGTTAGCAAAGAGATCCAGATGGTCTAGTCTTTGTCCATAGGCTTCAACCGTCTGCGAATCAGGTCTTCGTTGTTCTCGATCATGTCGGTTGGTTTCTCACTCTGTCCTTCCCCTTTTTGGTTTGATCAAAAAGAAAGTAGTGAGGTGGGAAGTCGAGATCCAAAGTCGATCGATATCGCCTGTTGAGATCTCAAGAAATGTATAAACCTTGAGCTTGAGCGGTTAGAATTTGAACCTTCGAGATCGCCTCGATCTTGACAGATTCCATGGCGAGAGAGTGTAATAATCGGTTTGTCAAGTTTCTCTTCATCAATTCTAGCTTTTCAAAGGAGCATCGGAAAAGAAACTTGTTGTTGATCCACCAATCGACTTGTCATCAACTGATTTTATAAGTTCGGCGACCACGGTGGTCACAATTTGGGAGAATCGATCTTTGATTGCCTCAATCGGGAAATAGCCAATTCCCTTTGATCTGTTATCTCTTTGAGGCCAATCTGCCTCGATCGGCTATCACTCCTCAACTTCTTCTTTTCAGAGATCTTTGAGACAAGATCGATCTCCCGAAGTTGATCGTGGTGATGTGAGATGTTGGAATGTTTTTATGTCACGGATCTCTTTTCATTGTTTTGCCTCCAGTGGTTGGTCATGAATGCGGCACAGTTCCACTATCATCGGCACTCACTGCATCCTTCATTGTAGCATCTGCCAGAGCTTCTTCCGTGATCTTGATTCTCTCCTTGTTCGAGCAACCCCGGCTTCATGTGGATCGAGCTTTGATAGATTCAAAGAAGTTATCGGCTTCGGTGGTGATCCTACTTTTTAGCAATTTCCTCATATCGAAATCAAAATCTGCAAACTCATCGGCACCGCCCATCTGCTCAATAATCATTATAAAATTTGAGAAGCTTTTTAATCGAAGATCTCTCGGTGAGGATCTCCATAACTTCCTCTCTAATAGCGGGATGAGCGACCGATTCTGGATACATCTCATCAATTTCTCGTTCGATTTGCATTACGACCATTTTCCCCGTGATGGTCTTTGATGATCTAGACTTCGAGAATTGTCTCCTGGGTCGTTTCAAGTTGATGAGATGTGGAGAGTTGTGGTGGTGCTTGAGTAAGCGGAAGTTGTCCGATTGGCTCGACTGCAGAGGTTCCATTGTAGAGGCGGTCTTGGTAGTTCTACAGCGAGTAAGTTTTACAGTTCATGAGCGATGTAGTTTGAGGTTGGCGGGGGGGGGAGAAAGGAGAAACATGCTTTCGGCCGACCCGATGAGTCGGCGGTGAATCGGTCGAGTTGGAGGAAGGAAAAGCGTTAATCTCCGTCTTTCTTCCCGAAATGTTCTGCGAGCTCTCGGCTTGAGAAGCACTGTCGATTTTCACGATTTTGTGGTGCATCCGAGTACGTTACGGCGCTCCTTCTTTATCGACTCATCTTCTAGAAACAGAGTCATGGAGGCTCTTCGCCTTCTTCGCCTCTTCTCCAGGCTTCTTCACCGATTTTCTTTTTTTTTTCGGGGAGCATCCGGTGTGGACGGTTGCTTCCTTTTTTCCTTTCTTCAGTTTTGGAGGGGTGGGCCGCATATCATCATCAGGTGGCCCATATATGGCTGAAGTTGTTGTGAGGAAGGCCTTGTAGGACTTCAGTCCATTCCCATTCAGCGTTTGGCAGTTTGTCTTTCAAGATAACTGCAACCTTGTTGAGATTGCGATCCTCTTCTTGATAGACTGCCTCCATTCATTAACTCCAAATTTCTCATGTTCTTGGAGTAGAATGGCTTTTAGGAACCCATGCCAATTGATGTTCTTGGCTTCATTAATTATTGATCATCTTTGTCTGATTTGATGGATGTAAGAGCATCTAGGGTGAACGAAATACCCATGATTATTTTTGACAATATGTCAAACAACGAATCGTATTTCCTCTTGAGCATTGGTCCGGATAAAACCTGCGGTCCGATGTTTGTCGACCTCTACGAAGAGTTCGTTTACGATCGGCTCATCTTCATTCTCCCTTGTAGTGAAGCGGCGAGATTCGGCCTTTTTGGCAAGTCGAACAGACGAGTTATGTCGCGTTAAATCGATCGATCTCTTCTCCGTTGACCGACGAAAAGTAGTTCTTCTCTCGGGCGTCCAGTATCCACTCTTAAATTCCTTAGGAATTCAAGTGCTTCATCTTTGCATCCTTTGGATTGCGAGTGAAAGCGTATGATATTTCTCAAGACCTCCTTTCTTGAATTTGCTCCACTTCCATTGATTCCGGATCCCGAGTGATATTAAACGCATTTAACTTGTCATCGACAATCTTAGATTGCCCGATTCATATAATTGCACATTATCTTTCCCATACCGTGAGTGGCCATCTACAATAAGATATACTTGATTAAAGTTGTGCATAAACATGAAGATATCATATATTGATTATCAGACCTATACTCAGGCCTAATAATCGATAAACACATGCGAATACTAAGAAACAATAAAGCATAACACAGGATACCATCGATTGACAAAATCTTTAAGATCAATGGATTTTAAGGAAAAAGATTCATCAAATAATCAGAAATTACCAGATTCTGTTGAAACTTAAGAAAAACACTTTGAATCGCAGAGAAGTAATCTGGAGAGTTTTCAGAAAATAAATCGCAAGTTTTGTGAATTGAAAAAACTCTGGTAGGGTTTTTGATGAACCTTATAAAGATGAGGAGGGAAAAAAAAGACAAGATTTTGGAAGATCAACCGTTTGAAAAGATTAAACGATCCAGATTAAACGGTTTTGATCGTATGGTCAGGAAAAAACACGTACGAAAACCTTTTGGATTTAAAAGCGCATTTTGTAGCAATTAATACAAGTACCCCAAGTCCGCATTAAATGATTTGCAGGGAATACGTCACAAATGTAATGCGTACAGTAAGGTAAATAATATCAGATAAGATCAAATAAGTAAGCAAATAACAAGGGAAAAGAAAAGCGTATCTGGTTGACTGATATTGCAATCAGTCAATACCACTTTTAGGTCCTTGTAGTTGATTTCACTTGTTGATCTTAGTTTTTTGCCTAAACCTTATAATTTCCCAACTGATCTTTTCAACTGATCTGTTTCACTATGCGTCTGATTTCCCCTTTTTCTGATCCTCCTCGATCAGTTGAAGTTCCCCCTTCAACTGATATTCCAGATCTTTCCTTGACTGATATATCTGAGTTGTTGAGATATTCAAGCTTGACTGATCCTCCTCATCTGATCAGTTCGTATGTAATCAGATTTCTGTTGACCTAATCTGAATCTTCTCAGATCAAGCCAATTCTTGGGATAAGTGTTACCGCCAAAACTTAGTCTAGAATAGTAGTCTCTATTCCCTAAGTTGGCACGATTTGACATGTGTAATTATAGTCTGAATATTTCGATATGTCAATCCGCCAGAATTTATCCAATTATCATCCGCGTGATTTCTACATTTTGTCCTTGTGATGCAAATTTCTCTAAAAGGCTTTTTTGAAGTCAAATTTGCATTTGCACCCTTGCTTGACCTCTATAAATTGGACCAATGTTTTTTACACAACATAACCCATTCACCATACTTATCTTCTTTGTAGAATCATGTATCCCGGTGAACCCTTATTTCCCATGAGAATTCCGTGAAACACCTTTACCCTTTTTCAATGATTTCAAACTCTCAAAATCAACCCTCAATATTGTCCCTTTATTTGTTTTTTCGTGCCATCAAAGATTTCACATACAATTGTTGCTAAAACTTTCTACCACCAAAGCGGCTCTGTTTCATGCATAAATCGAAGAGACACTCTCCTAACCGTATGCACCTTTGTGTGTTTATCGAGATAATGGAACTAGCATCAACAGACTCGGTCGATATAAAACATGAGTTTGATATACGGTCTGGATCAGACAACAGCTGATCTTCGTATATCAACTCAATTTTTGCATGCAACACATGTGCCCATAAGGTCTTTGAACCACTTTCTTGGCACATGTGCTCCATTTAACAACCGAGAGCCCATTGACTTCAGTCTCTAAGGGCTCTCGGCTTAAATCCTATCAATGCCGCTCTCACTCCACCGGGTTTTAGCCCGACTAAAGCGGCTTTAGGATTATTTCAAAGCCTCTCTCACCCTTGTTAAGTGGGGAAAATGAGAGCATCGATTTAAAATCTCTCTCTCTCCCGCTCTTCTTGGGTTTGGATGAGGGTTTAGGGTTATAGGTTTAGGGTTTTCGGTTATGACTTATGTACTGACCTCTGGGTCCTTTGTACTTGTAACTTGTAATGTAACCTGACCTTCGTGTTTTTATCAATGAAAATTTCTATTATTCCATTGTTGTGTAAATTTTCTGCTTTCTTATGCGATTGTAGGCTTTAATCTGTGAATCTTGCTTGTTGAATATCAAATTTAATCGACTTACAAAAAGATGTAAAATAACCAAACCGATTTAATCGATAATCCTTTTAAACCGAAAGGCGGCTAATCTGATAAACCTTAACTCGATCGATTCGCTATCGGTTCCTTGGGCCGATCTTCTTATCGATTGAGATACCAAATTCAACTAATTCCTCTCAACTTTGGTTAGTCTCTTAACCACCGGTTACGAGAACAATCCATCAAGCATTTTAGGTGCTTTTTCTCCAAGATCCAGAAGCCCTAGCTCATTGCACAATTCTCTGAATCTGATCTCAGCTAGTGGTTTGGTTAGAATATCAGCTTTCTGTAAATCAGTGTGAATCTTTTCCATTCTGATATTCTTCTTTTCAACATGATCTCTTATAAAATGATGTTTGACATCCACATGCTTGCATCTTGTATGTAGAATGAGGATTACGAGTGATTGCAATAAGACTATTACTATCACGTAAATATAGGTACATTCTTAGCTACAATGTTATAATCCCTCCACGACTAACTAAGCGGGCGGCGGTTGGGAACAAATAAATTCCTCGCAACCATATATTACGCTTCGGTAGTAGATGTCGCGAATCGATGTCCGCTTTTTTTGAAAACCACGAGATCGGTTTACTTCCTAAAAACGACATGTTCCCGAGGTTGATTTTTCATCAATCTTGCAACCTCCATAATCGTAATCGAGAATACCCACTAAGCTCTAGATTATCATCGATGGGTAAAATAAACCAAGGTTTATTGTCGCCCTTCAGATACTTAAGAATCCGCTTAGGCGCTTCTAGGTGGCTTTGCATTGGATTTGCACGAATCGCACATACACCTACCGCAAGGTGATATCTAGTCTGGCCGGGCGGTCGGTATAATAGAGATCCAATGAGAGCCCTATATTCTTTTCTCGATTTGTTTTACGACCATCCTCGTGCGGATCCATCTTGAATCCAAATCATCATAGGAATTTTGGCTTCCTTGCAATTTTGAACTCCAAACTTAGCCAATAAATTCCTAGTGTACTTTGGCTGGCGAGATGAATATCCTTCAGACTTTTGCTTCACTTGTAGACCCGAAAAATAATTCATCGACCCATCATGACATCTCGAACTTCCCTTGCATCGGTTCTTTGAATCTTTCACATAGACTCTTGTTGGGAGATCCGAAGATGATGTCGTCCACGAGATCCGAACCATTATAATATCTTCTCCATCTTCTATTCTCGAATAAGGTTCTCGTCCCATTTGTTCCTTTAGTGAACCCATCCGATCAAGAACTCGAGAGAGTGTATCATACCGAACTCGAGGAGCTTGTTTCCAAACCATAAAGAGCTTTTCTTAAACGGGTACACTTGGTTGCTCTTTTTCGAAGCTTCGGAGGTTGTTCGACATAAACTTCCTCTGCTAGTACCCCGTTTAAGAATGCACTCTTTACGTCCATCGATACACGGTGAACCCTCTGTGGGGAAGCATATGCCGAAAAACCCGAATGGCTTTTAAAGAGCGACCGGGTGCAAAGGTCTCATCATAATCAATTCCTTCCGATTGAATACCCCTTAGCAACAAGTCTTGCCTTATTTCTGGTGATGACATTTTTCTCATCTCTTTGTTCTTGAAAACCCACCGTGCCAATTCGTCTTGATGATTTGATCCGTCACCGGTTCCCCAAACTTGGTTTCTCTCGAACTGCTCCGGCTCCTCCTGCATGGCTAGAATCCGACTTTGCATCTTGTAGAGCTTCCTCTATTGTTGTTGGTTCCTTCATAGACAAATAACAAACAATACATGGCACTTTTACCAATCGATGTCTAGTTTTAACTTTATCGGATGGATCTCCGATAATCGGATCGGTTGGATGACCGGTTATCCGTGTCCTTCGCTCGATTTGCGTCGGTTTGGAGAACATCATCCATTTCGATAAAGGTTCATTACTAGCGGCGGGAGTGGTGCAGATTTATGATCCACTTGATAAGAACATGTCTCGGTGATGTTGGACTCATCATGTGTTGATGTCGTTCGTAGGAACTTCAGTGTTCCCGAACCGGATGGTTCGAGCTTGATCTTATCTCGGTATTGCCGAGCTTCTTCATCGGCAGGTTTTTCGTACCTTAGGATCCGAATGATCCGGTGAATCGGCTAGATGGAATGTATCTTTTTACGATTTACGATCCTTTTTCCTTGATCGTTAGTGATCCATTTTCCGAGCATCGGGTAAAGATTGATCGAATGCGTCTTGTTACATGCATTTCTCTTGTTAGGAGGATGCTTCATCAAAGACTACATGGGGTGTTTCTTCCACAACTAGGGGTTAAATGCATTTTGTAAACCCCGAAAGCCTTTTAGATGAGGAATATCCTAAGAATATACCCTCATCCTAGACTTGGCCTCAAAAGTCTTCAACCCCGACTCTTCCCATTGTTGTGTATGAAACACTTACACCCAAAAACATGGAAGTAAAGAACACGAGGTTTTACGCCCTTCCACAGTTCATAGGGTGTTTTGTAGTGAGCCTTAGTCGAGAAGACATTTGTTACGAGTATGACATGCGGTGTTGATTGCTTCCGCTTAGAAAGCGGCTTGGTATCGCATGTTCAAATTTAACATCGTGCGGCGAGCAACTTCTTTGAGAGTCCTGTTCGCCGCTGCTACTCCATTCTCATTGCGGCGTTCTTGCGGTGATGTCTCATCTTCAGATACCAAACTTAGAGCAAAAATCGGTTATAAAAGAGTTCGAAAATTGCATACCTTTATCGATCTCGATTTTTTACTACATTGACACCCTTCTCATTTTGTAATCTTTTTAGCGGCTCGGGTATCTTCGTTTATCGCCTCATTCTTCTTATGTAAGAATATTACCCGTAAACTTGGAATAGTCATCCACGATTACCCGAGTATATTTGCGTCCACCGAGATTGACGGGTGTAACCGGGTCCGAATAGATCCATATGAAGCAAGCTGCCGGTACTGATCTTCGGATGCCGGTCCAGAATTCCTTTGAATGAAGCTTTGACTGTTTTCCTTCCGGCATGCAAAGACATGTCCGATCCTTTGAAAATACTTCATTCGAAGTCCTTCCACTAGAGACATCCTTGCTATCTTATTAAGAGTTTTAAAGTTCGGATGGCTCATTCTTTTTTTGCGAGCAAATGCTTCTTTTGGAACTCTTGACAATCGGCATGCATTTCTTGGGCAACTGTTCCAATCACCGTGTAGATCGTCCCTTTCCTTGAACCGATTAGCAAAATCTGTTGAGTGGCTCGATTCTTGATAGTGCATTAATCGATTCGAGAACTCAACACCGAATCCGTTGTCGCAGAATTGTGAAACCGATAATAGGTTGTGCTTGGACCTTTGATATCTGAGACTCCGATTACTTGTACATCATCATTCTCTAAGGTTCAAATCCTTTGGTATAACCAAAGTTATCATCACCGAAATACACGCTGGCCTTTTACGTTCTATGTAAGAGCCGAGGAGGTGTTTGCTTCCATCATGTGCCTTGAGCATCCACTTGTCGATGTACCCGGATAGTTGCTTGCACACCTCCTTTGTTGGCGCACCCACGCGATCCTGCTGACCAAATCGGGCTTTAGGTACCCGCTTTTGGATTGGGTCTGAGGGGTTAGGATTAGTTTTGGGGATCCATACAAATAGAGCACTTCTATTGAGATCGGTTAGATCGAAAGGCGATTTGTCTCCCATACCTATCAACATAATCATACGTCTCTTTATATGCTTTTCGATTAGTATGATTATTAGTGTGAACCTTGATGACTTAGAAGACTTGGGATTTATCTTTTTACGTTTGTCTTCCTTTCATCCAAAGGTTCGGTCTGCGAAACCCTAGATTTACGATTATAGGGGTAGATGCATTTGCTACCATCAAAAGATTCATATCTTTTTGGCATATGTGGTTTTTGCAGTTTACCTAAAGCATGCTTATTAGGCAGCTGACCTTGATTGGGTCTCAGATTAGACTTCCCTTTTACAGGTTATCTTTTTTCGATACGATCCGTTGATCGAGTTGAGGTCTCTTCGTAAGAACCGGGTTCTTCTCGCTGATTCCTCTCGATGATGTTTTACCGATTTAGGGTCCATTTATGTTCCTTCGGTTGGCACCTGCCTTACCTACTCAACCGGTCTTTTTCCCTTATTAGATACAAGTTTGGCTTTTGGTGTATCTTTGTCAGAAACTCGTCTGATTACACCCTTTTGAGATGAATCGGTAGGGGCTTTTGAGGATGTGGAAGGGTTCTCATACCCAAGTCCTTCTCTTATTAATCGTTGTTGAAAATAGGTGTTCATGTCTTGAATGGTTTTAGATGATTTTGTAAAAACTTCTATTTTCTTTTGCAGATTATCCTCGAAGATTTTAGACTCTTATGCATTAGGAACAACTCATCAAATTTAAACTTAGGATTTTTGAAAGTCATCACTTTCTTTGTTTGTTAATAACCACCGATCTTTGATCCGCTTCTCCGATCGAAGCTTTAACTTTCGAATGTTAAATTCCTCGGTTTTCCTTTTTTTATTGATTTAAGTTCGAGAGGCTTTTATTGAGATCATTCTCTTTAGCAAAGCTGATTATTTATGATCCTCGGCTTGTCATTTTCGAACTTCCACTATAGCATAAGTGTCTCTTGCATTGGAGATCCTCAAGCAATTGCTCGAGTAAATTTGCCGGTCAATCTCCCGGCGGGTGTAAAGCGGGAACAAAGCGGGTTTGGAGGTTACCTCAGTTGGTCCTCCCCGACCATCAGGCCGATCTCATCATCATCCGAAGAAATATCGGATCTTCATTTTCATAGAAGTCAACAAAGACTCTCTTGTCCGGGCAATCTTCTCTGAGGAGTATCCGAGAATCCTCGAGGGGCGATAGGAATCGTCGATTCTGATGTGTCGATAACCATGGCTTTTACGTCCTGTCTTGTTTGCTCTCTTACATTCTCTTTTCTTCCCTTTCTCTTGGCGTTAGGTGCAGGCGTCTGCTTATTTGTAGTGACCTCGGCTTCTCACGGTTGAAGCCTTTCCTTTGATCCATCGAACCTTTCTTCCGGTGAATCACTCATCGTATGATCTATCGGTGACTTCCTTTTCGATAGTAATCCGAGCTTCTTCATGTCTTCGATTGGTTATCTATTCTTTCATCATTTAGATTATCTATTTTCCTTTCATCTCTACGTGATCTCTCCGATCATTAGATCTCAGTTCTTTCGGAGATCTCGTTGGGTGATCTCCTATCTCTTCCTCGGCTATGTTGATAATCTTTATAAAATCTTCGATACTTACCAAGTTGAATATTTGATTTTTCTAGTTTCTGGTATAGCGAATGACTGTTCTCGCCTGACTTATGATGTTTCCAATGGGTTCATTGGTCTTTGATCTCTTCTTTGGTTGCCTTAAAAAGCAAGCGATTTAGAAGTTGAGGCTTCAATGGTCACCTCATCTTCATCTCCGCTTGTCCTCTCTCAATTAAATCGAACTTCGTGAGCTTTAAGGCTCAAGAATGAGCTACTTGGCTTCATTTTTGAAATGTCTTGGCAATCCTTGATTACCGTGACTTTCATATCCCATTTCTTGGTAAGAGATCTTAATATCTTGTAGTTGATATCTTTATCGGACATCTCTACCAAGTTCTCGAACTTGTTTATTGACATTGTAATCCTTCCATCAAGTTCGTTGATGGTTTTCGTTGGCAACATCTTGATTTTTTGAACTTCACCGGTTAGAACTTGTAGACGCATTGTCTTTTATCTGGTCATTTCCCTCGATATATCTCATTAGAGTATCCCACATTGCTTTTAACGGTTTGAGATACTTAATCTTTTCCTTGGTGACCTTATCCATTGTTTTCATGATAATATGCCTTGCGATAGTATCTAGAGTGTCTTGACTTTCTTTCCTCTTGCATCCATCAAGGTTTGAAACTTTTTCAAGCACAAGACTTCCCGGGGCAAAGTCTGGATCTCCTCCAACTGCAGGGTTGTCGTAATAAATGATGATGGGTCATCTTTTCGATGACTTCCATCATTCTGCCGCTTATCGAACCTAGATGTTTGGAGATATATATGGCCCAATCTGCATACTCATCGATTGAGAACTTCGGCAGATCATGATACATACCTGAGGTGTTATCCATGCAGAGTGATTTTGGAAAATGAATGAGTTTTAAGAAGGTTTTTCAAGATCAGTTTAGTTGACCACAAAGATTCTTCCTCAAGAATCGATGATACACAAAGTCAGTGGTCTGTAGAACCAACTGCTCTAATACCACTTGTAGGTCCCGAACGGGTTTTGTGAGGGCAGAAGTCTAGAGGGGAGGGGTGAATAGACTTCTGAAAACTTTTTGTGCAGATCAGGTGTGATGGCGTATAGCTTTGATCAGTCTTGAGTGAATCGGTTTGGATCGATAACCAACTTACTAATCGCTGAAGGCGGAACCGATTCGAACTATCGGTTTAATGATGTGTCTGGTTAAGTTTTTACCCGTGTGAAAAACAGGTTTTGATAAATCAGATTCCAAAGTTAGTCTTTTAACCAGTTGACTGAAGTGTCAAGCTTGATCAGATCAGAAGCTTGGTGCTAGCCGATCTCAACTTAGAATATGTATCTGCTTTAAAAGTTGTGTGCGATTGTGTAAACAGTTAATCAAAGCAGTAAAGGCACACAAGATTTATAGTGGTTCGGACAAACCAGTCCTACGTCCACTCTTCCCTATCACAAGGGGCACCAACTCTTAGATTTTTGTGTTAGTCCAACACAAGATTTTGCAAGCAGATATTTAAGGAGTTCTCACTCAACCGATCCCAGAAATCAGAACTAGAAACCCTAGTCTGAAATCTTGCTAAACAACTTAATCTAACTTTGGGTTTGGATAAGATTGTTTTGGTTCCAACTATGAAATCTTTTCTAGTGTTTAAAATAGTCTATCAGCTAGATGAAAAGATTTCTATGCTAAGAACTTATGGGATGAACACTATAAAAATTAACTTCAAGTTCGTGGTTCTTCGTGCGAAATCGATAATTGCTTGAGCTTCTTGATCGTTTTCAGGGTTTCCACAGTCTTCACTCTGAAGTGTGATCCCGTATTTATACACCTTGAAATCAAAGAGCCGTTGGAGAGCAATTAAATTCGGGCTATATTTGGTAGACTTGCGGGGATTGATGTGACGTCTTTAAATGGCATGGCATGGCCAGCGTGAATTTGTATTTTATAGCCGTTAGAAGCGGCGCCAAATCCGTAATTGCCGGCTCAGATCATCGTGTCTCGTCCTTATTGGTTATGAGACGCCTTTTAGGTGTTGTTCTTCCAACTAAGGTTGACATTCTTCTTGTTCGAGATCATCGGCGTATGGTAGGTGAAACATCGGTTTTCACGGTGAAATGATCGATCGATCAAGGTGGTCGATCTGCGATGGAGTCTTACGGTGCGGTTGACTTAGCTTCAACTAGCGGACTCGTGATGTAGGTCTTCCGTCCGATCTTCTAGAAGTCATCCGATCTTCAAGTATTACGAGTTTGAGCTTTATGACTTCAAATTGAGATATCTGACTAGATCAGATCGATCTGATCTTCTGTTCTTCTCTTGCATTCTGGCCTGTCGGATATCAGTTGTTCTTCATATCTTCAGATCTGACCTATACATATTGAGGTTCTCCCTCAATATGTGACCTATCTATTACATCAGTTGTTCTATACAGTAATTATCAACTGGTATTCTATAAACGATAATATAAACATCAGTCAGCTAACAGGTCTGACTGGTCCTATTACATGTGTGTTTGGAACTTTTATCAAAACTATAAATTTCCCAACACTGTTTTATACAGCCAATGTTGCACTTTTCATCTTTTTCTTTTCTTTTAATACACTTAACTCATATTGATCCACCTTTTGAAAAGAGAACATCGTAGTAGCGAACTCCGTGTCCCACAGTTACTTAGTGGATTATGAGCAAATTGATGTTATATCAATCACCTTTTGAAAAGAAGACATCGTAGTAGCGAACTCCGTGCTCCATAGTTACTCAATGAGAGATTACATCCAATGTGTGTATCTTTTCTTTTCTTTTTGTGCATTTAAGAAATGTGTGTCCAGAAAATCACAATGACTTGACTCAATAAGAATTTAACTCAAAATCATATCCAAACCATGAGAATCGATCAAATCAACCAAGTGCTACAAAAATCAAACCAAATGTTGCTTCAAATGTTGTAACATTTGTTGCAACATCCATCCTACAGAACTCAGATAGTACACAAACCAAGAGATTTCCTCAGAAAGGAAAACCTCTCATGATCAAGGGCTTAAGTAAAAATATCAGCAAGTTGATTATCAGTGTGAACATACTTTAACTTCACAATTTCCTTTTCAACAAGGTCTCTTATGAAATGATGTCTTATACTTATGTGCTTGTTAAGAGAATGTTGTACTAGGTTTTTAGAAATGTTAATAGCACTAGTATTATCACAAAACACAGTCAGAATATCATTCTCAAGTCCATAGTCATCAAACATCTTTTTCAACCACAAAAGTTGTGTACAACAACTACCAGCAGCAATGTACTCAGACTCTGCAGTAGATTGTGAAACACAATTTTGTTTCTTACTATGCCAGGAAATCAAGTTGTTACCCATGTAAAAGCATCCACCACTTGTGCTTTTCCTATCATCAATGTCCCCAGCCCAATCAACATCACTATACCCAGTCAGTACACTGCTTGTGTCCTTTGTATACCATATACCAAGATCTGTTGTTCCAGCAACATATCTGATAATCCTCTTCACAACATTCATGTGAGATTCCTTTAGATTAGCTTGGTACCTAGCATATACACAAACACTATACATAATGTCAGGTCTACTAGAGGTAAGATAAAGAAGACTACCGAACATAGATCTGTACAGTGTGTGATCAACATCTTGACCAACACTGTCTTTGTTCAACTTCTGAGTTGATCCCATAGGTGTTTGCTTCGAATTTTCAAGACCAAATCTCTTAACCAGGTTCTTTGCATATTTGCTTTGGCAAATGAAGATTTCATCATCTTTTTGCTTGATCTGCAGACCTAGAAAGTAATTCAAGTCTCCAACCATGCTCATCTCAAATGTAGATGACATTGCCTCAACAAATTCATTCAGCATTTTGTCTGATCTTGCTCCAAATACTATGTCATCAACATATATTTGTGCAATCATCAACCCTTCATCAACCTGTTTAATAAACAAAGTCCTGTCTGCTTCTCCTCTAACAAAACCAAACTACAAAAGAAAGTCAGTCAATCTGCCATACCAAGCTCTAGGAGCTTGTTTCAAGCCATACAATGCTTTCTTAAGCTTATAAACATGATCAGGATAGTGGGGATCTTCAAATCCTAAGAGTTGTTCAACATAAGCCTCTTCAACAAGTATATCATTAAAAAATGCAGCCTTTACATCCATTTGATGCAATTTGATATTGATAAAACACGCAATAGCTAACAGCAATCTAATAGATTCAATCCTAGCTACAGGTGCAAATGTTTCATCAAAATCAATACCCTCAACTTGAGTGTATCCTTGGGCAACCAATCTAACCTTATTCCTTACTATGTTTCCAGACTCATCAGTTTTGTTCTTAAAAATCCACTTAGTTCCAATGACATTAGTGTTATCAAGTCTACTAGTGTCCAAACATCATTCTTTTCAAACCGATTAAGTTCTTCATGCATAACATTTATCCAATTTTCATCATTTAAGGTTTCTTTGACATTTTTAGGCTCAATTACAGAATGATAACATCCAGAATTAACCATGTTGCATATAGAAGACATACAAATAGATCTTACCACATCCTTTGAGCTTACCCTTCTTCTAGTTTGTACTCCAACAGAAGAATCACCAATGATTTGGTTTGGAGGATGACTTTTCATGATTCTCGATATGGTACCTTGTCACGAAAGTATTGTATTGAGTATCGTCAACTTTTCTCGTTTTTGGATTTTCGAGAGAATGTTGTCCCGGATGCCGTGGCATTAGGTGTAACATCCTTTGAATTTCCAAAATTTCCGATTCTAGCAAAATCTCAATATGCTCGGATTACATCTTCTTCAAGATTTTTTCCTCGCTATGTTAGTTTGTATCATCAAAAACAACATTCACAGATTCTTGAACAGTGTTTAACCTAAGGTTGAAAATTCTATGGGCTTTACTATTTCTACAATAGCCTAAGAAAAAACTTTTGTCACTTTTAGAGTCAAACTTTCGAAATTGATCTCTATCATTCGAATGTAACACACACAACCAAACACATGAAAGTATTTGATTTGATTTCTTGTTGTTCGTAATCTCATAAGCGTTTTTGAACTTTGTGGCCTCATAAAAAGTTCTCATTAATAATATGGCATGCAATGTATATCTTTCCCCAAAAACCTTTTGAAAGATGTTTAGCTTGCAACATTACCTAGCAATTTCTTGAAGAGTTCTATTCTTCCTTTCAGCTATTCCATTTTGTTGTGGAGTTTTAGGAGAAGAAAACTCATGCATTATACCAATCTTTTCACAGAAATCAGAAAATAAGCTATTTTCAAATTCCCTACCATGATCTGACATAATCTTACTCACTTTTAAGTTGTATATAGTTTTAAACCTTTTATACAAAACCTTAAAAACAGCAAAAGTTTCAGATTTTTCTTTCAAAAACTCAATCCAGGTATATCTAGAGAAATCATCTACCACAACCAATGAATACCTTTTACCTCCAAGACTTTCTGTTTCAATAGGACCCATAAGATCCATATGTAGCAGCTCAAAACACCGTGTTGTCGAACAATGTGACAACATTTTGTGTGACACTCAGATCTGTTTATCTTTCTGACAAGAACCACAAATCATGGTTTCTCCAATATTCAACTTTGGTAAACATCTTACAGCACCAATCTTCACAAGTTTCTGGATATTCCTGTAGTTAACATGTCCATGTTTTTGATGCCATAAAACTTTTTCAGCATTATTGGCAAGATTGCAAACATTTGTTAGTTCCAATAAGATAACAATTATCAATTGACCTATTACCAGTCATAAGACACTCATTTTCATTATTCAGAACATAACAAGAATTCTTATCAATCTTGACATGCAAATTGTCTTCACATAGTTGACTTATACTAATCAAATTAGCAAGCAAACCTTCAACATGTAAGACATTAGACAGTTTAGGAAATCCTTCAACATTGAGAGTACCTTTCCCAACAATTTTCCCTTTGGAACCACCACCATAAGTGACATTTCCTCCATCAAATTTCTCATAATCAGATAGGAAATTCACTTGACCAGTCATGTGCCTAGAACAACCACTGTCAAAGTACCATAAACCGAGCACACATGCTTTCGAGATGTATACACAACATTACAAGTCACATCTTGTTTCTTGACACATTCGGTTTAGCAGATTGTGACTCGAAAAACTTGACTTTTAACACCTTCATGTCCTCTTTCAATTTTTCACAATATGGACGAATATGACCATGACCAGAACAATAGTGACACACATACTTCTTTTTCTTCTTGTTAATGTGAGCTTTTGTTTCCACTGAAGTTTTGACATTTGTCTTTTCTCCAGCTTTAACAAATTTCACAGATTTAAAGCTTTTAGAAGTAGTTTCATAACCAAGACCAGTAGTATCAAATTTACCAACCATCAAAGCATCTTTCAACATTTCTGTTCCTTTGGCATATTTCTTAAAACACAGAGTTGAACTTTTCAATTCTTCCTTTAGTTTAGAAATTTTCAAATCCTTTCTTGTTTAGACAACTTCAAGTTTGGTTAGTGAGTCTCTCAAGTCATCATTTTCCTTAGTCATCTTTAATTTTTTGTCTTTTTATATCTAAATATATAAATTACATAATGTTTAAGTTTTGAATTTGTATTGTTCTCTCTTTGCTGTTCTTTGAACCAAAAAAAAAAAATAGTATAACTAAAAATAGGATTATATTTATAATTATAAGTAGACATGCCGGTTCCTTTAATCCAAAAGAGAAAAATAAAAGAACTTGGTACCCTCAAGAGATTCGAACCTAGAAGGTGCTCAAGTGGAAACAAGGCTGCAATCATTTCAGCTAGCCATACAAACATTGAAATTATACTTGCATAATTATTATTATATAATATATATATGTATATATACAAATATAATTTTAGGCCACTAAAAATTCACAAAATTTTCGGGCCCGAGTGGATTGACTCATTTGACTCAATGTAAGCACGGCCCGGCATCAATTATTTACTTATTTTAAGAATTGACGTTATTTAAAATTCAATAATATATTATAAATTCAAGTGATATTTAATGCATAATAATTTTCACATGTAGCGACTAGTTTTTTTAAGCGATTGATATAACTTTTTCATTAAAATTATTACCACCTTTTAAGATGAAGTGTATCACTCTTAAAAAATATGGAATTTATTATTTTAAATTAAAAAATTGAAAATCAATAATCAGATTGCATGTCATACATGCCCACGCATATTTTTTTCTTTTTGCAACAGGATGTATTATTTATGGGTGTGTGAGTGAGTCAAGTCTCCTCACGAGCTACTCATACTTGATTGAAAAAAATCTCGAAATCCACTTGAATTTAATTGAGTCAAGCTCAAATTTGAGCTATTTGAGTAGTTCTCGAGCTCGAATTCAGGCTCAGAAATAGTAGGCTCGTTAGGCTCGCAAGCCTAATTGAGCTCACATAATTTTACTATTTTACCAATAATACTTTAATTATTTATAAATATATTCTAATTATATGAAAGTGTGCTTTTAGGTTGTGTTTAGTAAAATCGAGTAATGTTACACCAATGTTGTGACACTCAAGGTAACATTCAAAAGACAGAAACAAAGGAAGACTCAGAAACACAACACACGAATTTTAATAAGACTTTGCACAATCTATATCAATATAGATTGTGAAGCCCTATGGCCAAAATCACTATTTATCAAAATAATGAATAAAAAGAGGTTCACAAATCGACCCTCTTGAAACAAGATCAAACATATGATCTAAAGGCTTAAGTGTAATTATACACCGCCAAAGGTGATCTATTCTATGAGTGTTAAAATATCTATCTGAGACTAACACTTTCATATAACAAATCTATCTAAGATTAGCTCGAGGTATTGTAAACCCTACAATTACTCTCTTATGGTAAAATAACTCCACAACAACGACACTATCACTCTGGATGCACTCACGCACTCTACATTTGATGCTTGGTTGTTGCTACGACTGAACAATACACGATATGTAGTAATATTCGGCAATTGATGTGAACATCAAGGTCTTCTCTTTATAGACTTCGTGTATGCCTTACTGGAGCCTCTTTGAAGGATCTAGAAACTCTTCAATCCACTCTTCCATGATCTTTATAACTTGCCCGGATAGTGGGTTCTTCAAGTTAGAAAAACAAATTTTGCATGATCTTGTCCCTTCCACTCGATTTTTGAAGCTTGTGGAACCTTCTGGAATCTTGCAGAACAACCTAGATCGTCAACCTGCAGTCAATAACATCAAAGACAACATTGAACATAGAAGTGTTAGTGGTTAAGAAGAAATGACAAATACTGATGTTGTAATCAAGGTTGTAACATCGGTGGCAACATCAACATTATATATAAAATAAATATATATAATTAATATTTAATCGAGTCGAGCACAATCGAGCTTAAGTATTTCGAGTTTTCCACCGAATCGAGCTCAATTTCAAAAGAATTGAGATCTATCGAGCTCGAGTCGAGTTTCAAGTTTCGAGTTTTTTAATTAAGTCGTGTTCGAGCTTGATACTTCTCGTTATTAAATTCTTTAAAATTATGTCATTGAATGAGTGCAAAATATTTAATTCTTGATGGAGATAATATCTGTTATTTTTATGGTATGGTATGAAACTATCAAAACATTCAGTTAATCTCTGTTATTTTTATTGTATGGTATGAAACTATCAAAACATTCAATTTACAAAATACTATAGGTTGCAGGTGATACATACCCCTACAATTTTATTTTTTTTCTGTAACGGTGCATATAATATAATTAACTGTAAATATTTAAATAAAAGGACAATAATTACATTTATTATGATTTCATTATTTTATACTACTGTTAATATAAAAAAAATAGTTGTTCGATTTAGTGTAAACAAATTGTATCTTTCAGTAAAGTTGCATGATTCTAAAATACATTATGAATGCATGGTGCACTTGGTTACACATGAGACCCACTCTATTTTTAAATACTATTAGTTTCCGTACCGTGGACACATTTGAGTTAGAGTAAAACTTTTATGTATCAAGTTCACACTATGAACTCTAATTCAATATGACCCGTTTTGAGGGATGAGTTGATACAAATTTTCGCCCCCAATCTCATTCCACGCTCATTTGTGTCGTCGCGCAACTGCTTCGCTCATTCCACGCTCATTAGTAGTTGTTCTTGCGCCATCACGCTGCTGCTCTCGCGGTCATTCAGTAAAACTCTCACTGTTATTCAGTAAAAACTCTCAATGTTCTCATTGTTATTCAGAAAAACTCATTGTCATTCGTTAAAATTTTCACTGTTATTCAAACTAACTCTCATTGTTATTCAGAAAAACACTCACTTTTATTCAGTAAAACTCTCATTGTTATTAAGTAAAACTTTCACTGCTATTCAAATTAACCCTCACTGGGGTATTTAGAAAAAATCTCGTTTTTATTCAGAAAAATCCTCACTGTTATTCAGTAAAACTCTTACTATTATTCAAACTAACTCTCAATGTTATGCGGAAAAAGTCCAAAATTGCAAGAAATCAATCCCGAGAAATCAGAATGCTATTGTACTCTGCTTAATCGCGTCGCTTATGTTACATGTTTTCTATGAAAAAGACCGGGTGAGATTGCTGGAAATGACAGACAACATATTAAAAAAAAAGACGAAACAATGAAAATAGTAGTTTTCGGCGATGGTTTTCAACAAAGAGTTTGGCCATCACAATTCAGAGAGTTTCCATCGCGATTCACAGAGTTTCCGTCTCGCAAAAGTAGTTTTGCAGTCACTAGAGAGAAAAATGAAAGAGGCGTGAAATACAAAAATAAACTCAAATGATATATATTTGACCTATTTTATAGTGTATGCGTTAACTTTGACCCGAGTTCAAAACATGAACTAGGTCTACAATTTTTTGTTGAGTTAAAAGGTGCCTTCCGTTTTCCCTCCTTCGTCGGCCCTTGCAGCCTTCCTTTAACAAACCCTCGAGCCTTCTTTGCGCCGCCTTCCTCATAGAAGCACTTGATATACTCCCCCTGTCTTGCAATAACGTGCACAATTTTTTTTTGGTCCGTACCGCAAAAACGTGCGCATTTTCTAAAATGACAAAACACTCGAAGCTTACACACTCACAATACCATTATAATTGATTTAACAAATATCAATAAAGTAAATTTTTTTAATTTCTGTGCTCAAATAGGGGTGACATGTTATCCGGAACGAAGGGAATACTATATATGGAACATGGACATGGATTTATTATTTAATCAGTCTTGTCCTTTTTAGTTTTCACCCTAGCCTCTTGGTACGTGGACATTGGGGGTAGGATGGTAATTTTGACGAAGTAAACGTATGCCATATTTTTCTTTTCTTTTTTATATAAAGCTGATATCGATTCAGTATCTGATAATAATTCATCCAATTCTCGTCCTTTGAGCTCCCGAGTTCAACGCTTCTTCAACTTCTAGGGTTGCGTTTTTTGATGCCGATGATCTCCGCGATTCATATGCCGATCTGATCCTCACCATCTGAGTAATTCTTTCTCCGGATTTGTTTTTCACTTTTCAATTCTTCGCTCGTTAAATAGTTCGATTTGTTGGAGAAGGTATATAAAATTGGGGAATAGTGAATCGAAGAGCATCGAACGATGCATTCGGTGCCTTCCAACCATTTGCTCCTCTTCACGCGCCCGCACGTCGCCTCTTTCTATGGCGGATCGTCTAAACATCGTCTGAAGCATCTTCAGAAAAGCGATCGGCGTGGTAATCTTAGTAGTTAACGTTTTGCCATTAAGTTTTTGTTGATTTTAGGAGCGGTTGTTTTTTTTGAGGCTTTCTTGCGATTCCTACGAGCTATTGTTAAGAGGCTACGTGAGATCAGTTATAAGTTTGACGCGGAGACACCTTTGTTTAGAAATTTAGCCATCGCAATTAGCTGAAATTTCTGGATTTTTGTTGATTTGACGTCGTTTTGATTGAATTCATCTGAGGATTTGTGTCGAGAGCGCTTGTCCACTGCGGGTAATTTCTTGAGGTAATTTATGTTGATTTATTTTTTTATAGGATTATCTATGTGCGTGTTTAAGTTTCTTTGTGATGTTACCTCGCTTGTTTGTTGATGTTTTATATTATTGTTGTGTATTTAATTTTTGGTAATTTTGTATACACAATTTCTCGTTTGTCATTGATGATGTCTGGAGCCCAATTTATTTTGAAAATGATTATTGAGCACGGTGCTTCAGATGAACCAAAATGGAGGATCATAAGTCCAATTGATAGGTATGATAAAGATAATATGAAACTCATATTTGTGATTATAGGTCAAATTCAACGCAATTAATATTTTCTTGCCTAATGTTATAAAGCAGAAAACTTTAATTGGCTGCCACTGATTAAATAAGGCTTGAGTACTTGTAATGAAACTACTTTTTGGTCGTACGAGAAGCATCATGCTATTCCGTTTCTCCATATCATGCCATCTTATGGCACTTAATACATTGAATTAGATTGCTTATTGTTTTTATGGTATTGAGTTGTGCTTTTACATGTATAATCTTTTGATCTTACCTATGTTGGGATACCTGCAGGCTACCTGGCTATAATTGTATTCAGTATCTATGTGGCTCACACTTTTTTTTGCTTTTATAACAGAAGATCAATTTTGGATTTTGCATTTACACCTCCTCTCCTCAGCTGTTTCTGTTTGTAGATGGAAGTCGTCATTCCTCGTAATACATCATCAGCTCGTTTGGATATTTGCAATAGTGGTGGATCTGCGACAGATACACACCATTTAACTCAGTACAACTCAAAGGATCTTTCTATGAATGACCTCCAAACATGTTTATCTGAACTTTTGAACATTGAAGCCATCGGAACATCAACTAATGGCCGTAGCCCGTTTCCCGAGAAAGATGATATAGGCAATGTGGTGAAAGAGCACGAACAGACAGGCTCACACAAAAATATTGCATCTAGTTCAGCTTCTGAGAAATGCTTTAGCAAGTGTGCCACATTTCCGTCTCCTCATGAGCCTAAATCCATAGGCGAGAGAGAAAAGCACGAGGAAGATAGCACTTCTGAAGTCTCTGAACTAAATGGCTCGACTAAACCTTTAAATAAGTGCTATTCACGATCCATATCACTGCCTGTAAGTTTTTAATATGTCTACTTGACAACACTTTTCTCTGTCTTTTTTCATTGTATGAATAATTCTCCTTTGCCAAATAGATATAATGAAATAATGATGTGCTGAATATTCTCAGGTTAGTTATAGTAGTGTACTGACATCTTTTTAGTTCTTGTATTGGCATTACACTGATGCTGTTATTTGACCATGTGACTTTATGGGAAGTAGGGTTTCATCCCATGCTCTCACTTCCGGAGGTATGTGCTTCAAGTGGGATTTTATTATTTTTATTTGGGGGTGGCAATTCGTGTTCGTGTTGTCTATTTTATCTTTCGATAAAAACAAAATTAATTAATTTAACAAGATTTGAGAATTCACGTTTTCGTGTCGTGTCCATCTTGTAGTGCTATCTATCGTTGTAATTTGTGGTGTGCTATCGTGTCATGTCAAGGGTTGCTACACCCATATCTTAATTGGGTTCCAGATGAAGCAGAACATGTACGTTTTAAAAAATTTGGTGGATATAGGTAAAAACACACACCTGGAACTAAATTTTGTATTCAACCATAGTTTGATGACTTTATACCTTCATTCTCATTTTTCTTTCCAACTTCCTGCATCTGACAGATTTAGGTTTTTTTTTTGGTATGATATGCATTAAGTAGGGGTATGGAGAACATGCTATTAACAATGGTACTGTTTTTTTTTCTTTTCTTTTCCTGCTCGATGGTTTCGTCTCCCAGGCTGCATCGAAGGTTGTACCTGCCATAAAAGGTAGCCGTGAAAAGCAAGGTATACCGCCGAAGAAGCTGTCTGTATCGTGGGCCCCAGACGTGTACGATCCCATCCCAACATCTGTTTCACATGTTCCATCAAATAAGAATCGCAGCAACGGGAAGAAGTCTGGGAAGTACAAGCACAAGGGTAGTAGTGGAAAATCTTCACGAAGCAGCAAGGGAAAAGACAAGAAGCAAGTTAGGAAAAACGGAGGTGGGTCCACTAAGCTCAAGCCTTTCCACGAGGACTGTGGGGTCGGTTTCGGTGAAGCCCAGGTGGGGAACGGGGATTTTGATGTGGGGCCTGACCCGTTTTGTGGAAGTAGTTTCCTGAAGAACTCTGTTACGAAGCTGCACTTTCCGGTTGGGGAGGCTACCTGATGCTTGCTTGTTTCTGTTACTGGTGTACATAAATAAATTATAGGTCGAAGTTTGGTTGATCGGTGAAACTATTTTGCCAGAGACGTGTGGGTGAGAGCATTTTGTGAGAAACTTTGGTTATGGTTTTTATCCTACTTTGGTGCTTGGATTTTTTTTTCAGGATTTTATTTTGGTCTTGTTATCTAGTGATACTGGCTCGTACTCTATTATTATTTGGTTAGGGACTTAAAATTGCCTTATATGAGCTTGGAAATAATTTTGCTTTCGGCTTAAATTGCAGGGTTTTGTTCAAAGAAGTTTAATGTGTTTGTATCACGTTTGGAGTGCTTATATGAGCTAGGTTTTATAATCGTAGTTTTGTGGTGCTTCTTCCGATTCTTTGATCACTTGTGCAATGAGCAGTTCACGTAAATTGATTCATACAAATCTTTCACAAAAACATACATAATACAGCTTTGAGTATAGCAAATCAGAAACAGGGTCTCAAGCAAATAGCAATTGGTAAGGTTGTAACAAGTGATGTTCTGGGATAGGAAATGATGGAAAACTGATCAAATTATTCATTCATAGACTAACAGAAACTATGCATAAGATAGATAGTTGGTACGAAGGGGGAACTATTAAGTAGTATACTCCGCGTTTATCTTGACGTAATCGTAACTAAGGTCACAGCCCCATGCTTGTCCTTTCCCAGAACCATCACCTGCAGTTTGTTCAAAACAACGCAATAAGATTGAATAACTACACACCGTGTGTGTCGTAGCTGAAAAAATACGTTTGTTTTTCCGACTCACCAATAGATATCTGAATCACGACCGTTCCATGTTTCTCCCCCGTCTCCCTCAGATAATTACTAGCAGCAGCCCTGCAAAATTAGTTTTTCCTATTACATATCCAACGATAATTTCATTTAAAAGTAGTAACAATTCATTCACAAGTAGCAAGTTAATACCTATCAAATGGGAGTGGTTGGCCATTCTCCATTAACAGAATATCACCAAGCTGTATTCGGAGTTTATTCTGATCGAATGCCACACCTGCATAACCGGCAGCACAAGCTATACGCCCCCAATTTGGATCCCTCCCGTATACTGCAGCCTAAATACATAACACAAGCAATTCAAAATCTGAAAACGGAAAGTACCTACTCCATCATCACATATTATATCAGTCACTACGTGCCTTTGTGAGTGAGGAAGATGCGACTGATCGAGCAACCTTTGCTGCTTCAGCTTCACTGCCTGCTCCACATACTACCACCTACAATTATTATAAAAACATTTGTAATACATGCATATGTTATAAAAACATTTGTAAATAATTATTTTGCAAAACCTCAATCAAGCATGTTGCTCCTTCACCATCCCAAGCTATTGATTTTGCAAGACCTTGCATTACCTGACAAAAACATGTTACCGACACTACGTTAAACACACAGCTTTTCAAATCAAACTACTTTGAAGCACATATTATGTTCTATTTACGGGTGATAGTTTCATCACAACGATGACTACTTGGTAACTAGACGAGTTTTAAATATTTGCTGATAACACCAGCTCCATGAATAAATATCCAAACAGACGCTAAAAACTGAAATACAACCTCATCTGATTATTGACAGCTTTGCTCATCTGATTGTAGTTTGACAATCAATATATGTCTATACGAACATGAAATCCAATTAATATAAAATTATATTACAACTGATTATGTGAAATGGATACACTTACAGCATCAAGACATGCTTGCAGATGTTGTGCATCTGCATTATCAAAAGAAGATATCTTATTTGCTCCTGAAAGGCCGCTAGCCAAAGCAATCACACAATCATTAGTACTCGTATCTCCGTCCACCTGCCAAATGAATAAACATCTTCAAATAAGATTTAAATCTCACCAAATAACTGTTGGAAGAAATACAATAAAGTTTGACACTTACAGTTATTTGATTAAAACTACGCTCCACAGCAACTCGCACCATTTTGCGCCACACATCACTTGTAACTGAGGCATCAGTCGTAATAACCTGCAAAAATTAAATCATTACAAGGTATTATTTAGTTATTCTTTATTCCTATACACAGAAAAAGAAAAAATTAAAAATCAAAAGTACAAACCCCAAGCATTGTAGCCATATTCGGATGGATCATCCCAGAACCCTTTGCCATGCCACCTACTTTTATTTGTTTTCCTCCAACCTGAAGTTCAGAAAGAAAGACAGGATAATGTTGTAATTTATATGTTTTATATGTATGCGTAATATTTCATATTTGTCATTTATTTCTACTTACAAAATTATAATATGATAAATAAATAATATACTTACAGATTTGATAGTGTAATTTGAACTTTGTTTTTCAAACATTTTTTAAATAAAATTTGGCTATAAAGAATAACCAAACTCAGTATCAATCACAAATGGCATGGATAAAAGAATTCAACACACCTCGGATTCTATTGCAACACTTTTGCTCACAAGATCCGTTGTGGTTATTGCTACTGCAGCAGAGTCTGCACTGGATAAATAAAGCTACAACTTTCAGAATGTGTAAAGCAAAATGGGAATAGAAATGCAGATTTTTTTGGATAGTAACGACCATCTTAAATATCTATTTGTCATTTCAATTAGCGAACAATTGAAGTTATAACTTATAATATATCCATATGGAAAATTACCCATGAACAGTTGGTGAAAGCATGTTTATTAAATCTGGGAGTGACTTGAGAAGAGCCTCCTACATGTGACAAAAAATTAAAATATATAAATATATTCATGCATCAAGCATAAGTCTGAATACATACATAATAATGACGACTGGAAATTTACCTTCTTGATACGTTTACCAATCACACCAGTGGATTCAATCAAAACTTGGTTCGGGTAGAGTTGCAGCAACTGTATTTGTTAACAAGTTAATATTTATTTTAGTATTTGTTATAAAGTACTCAAAGCACCATATCTTTCCAGGCAAAAACTTCTAACAACCAATTGCACCGTTGCAATTTTGACTAAAGTTTGCCTCATTCACAAAAATTATTCATTTGAAGAAAAATATTAATTTGTAGGCTAAATACTCTTATAATTTTCATATAACATAGTTTGAGCTGATACGTTGCATCACATGAACTAATAATATTCAACACGTTTTTCTCTATGATTTGCAAAAACATAAAGAAAAAAACAATTTGGTTGATATTTTGGTCAAAATTGGGTAAGAATTGCACCAGAGCCGAAATATTACTCATCTTTCGAATTAACATATATTTTTAAAGACATACCTCAGCCAGGGCATCACAACATTCTATTACATCCTGGTAACCAGCATCACCCTATAAATAATTTAAGAAATCTCAGTTCCATCATCCAACCTGTGCGAGAAAGATCTTGACCAAATCTCGGGCTCTCTCTAATAAAAAATGAGCCACATGTTCAAAATAAGCAGTAGCAATTGCACAAAAAGAGTTACCGTAGCAGCATTTGCTTGACCAGCATTTATCAGTACTGCACGAGCCTGAAATGTTACAGCTCAAACATCAGTCAAGTCATCTGAAGATAATTTCTTCATTTATGATATATCTTTCTTTTATTTATTTATTTATCAACAGCCTGACGGTACATTCCGTCCTCCCTGAATGCTGGCTTATTGAGTAACATACCGTTGATGATAGTTCCAGTGCCTTCTTGCAGTATAACACAGGGGCAGCAGCAACCACATTAGTTGTAAATGTGCCTACAAAATATAAGTTAAAAACAGAATACATGAGTATAAGATATGAGGGAGGCTAAATATATGCATGTATGTGTGTATGCAAACCCTTGAAGTAAGGAGATAGAAACCTGCAGATATGGCATCTACATCACAAGTGATGAGTGCAAGGTCAGGCTTCTCTCCTACTGCTCTCAATCCACCATACATCCCAGCAGCTTTGAATCCCTTTGCAGCTGTAACTCCCCCTGGAATCTACAACTTTCACATACACATAAGTCTTGAACAAACCAAAATTTATAGCATCTTGATTTCTGACAAACAAGTGCTCCCTCCGTCCCACAAAGACATGCTTGATTTCTATTTTCGTCCATCCCACAAAGATAGGCCAGTGACTATATTTAATATATTTTAATGTTTCATTTCCATCTTTTTGCCCCTATCTAGTGTATCTTGTTTTTTTCCCAAATCAATATCTAGGTACTATAACAAGGGTAAAATGGGAAAACAAAGGAAAAATTAAATGTTCTAACTATAATAACTTCAATTTCTTAATCTGTGTGAAAATAACTATATGCCTATCTGTGTGTGATGGAGGGAGTACCATATTATGAAAAGAGAGAAAATTTTGAAGGGCGCTTGGTTCAAAATTCCTCAACGGGAATTGGAATGAACATTTGGTAATTGTGGTGGTTAATGGGATTAAAAGATGATCAATTAACCTTCACCATACTTTATATGAGGTAATGAGACACAAAATAAGTTAATCATTAACCCATTTTGATTAACTACCTTCTCTCCGATAATCATACCTCCTTAATCATTCAACTATTCCTCAACCAACAATCACCTTTTTGTCCCCACTTATTCCAAAATTATAGCACAGTAACCACCATTGAGAGACAACACTTCCTCCAACGTATCCCTTTCATCACGAGGGCGTAGATGGAAAATAAATTCTCATTACCGTCCCCATTGAAGAATTCGAACCAAGCACCCTCTTAATATATTGATCATAGAATACTTAACAACTTTACCCAATTGAATTTATGTTCTCTATTTCCACAATATTTTATCAGATTCAGTGAAACTGTGTGCATTCAGACTCAAACTAAAAGCACCGGATGAATGACTTACATAATACACATATAAATATATAATCCACACACACACCAATACATGCAACAAAGAAATTTACATATTAACTAAAAGAGCATCGAATGTACTTCACCAAAACAAAGCAAAAGCTTGATATGAATTACTAACCTGATTCCATCGCCCTTCTGGCAATACTATTGGAGCTGCTGGTATGTAGTTGTTTGACGCATCTTCACCAGCAGCGCAAAACACTCTGCCGCTCTTCATTCGCAATTGACCAACACTCAAATGTATCTACACAGTATGTCCCAACCAAATTTCCAAAAAAAAAAAAAAAAGGTATTACATACTAATATTCTAAAAAAACACACTCATACTGAAACATACTAGTTGTATAAGTTGGGCTAAATTTTTTCCAAAACTGATACAAACAACTTCTCAACCACGTTATGTATAACTTTTTATTACACTTTTGAATGTGATATTTTTGTTTTGAAGTATTTTTTTTAGTTAAGCCCTTTTCAAATTGTAGCCATTTCTTTTATGGGCTCCTTTTTTCTTTTTTCCACGGGTACTAAAATGTCAGGAATTGCCTTGAGTGTATGGTTCTTTCATTATTGTTCAAACAAGAATTACATGATAGAGTTTACAAAAATATATATATTAAATTCAAGTGCTAAGAAAAGATGAATGTATAAAAGCGTAAGCATTTCATCAAACAGATTGTAGACAGAAAGTTCAAACCTTGGATTTGTTGAGCTCTGAGAATTGGATTCCGATATATTGAGAAACATGTAGAGACATTGTTGAACGTGTGCGGCTACAGACAGAAATGGGCAATAAAAGGGGAGTATTATAATTTCTTCATTTCCAAAGCATTGCAAAATTCAAAAGATTCGAACGTTGAAAGTTGAAGGGTGAAGATCGAAACCGGTTTAACCAAACATAATGAAAACCGAACCGGCTGATTCGGTAAAGTTAACAAAAAATACCTGTAACGCTTTTCTGGATGGAGGTGTGAGAGAGAGAAAGTAAATGTGGCTGAATAAATTTGACAGCCGATACTTCTCTCTCTGTATCTATATCTATTGACGGCTGTCCAAGAATGTCAAAAAGAGACTGCAGGAAATACACTATACTATGTAAAAAATAATGGTATATATACATGTATTATGATGTGTGAAAGAATTTTGTAATAAGGATAGAATTATTTTACTACCATTTGTTAATAGCTAATTAAATTGGAGATTAAAATTGAATTGTGGCTTTAGTATTTAGTTAATCAAACAATAAATGCTCAAAATCAACGAGTTCTTGTGCATTCAATATGTAGAAATAAATGCAAATAAAATAGTTGATAATATGGGTGCCTTGTAATATATTCAGATTATTTATAGAGTTTTTATTTCTCACTCTCTTGCTTGCTACAGGGTGTGCATTAAATGGTGTTGAATGTCGAAGATCATAACCTCCATGTATCCTATGGGAGGTTGCAGCAGCCCACCTTGCTCGATGGGTGACACCTGGACAAATCTAAGGATCTCCGCCTAACTCCTTTGCTCATTCCTAGAAATAGATACCTGATAATGTTATATCGACTACTTGTGCCGATATCGTGACCGTTTTAACTATTAGGAAGATATTCTGCTCTGCAACTTTGTACCGGGGTTTAGCCCATCTCAAGATTGAGCCTTGAGCCCAATTTTTTATGGACACAACACTATTTAAGCAAATGTTTGATTAAACAAGGAAATGTTCAAACAAAAATGGACGAATTATTATTTTACAACCATTTTGCATAATGATTGAACACATTCTATAACTTTTTTGTGAATCCCCTATTAATTCATTCACATATCAATAATAAAATGTTTTTATTTCTCTCCTCTGCATCCAGCATCTTTGAAAAGGTACTTATATTTCATAATAATAATTTTTGCCAATGTGTGTTCATAGAATTAATGTTTACATAAATTATAAATAAATAAAAATAAAACGAGAAAAGACTGAAATAGTATTTGGTGTTTGTCTTTAAGCCACAAGTCCCTTTTTTGTTTACAAACCACTTTTTCACAGAATCTGGTATACCTCCAGAAATGAATAGTTCCACCACCTATTGCAAATTGTATTCCCATATGTTTCTGCCAAATACAGTGAAGGTATTTTCGAACCAAAAATATGGGGGTGTTTGCTAAACTCTACCCACAAACATAAGTGATTCTCAAAAGCTAAAGCCTTCGAGGAGGCCGTTTAAAAATAAGTGATTCTGCCCCCTCCACTTGTGTTTGCAAACACACTCTATAATTCAATAACCAGTCCATCCAACCGTCTTGTTCGTTTGTGAACCCAGTTTTTTTTTTGTTGGCGAGGAGGTGGGCGAGGCTGAGCTTCCCTAGGCCTGGCTGGGTCGACAAATATTACCCAACCATTGAGGAACTTGGCGTTCATTCCCTCCCTTGCTTTCTCAGCTTCATCGACACTTTCATAGGTAACAAACCCGAACCCCTTTGATTTTCCAGAGCCTCTATCGGTGATAACTTTTGCTGGATTGCCAACAAAACACAAGTTCAGGGGTTTAATCATAGATTAAAATGAAATGCTGCCTAAATGGCTAAATTAAATGAAGGAATTGCATAATTATTGAGTGTTGTTGATTTTAGACCCATGTGATTTAATTTTGGCAATTTTAGTCCTATATTTTTTTGCCTCAAGTAGGAGTCCTAGAATCCCGTTTTGCATGTGCCTCTTGGCGTGAGCTGCCGGAATTCCATGTAGCAATCGGACTAATTGACTTGGCAACGCTAATGTGGCACAATGAGACCTCACCATATTAATTTCAATTGAATATTCAAATATTAATTATTCTCCTAAACCAAAAAAATTGTCAACATAGGACTAAGATTGCATCATTTAGAAAGTTATGGGACTTGGTTAAGAAAAATAATTAGTATGGGCCTAAAATTGCCAACACCCAATAAATATGGGATCAATTTTGCAATTCTCTCAAATTAAAGTGCAAACGGCTTAGTGCTTACCCTCAAGAAGCTTGCCGTATGGAGCAAATGCCTCGTACAATTTTTCATCGCTTGTGGTTCTTGAAAGACCTGTGTCACGATGATTACAAAATCTTTTAAGATATTTTACATTATAACTGGATACGAATGTGATGCGCTAGTCATATTAAAAGTATCAAGTTGACATAGGAAAGTAAATAGCAAACAGAAACATGTATATATTAATCATTTAGTTTAAATCTGTTAAGCCATGACCCGGGAGATTATATGTCTATAAATTGGATCATGTTTTCCAATGTGAAAAAGTATTTCAAGAATTTAAAGAGAAATCCAGAGATAGATGGGATACACAATACTTTTCAGCACCCAATCATTTATCCTATTAAAATGTTTTTCTAAAAATAAATAATCAACTCATCTTACTACAAACGCTTCTAAGCTCTTCTTGTTAACTCATGATTTGACAAATATCAATATACTCCAACTCACCCAAAATCAGTACAACCGATGCTTGCTTACAGATTCCCTCCATCACATATTTCCTACAGATCTAACCTCCTTAATTGTGATAAGCAGATCTGTAGAAGCAAGATATTGAGATGAGGCCCTTGTTGCTATACTCTCTAAAATCCTTCAGAAGAGCCATGGTTTTAGTTTCCCAACAGGGTACTGGAATACTACTACTTACTCAAGTAATAGGGGGGAAAAGGCCTGAAACTCATTTTCAAAAAAAATTGGTCTAATGGTTTTCATTTGTCTGTTTCAACCCAAATAATGCATTTATGCAGGTTCAGCAAGAGGAAACGGAATGAAAAGAACTGATGTACATGGTGTTCTCACTTCTCATAGTTGAAGGCTATTAAATCAAAAATGAGAAGCTACTTAACCCATCCATTCAAGTTTGACTACGGATCCTGAATTTGATGCCATAACTGAAATCCACATTTTTAATGCTTTTCAATGAGTAATAAGTGGAATGGAAAGATTTTGATGATGCTAAAATGGCCATTTTCAGTTGTTACCACAGAGGGAACACCACTGAACAAAAAATCTTAATGCGATACATCGTGGTAAAACAGAGGGAACACAACAGTTAATGCAGTAGCTATTTGTTCAATAAAAAACAACATATTTATTGATAACATGATAATCAGTACAAAGGGACGAGTTTTCCTTCACATTACAATCATAGCGTGCAACCTACTAGAAACATACAAATGCACTTTACAACAATTGGTACCAAATCGATTCCTCATAGTAATTTTTTTTCCGCAGCAAAATCATGTAAAAAAAACAGAAATTTTATTCCGATACTGTCACACTGATTGCGTATAATAAAATGCATACCGCAGAGACAAATTGAAGATTTTACACATATACGACAAAAAGCTAAGGAATCGCAAAGGTATTACGCATGAACAACAGCAGAACTTTTCTTTTGTGTGAAAAAATTGTACGCCAACAAGATGGAGAGACATACCGCTAATGAAGAGCTTGGGAGAGGTCAGAGTTGCAAGCGTAGAGTTAAGGCGAATTGAAGAGAATTGGGAGCGTATATTCAGGGAGGGCGCTGATGATCCATTCAGAATGCGACGAATAGCAGATGCGAACGCCATTTTTGTTGGTTTTGAATCTCTGAGATGAAGAAATTAGAAACCCTAGCAAAACCCCTCGAAAGCTGATACTGGTGGAGAAATGAAGTTTTAAATTTGAGAATTCTTTACTTGCCTGATTCAGTGCGCGCGCGACTATGGGTTTATTGTACTCCCTGCCTTGTTCACCGTCGATTCTTTTGAAATGATACAATACGTAAACAGTAGAAATTACATATTAAACAGTAAAAATTACATATTAGTGGACTTGAGGTGAATTGTTTAATGGAGTATTTTCATAACCGGACGGTGACCAAACCGGACCGTGCACCGGTTGGTGTTTCAACCGTTAAAATGATATGTGTCTATTTTCATAAAAGTTTTCATATATTGTATTAAAATAATTAAATAAATATGCACTTATAAAACTTTAAAATGATAATTTATAATTTTCATTTGAAAATAAACACAATAGAATCATAAACTATATCATACAATACAATTTAAAATAGAAATGATAAAATATAGGATTAAGTTTTAAATTTTAAAAAATTAAAAATAAAATAAAAAACCGGTTTTCCCGGTTCTGGCCGGTTTTTCCAGTTCAATAGCAAAAACGATTTTTTAAAGGTAATTGAACCGGTTTCATGGCCGATTTCCGCCGTTTCAACCCGATTCTGAAAACACTGGTTTAATGTATGAATTTGTTTAATAATGTTTGCGGTGATAATCTACATATTAGTACTTGCATCATATTTTTATGTTGAAAATGATTGGGTTGAGATCGCATAAATCATGTGTCATAAAAATAAAAGAGACCATCCATATAATTTTGTAGGCAAATACTTGTGTGCACATTTTGCACCAATTTAGAATTTGTGCAATTAAATTTCAGGAGCATTTTTTTCACTACATTTCAACTTTCGAACAAGACCCGGACCCAATCCGAGCCCGATCCGGACCCAATCAACCTGGACCGGACACGGATGGTTCAGAATTCAGGTTTGGGTTCATGGTTCAGGGTTGAGGTTTGAGTTCATGGTTCAAGGTTGAGGTTTGAATTCATGATTTTGGGTTCAGTGTTCATGGTTCAGAGTTCGGGTTCAGATTCATGGCTCAGGGTTCGAGTTCATGGTTCAGAAATGGGAAAAAAAAATGAAGGATGAAATCACTCAAGTTCTAATGTATGATTAATCCAAATTAAAATTTAAGCACACAAGTATTACTCAAATTTTTATCATTTAATTTAAAATTTAATATTAATTCCAATTTTTGTATTCATATACATCTTCAATTATTAAACATCTAAGTATTTCCTTAAATAAAAATATAAGAGTGAACTATATATACTATATAGAATGAATTGGAGTTATGATAGTTATAAGGTGAATTGACGATTTCGTAGAGTATTTGAGTGCTTGGTGTACTAACTACTAACAACTAACTTTGTCCGATAAAAAAAAAAAAATGGAGTCAAACTTCAGTTAGAAACACTTTTATTTAAAAAATATTCGTTAAATAAAGTATTGTAATTTATTAATTATCTTCTTTTCTTTCCCAGTTTTTAGTTTTAACTACCGTGAGAAAATGCTTATCCTACTGCATTTACGTTGGTTACCTTGAACTCCCTCTCTTCTGCGATTCAAGCCCAGAAATTTGTCCGCTCGAGATTCGCACTTGCTCTTTTTCTTGAAACAAATTTTTTATCACCTCCTCGCTTATCAGTATATTTGATATTTCATTCTAGGTGTACAACCCCCAAAAGTTTCTTTTTGCATTTGTGCACACCAGATGTTTGTTTAATTGCTTGAATGGCTTTCTCTTCTTGCCTGAGGTGCCACCCATGGATTTCCTCTCACAATCTGAACCAACCTTTCGTTTCCCATCAAATTTCACAACCCACTAAAGTAAATTCATTCCCATTTTCAAGAAATTGCGCAAAGCCCCCCTCAAAGCTCTCTCTTACCGTTTCTTCAGGGGCTCCAAACGCTTTACTTTCTCCAGATTTTACTCCGAAGCAGCTTCTAGAAGGACTTCGCCATCAAGACGATGAAGTTTCAGCCCTTCGTCTATTTCAGTGGGCCTCAAAGCAGCCGAATTTCGTGCCTACTCTGCCTATGTACGAGGAAATTCTTCAAAAGTTGGGGAATGCAGGGTCTTTTGATTCCATCAGGCAAGTATTGGATGATTTAAAGCATTCTGAAATTACAGTTGTTGAGAGTACTTTCTTTATTTTGGTAGATAGTTATCACGAAAATTCGAGTTGTATGATGAAGCTGTTGGTGTTCTTGATGTTATGGAGAAGGAGTTTAGAGTAACACCAGGGACACACACTTATAACTTTTTGTTAAATGTTCTTGTTGATGGCAATAAGTTGATACTTGTAGAGAGTGTGCATTCTAGGATGCTGAATAATGGTGTAAAGCCCGATGTTTCGTCTTTTAATATACTGATAAAGGCCCTCTGTAAGGCTCATCAGATAAGGCCCGCAATTTTGATGATGGAGGAGATGGCTAATTATGGTTTAGCCCCGGATGAGAAGACGTTCACAACGATAATGCAGGGGTATATCGAGGAGGGCAATTTGGGGGGAGCTTTGAGGGTTAGGGAGCAGATGATTGCAGCTCAATGTCCCTTTACTAATGTGACGATAAATGTGTTGATCAATGGGTTTTGCAAAGAGGGAAGGGTAGAGAAGGCGTTGATATTCGTTCAAGAAATGGTTAACGAGGGTTTAGTCCTGATCGATTCACTTTCAATACTTTGATTAGTGGTTTATGCAAAAGTGGGGCATGTGAATCATGGTATAGAGATATTAGATTTAATGCTTCAAGAGGGCTATGACCCCGATGTTTTCACGTACAACACTGTGATATCCGGGCTTTGCAAATTGGGCAAAGTAGAAGAAGCCATGGAAGTTCTTAATCAGATGCTTGATAGAGATTGTTCTCCAAATGCCGTCACTTATAATGCTATAATTAGCACCTTATGTAAAGAAAACCAGGTGGAAGAAGCTACAGAGCTTGCTCGTGCTCTTACCAGCAAAGGTATCTTACCAGACGTATCAACGTTTAATTCTCTCATACAAGGTCTTTGCTTAACGAGCAATTTTAGTACAGCAATGGAAGTATTCTACGAAATGAATACAAAAGGATGCAAACCTGATGAGTTCACTTACAACGTACTGATTGACTCCCTTTGCACCAAAGGGAAGCTCGATGAAGCTTTGAGACTCCTTAGAAGCATGGAATCAAGTGGATGTAACCGAAGTGTTATTACTTTTAACACCCTAATCGATGGGTTCTGCAAAATCAAGAAAATCGAGGAAGCAGAGGAGATATTTGATCAGATGGAACTACAAGGGATCTCAAGAAATGTTGTTACATATAACACTCTTATTAACGGTCTTTGTAAATGCAAGAGGGTGGAAGAAGCTGCTGAGCTTATGGACCAGATGATAATGGAAGGATTGAAACCCGATAAATTTTCTTACAATTCCATGCTTTCTTACTTTTGCAGAGAAGGAAATATTCAAAAAGCAGCAGATATTGTTATGACAATGACCTCAAATGGGTGTGAACCAGATGTGGTGACTTATGGAACCTTAATTCAGGGACTGTGTAAAGCGGGTCGGGTTGAGGTTGCGTCGAAGCTGCTGAGGAGTGTCCAGATGAAAGGAATTGTTTTGACTCCTCATGCTTATAATCCCGTAATACAGGTAGGGATGTAAACGAATCAAATATTGCAGTATTTGATCCAATTAGATTAAACGAATACCACAATGAATCGAATCGGCGAATATTGCATTATTCGATTTGCTAAACTATTCAAATATTCGTATTCGTTTAAAAAATCGAATTTTAGAAATAATTCAAATTCGATTCGAATACCACAGAGAATCGAATTGAAGCGATTATTGCAGTATTCGTTAAATTATTCAAGTATTCGTATTTATTTAAAATTCGATTTTTAATATGGTTCATATTCGATTCGAATACCACAACAAATCGAATCGTAGCATGTATTGCAGTATCCGAGTCAATGCGTTAACGAATATCTGATTTTCTTTTACATCTCAAAATGCAGGTACTTTGCAGAAGGAACAGAGTGAAAGAAGCAGTGAGACTGTTTAGGGAAATGGAGGAGAAGAGTGATCCTCCAGATGCTGTATCTTATAAAACCCTTTTTTCGGGGGCTTTGTTCGGTGGTGGCCCGATTGGAGAAGCTGTTGATTTAAGTTTATGAAATGACGGAGAAAGGACACCTACCCGAGTTTTCGACGTTCTACATACTGGCTGAGGGGCTTTGTGCTTTAAACATGGAGGAAACTCTGGTGAAACTGATGGAAAAAGTGATGGTGAGAGCCAAGTTTTTGGATAATGAGGTGGCCATGATTAAAGGGTTCCTTAAAATTCGAAAATTCGAAGATGCATTGGCCTCGTTTGGCCGGGTTTTGAACAGCAGAAAACCCAGAAAGGGGTACTGGTGATCATATGAAATTCTGACTCTTGTTGTGTATTGAAACTTGAAAGAGAGGTTTTGTCAAAAAAGGAAATGAAAGAGAGGTGATTTTGATCTTTTCTTGTAATCTAAATTTTGAAGGTTTGATATCTTCTTTTTCAGAGTAGAACTGGTAAAGCAGTGACTGTAATCTGGATAGGCAGCCTTCTTCTAATCTCACTTGTATTTCGCTGAGTCTTGTATGCATTCAGGTGCGCCGTGCACTTATAGTGCATTTTAGAAACATGCAAATTGTTATACAGAAAGATGCAATTTGTTTACATTGAACCGTGCAATTATTCATATGGAAAAATAGTTACATGATTCAATGTAAATAAGTTGCATCTTTCAGTATAACAAGTTGTATATTTCTAAAATGCATTATGAGTGCATAGTATAACTGGATGCACATCTTGTAGTTTGGTGGTGTTATTGTAAGTTGCTCATGTCACACATACAAAATATTATGCAGGGTTTCTATTAAACTAAAGTATTTTATATAAATAAATAATTACAAGCTCTTTATATTTCTAAAAGAAATGAATGAAAGCTTTCATCCTAACATGTAATATTGGTAGTAGCAGAATGTAGTCAAATTTTTGCATGAATCACTACCAAAATTTAGTGAGACATTTGATAACAGTCAGTATTGGATGAGGATTATTATTTAAGTAAAAATTTAGATTAAATTGAAAAGAGTAGCAAAATATACCCTACTCTAATTATGATTGATTTAAAAAAAACATTCTAGGGGAAGTAGAGGACAAAATAGAAAATATAAATTTAATTAATTCACACGGATTTGATCATATGCCCGCAGGTGGACATAAACTTATATGCTCACCGCTTATGTGGCGCGTCACATATGCAATTATTTAATTAGTTTATTTAATTAATTCAATCATCTCATTAATTATATAAACCTAAACCATAAACTATGAACCCTAAACCATGAACCATTCTGGCCGGGTGAACCATGAACCACTCGGGCCGAGTTCGGGTTTGGGTCGGGTTGGATCCGGGTCGGGTAATTTTTTTTTTAATATAATTAATGAAATTAATTATATAAATCTAAACCCTAAACTATGAACCCTAAACCAAGAACCATTCGGGGCAGGTGAACCATGAACCACTCGGCCGAGTTCAGGTTCGGATCGGGTTGAGTTCGGGACGGGTAAATTTTTTTATAATATAATTAATGAAATTGAGTAATATATGCAATATATATAAATAAGAAGGTTGAATTAATTAAATAAACTAATTAAATAATGGTGGGGCCTTGCATATGTGTAGCGCCACATAAGCGATGGACATATAAATTTGTGTCAATTATCTGCGTGGATATGATCAATTTCGTTAATTCACATATATTCTCTGGGTTCAACGGAGGTATATATGTTTGAATAGAAGTTTTTATTAATTATTACTACACCTAGGAATAAACAAACAAACAGAACAATTGAATCAAGTAGGCCACATTTACAGGTGGAATGTATTGTAATTGTATACACATTAATAAAGCTACAAATATCTTATATGGAGTATATATTTGTGGATGGCATACGCATTGCACTTGTATGGTGAAAATTTAGCAAATTCGTCCCAAAAACAAAGAAAAATGAGAAGGCTTTAAGCAGTGAATCATGTTATGTACAATAGAAAACTGTGCTTTTCAGTTAAAAGCTACACTATAAATACGCACGGGTTTACTGCACAGTCCGTTGCTGTACAACACAGGATCCATATCAGTCAAACCACTCTTTGGAAATTTGTAAGAAAAAGAAAAAGGTTGGAGCTCAGCTGGTTTAGTAAATTTTTAAAGAGTAGGCATCCTATGTAAATTTACACTCTAAATTTATAAAAAATAGTCTAACTAAAAATTCATGGGTCTATCCATTTTTAAAAGATAACAATTAAATTAGGTGGGAATAGAGTTGCTCGGAACTTAAATTTGTGAAACAGGAAAGTATCATCATAAACAATTGACTTTCATAACATCAATTACATACTACAAACGAAAAGGGTATCAAATACCTTTGATTACACCCTGAAGCATTTCCATGTTAATTATCGACTAAAACTTTTAATAAATTATTTTTAAAACAATAATAACTTTTGCACATAACATTAATTATAGTTGACGGTGAATTCACACAAATTTTTATTAAATACTACTTTCTTTTGTCCACAAAAATTAGTAGATATAAGGGGAATAAAATAAAGAAAAAAATTAATATTCTAATTATAATAATTTCTATTTTTTTATACTGTGTGAAAAGACTTTTAAGCATATTTTTACAAGGGAGAGACAAGAATTTCTTCTACCAGTAGTGTTGACTCATCAGCAGGTGATACATAAATCGAGGGATATGCACGATAGCAAACACATGTAAAAAAAAGAGAAGTAAGATGATTTAATCTCCAAACTTTCACAATATTTAAGTGTAAAGAGTGAACATGATTCAATCTCCGAACAAACTTTCACAATCTTTCAATAAAAATTGTAGGATAACTTATATCCACGTCACCGCAAATCTTACCAGTCCACAGACTGTGCTAGAGATAAGAGTTGGTCCCTCATGAATCAGGTTTATGTTATGAACTTGAATTATTTGACTAATTTTAATATATTTTTTTAACTCATTAAATTTAATCCGTATTATATTTTAAATAAGTTGAAATGTATATGAAATTTGAAGTAGATCTATACAAATTTTTATCGAATAAATAGTTAGATGTGCAAAGTGACAAAGAGTATGCAACAAAATCAACCCATTTAAAGCCAAATTGAAGAATAATAAACAACACTGGCGTCTCCCTCTCTCTCACTCAAATGGCCGTCTCACCATAAACAGATTCAGAATCTTGTCTGATACCTTCAATCATTCATTCAAACAAATAACAACCCCTTCTTCCCGTCTTTTCCCTCCCATCTTTCTCGCCGGCTAAACCTTTTTTTAACTCATTTGGTTTACATATTTATATGAAATCCTGTATTTATATGTGTTAGTTGTTCACTGAGAAATCACCCATCTTCTTCAATGGCGACCGACGAGGAGACCCCGCTCACTGCGCAACAATCTCAGCCGCTCAACCACAATCGAGATCTCCACATCTTGAGCTGGGCTTTTCTCCTCATTTTCCTGGCCTATGGCGCTGTTCAGAATTTGGAAAGCACAATTAACACTGTAATTCAACTTCCCCCCTTTTCAATTTCTAATTTTCTTCACCAATTTATCACTTTCCGCTCTCGATTTATCAATTTAGGCAAATTATTGTGCACGCCAGCTGCACTGGTGTTCTTTTTTTGAACGGTATTAGTTGTTTTGACTGAACAGTATTAGTTGACTTCACTGAGCGGTATTAGCTGTTTTCAGTGAGCAGTCTTTTTTTGAACGGTATTAGTTGTCTTTACTGAACAGTATTAGTTGACTTCACTGAACCGTATTAGCTGTTTTCAGTGAGCAGTATCAGTTGTGGTGCACACAAGTGTTGCTCATCAATTTATCGTATGGCTTGTCTCTGATTACTTTTTATTGTGGTTTTAGGAAGGTGATTTGGGGACTATATCACTGGGGATATTGTATGTATCGTTTGCGGTATTCTCGGTGGTTGCTTCGTTGATAGTGAAGAAGATGGGAGCGAAGAATGCTTTGGTGCTTGGTACAACTGGATATTGGCTGTTTACAGCAGCTAATTTAAGCCTTCTTGGTACATCTCGCTTGAATCTTTGTTTATCGATCATTCATCGAGTTTTTGTGGTTCTTTTCTTGTTTTTAAGGTTGTGTAGAAGCAATATGTTGGCTCAGTTTTAAGTTGTGATTCTTAAGATAATACCATTAGAAGTCGAATTATAACTTGGTTATGATATCTGTGGAAAAGAAAATTTTCTATTCTATAGTTGGTTGTGAGAAATGTGGTGTTATTCATCCAAAGCTCTCTGTGTGTTATCAGAAAGAAAATGGGGCATCCACGGTCGATGAGAGAATCAGGGAAATGCACGTAAGATGGTTTTGATGTGCATAGGAGACCTCTAGGTGCTCGATTACAAATCATTATTCGATATTTTAAAAAAACTAAAAGAACTAGTAAAAGGGCATGTTATAATGAAATTTATAATTAGAATACCAGATTTGATTCATAAGTTGAACATTATACACCACAATCTAGAACCTTTTGATGTTGCTATTAAGTATTCCGAATTATGGTAGTTTATTAAAATGTAATGGTTTTGAAGTTGATATGTCAAAATGACATAATGCCCAAAAGCTAGATCAGCTTCCAATATGTATTGACTGACTCGTCTTCCAAATTGATTGGGGGTATTTTGACTTTCTAGGTATACCATGGTGCCAGCCTCTTTGTACCTGGGATTTGCCGCTTCAATAATATGGGTTGCAGAGGTTTAGCATATCTTTACTTTGTCAACGATTTGGTTGTGAATTTGAGCTGCAATATTTCCAAGCTAACCTTCCGTTCTATCAGGGGACGTATCTCACTTCTGCTGCTCACAGTCATGCTAGCGAGTTCAACTTGCATGAAGGGACGGTTATTGGGAAATTCAACGGGGTATTTTGGGGAATGTTTGCTTGTCATCAGGTGCATTTCATATGCTTTCCTTTGAAATCCTGCTCGTTCTAACTTAGAACAAACTTTTAACAAGAACATTTCTCTTCTGTTGTGAATGTGCAGCTTGTTGGGAATCTCATCACTCTTGCTTTGTTAAGAGATGAAGAGGTATATAGAGATTTTACTTTGTAGCTTTTATTTATATCAACACTTCTCGATCTAATTAGAAGTTGCTTGTTTGTGTGTTATGCTTTCACTAGGGGTACACATTCGGTTAATTAGGTCGGTTTTAGCCATTTTTTCAACCAAACCGAATTAATGCAGTCAGTTAATTAGGTGAAAAATGAAATTTTGCATCTCTTTTATTTGTATTGAGCTCTTTTCTCATTTTTTATTCTCTCACAGTTGACGGTTCAAAATTATGTTAAACGCTTAATCATATTATCATTGATTTCCGTTTTGACTTTGGAGATTTTAGATGTGAAATTTTAATGACATAATATTCAATTTATAAATATATAAAGAATCATACTAAAAATAAATATATATACATAAATGATGTTTCGGTTAATTCATTTATTTCAACTACTACCCGAGCGGAAACCAATATATTTTCTAATTTTTAGAACCGAATTGAATTTTTAATAAAAATAATTGAACTTAATTAACCAAATTTTATTGGTTCAGTTTGGAAAATTGATATATTTTTTTAATTTTTTTTTCCGGTTTTCTGCTCACCACTGGCTTCTACTAACCATTTTAAAGTAGAAGTAATAATGTCTCTTGAAGGTAGAAATTCATGCTAGCAACAAAGGACATATTTGCTTCATCAACATGATCAATGAAATAAAACGTGCATCATAATTTTGCCAGATTTTGTATAATTGTCATTTATGTTGTTGGTAAGTATTAACTAACTATATGGCACTGCAAAATTGCACAGGGAGGAGCTACAAGCGGGACAACCCTACTTATGATCGTGTTTCTCTGTAGCTTGACTTTTGGTATAATTCTTATGTTCTTCCTGAATAAAAGAAATGGTAAAGAAGAAAGGCTGCAAGGCTCCCCAAACACTATTTCATCTTCAGTGGGATCGTTGTTAAATTCAATGTTGAATCTATTACTCGATGTACGAATCCTCTTGGTTATCCCACTTCTTGCATATTCAGGATTACAACAAGCATTTGTCTGGTAAATGTATTAGAAAATTCTTGTTTTAAGTGATAATCATGCTTCGTACACCTTTTTTTTTAAATTAATATTTTTTTTCTTTCAGGGCTGAATATACGAAAGAAATCGTGAAGCCGGTTCTTGGGGAACGAGGTGTTGGCGGTGCCATGGCCGTTTACGGAATCTTTGATGCTATTGTAAGTGGCTTACCATAAATCATTCCTAATTATCTGTCTGATTTTTATCCAAAAATGGTTTCCTAAGTTTTTATCACTTTGTTAATATCAATAAATATTTACCCTTTTTTTTTCCACCAATGCCTCTTATATTACTACCCCCTCCGTCCCACAAAGATAATAATTGACGGAGGGAGTAATTTATTGTGGTCTATATTATCATCAAGTAATAATAAATAAGGGTATAATAGTCGTATGATATCCCAATTAATGAAAAATTGATTTGTGCGAATGGATAAAATCGGACAGATAGTTAGGAGCAGAGGAAGTATAACTTAGATTTATGAAGTAATTACGATTCAATACTCAGTTGAAATAACTGCCTTTTGATTATTTGTCACACTTGTTCTTCAGAGTTCACTTGCAGCTGGTCGGCTTACTTCTGATCTCAAATCGATCACATTAATAGTCGTTGGTGGATCTTTGGTCCAACTTATTGTACTCCTTTGGCTACTGGTTAACTACAGGTTGATTCTTCCATCAACCTTTATTCTTAAAAACTTCAGATAAATACACAGAGTTTAAAGATCAACGTATTAATGTTTGCTTCCGTCTCTGCCCCTCATCTCATAGTGTGAGTGGTGGACTACTCGGTACGTTATTCCCACTTCTCATAGGGGCGTTGTGGGGAATTGGAGACGGAGTGCTCAACACGCAGCTGAGTGCATTACTTGGGATTCTATTCAAACACGACCTGGTACTATTTCTCTCTTTCACCTATTATTAGGACAAACTCAACTCAAGTGTATTTAAAATGTTATTAGTAGTTTTATTAAAAAGTAGTTATTTTCAATGAAAGATATTTGTTTTTTTCACTGATAAGTATTAGTTGCGTTCCAACTGATACGATGACGTGGTTGCAGGAAGGAGCATTTGCGCAGCTTAAGCTGTGGCAGAGCGTGTCGATTGCAGTTGTGTTTTTCATAAGTACATCCATATCGTTTCAGACAATGGTTGTTATCATGCTTGTGGCTCTCTGCGTCTCTGTAGCCGGGTTTCTGTTTCTCACACTCAACATTGAGAAAGCTTTCACACGCCGTGCCACTTTAGGTTGATTTTTTTATTTTTTTTTAATTTGTCAAAATTGTGATGTGAGGAAATTCCAGTGTTTCAATATCCAAAATGTTTGTAAAAATGCATACTGAGGCTCTGCATGCTCATTATTGTACATAACAATGATGCTCCCAGAATTGGATACTTAAAATGCAAGACTGGGGATGCAGATTGATCCTTCATAAGAAAAAAGAAAAGAAAAACAAATTGGAATTGTAATTGGGTAAGTTAGATTAGCCATGTAATTTTGTTTTATGCAATGTCATTTTTGGCTCTGAGATGTGATTTCTTGTAGAATAGAAGAAGGGATTCGGTTTTGGTGAAGTCTTGTATGCATATAGGTGCACTGTGCATTCATAGTGGATTTTAAAAGCATGCAACTTGTTATACTAAAAGATGCAATTTGTTTATACTGAACCGTGCAACTATTAATATGAAAAAATTTTTGCACGGCTCAGTGTAAATAAGTTGTATATTTCAATATAATAAGCTGCATGTTTTTAAAATGCACCAGATTGCACATAAGACCCAATCTTCGATTTTTTATTGGTAATTTTTAAACTATTTTTGAGGTTTAACTTATTTATGAAAAAATCTTCTAAAGGTGTTACAAACATCCCTTTGAGATTTATATCTTGATTATAAGTAAAATACCCATCTGAATATGTGTACTTTAAATAGAAACAAATGTTAAGGGTGGTATTTTATATTCATTAACTCCATTATATAGTTTCAATTTCAAGGCTAGTTTATGCAATAATCTTTTTTTTTTGTCAGAACTTGCAAGTGTCTTTTTTTTTTAAGAGTTATTAATATTAATATTAATATTATTATTAGTAGCAGTATTATTTGAAGTTCTGAACAGCAACTCGCAAGTGTTGCTACTTACTGATAATGAAAGTTGCTATTTTTCACTGAGTGATGCTATATGCACATTCGGCGGGGTGGACAGCCGGTCAATCTTAATATCTGTCGGCGTGACACACACGACTTTTTTATCGGCCTTGGCACGCGACGTTTTTTTTTTTTTTTTTAAATTTTAAGTTTAATAATTATAAGTGTAAATATTAAAATTAAAGAATATATGCCCGAGTTATTGAATCATTTTTTGAATTGTTTATTTTATTTTTTTTCTCGAAATTTTAAGTTTATATATATAAATATATATAAATCTATCGTGCCGTTTGCGAGACAAAAATGGCGGCTATCGCGGTCAACGTTCAACAGCAAAGTGAGCCAATGATTAGAATTTCGTTAATCACTTTTCTCATATGTGTATTTAGAACTTGTGTTTTTCACTTAGCAATTGCAGTCTTGCAGATGAGGCCCATGGCCCAATCATTTGTCGCAAGTGCATCACTACATTTATTAGCCGATACCACCGTACTTATAAATTGATATCATAATATAAATATTATTATAATAAATTGTATATTTTTAAATGCATATCATACTCAGTGTATTTAAGATGTAGCCGTTGTCATTACTTATATAGTTATATTTGTCAGTTTAGATTTTAATCAAGATAAAAATTATATGAGGGCCTCATGCCATCACGTGAGATGAAAGATAACTTAAAGACAAATTACACCCACCCCTCCCAAAGTGTTAAAAAGTCAATGTTTGACTTATGCCCCGTCTCACCGTGAGACCGTCTCATACAAGTGTGTCTCTTGAATCAATACTGTACAAATTTCGTATGTTATGCGGAGTAAATATAGTCAAGTGTAAAAGTAATGCACTGTAGACAGCAAAGAGTGATACATAAGAAAGGGATCAAGTTTTTTTTTTAAATGTAATTTTGCTTTGTTTTGAAATTGATCTAGATTGTTTTGATTTTGATCCTATAAATTATTAAAAAATTGAAATTGATCCATTAATCTGTTGTAGCAGGTCCCAAAATAGGTAACTGTCACCTATGTGATTATTTTATTTTTTCATTTAACTTCGAAATGCCACCTAATTTTTTTTATCCCAATAATTTTAGATCGGGACTTTCCTACATATTTTTTTTAGAGAGAAATAGTTTATACGTATTTTGGTTTATTTTTTGATTTTTCGGTCAATTTAGATCCAGTAAACCGACCAAAATTATTTTTTTATCCTAATATAAAAATTATTTTTAGACCCAACTCAAAATCCGACCAAAACTACCATGGTTAAAAAAGTTCAAGTAACACTTCGAAATTAAAAAGAAAGACCTGCTGCAGCAAGTTAAAGCACTAATTTTAAAAAAGTAAAAAATTACATGACCAAAAATAATAAATCAAAATAATCGGAACTAATTTTACAACGATACAAAATTACTGAACCAAAAAAAAAAAACTTAATCACTACTTCCTCCGTCCCATAGTTAACCTTACAGTTACTGTGTGCTTGGATTTTAAGAAAAATTGATAAAGATTTGGGGATAGAAAGAATTGTTTATTAGTATTTTATGTGATAAAGTGATAAAGTGTGTATTTCCATTTAAGAGAATTGTCAATTAAGTTTGGAACGTCCGAAATAAAAACTGTAATATTGAGTTTGGAACGGAGGTAGTATCATAAAGTTGTAATAATAAAACGTAAAAACACGTCTAGTTCAATTTACACATAACATCATCACATAGGAGTATAAAATATATTTACATAATGTTGTACTCCTTCCGTCCCTCACCATTTTACACCCTCATGTGGATACACAAATTAAGAAAAAATAATTTTTTAATATTTTTTTATTGACTTTTCAAATGAGAATGGAGATGAAGATTATGAGATTTTTTTTTTATTTTAAGGTACGCAAAATATACCTAAATAAAAAATGTGTAAAACGACAAGGGACGGGGGAGTATAATATTATAAATACAAAAGGAATGCGCAGTTGCCACTACATGCTGCATTTTCGCCCACTTTCCCCACGTGCACTCCAATATCTTTACATTTCTATTTCCAAATTAGTATTCTCCTTATTCTCCCAAGAAATTTAATTATATAATTAAAACAATAATAATAAATAATAATAATAAATATGCATAACCATTGAGGAGTGAGTCATCTGTCTTCTTCAAATTAACCACCTCATCCAATAAACCAAACACTCTTCAATAAAATTAGTTGAGATTAGATCCATCAAATCACTTAATCAAATTTAATTTTCATTTTGTGAAAAAAATATAAAAATAAAAGAGCACACTATTCTCTAATTTAATTCCAAATTATGATCAGTTTCAGTTTCCGCAACTCACTAACGGCGTCTCATCCACGGTGGCCCTTGCTACTCTACGCCGCCGCTTGGACGGCGATCTTGACGGTGACGGTGGCCGTGGCGTCGTTAACACCGGAAATGGCATTTATTTCCGACATCGGCCCAACTTCTTTTTTCTCGCAGGCGTGCGATAAAGCCGGCTCCGTTAGGTTGCCGTTAGATGTTCCGTTAGAGAAGTTTTGCTTCCCGGCTCGGCTTATCAAGCGGTCCAGAGTTGATTTGGTGGTGCCGCCGGTTTTTGCAGCCGTCGTTGTTGTCGTCTCGGCTTGTTTGGTTAAAGCTTTCGGCTTGTTGGAGGCTGAAATAGTAGATGCTTAATTAATTAATTATGCATACAACTATTTTTTTTTTCTGATTTTATTGTTTTGATGATAGGGATGCGGTACGTTTCGATGTGTGGTGTTTTTTAATTTTATTTTTATTTATAAAGTTTGATTGTATTTTTTTTTTCTTAGTGATATTTTTAGCATGCATTTTGTGTTTGTGTTTCTCTCGAATTGTTATGACTATGTTTTCGTATAAATATTAGGGTTGTGAATGTGATATAATGAAGTTGATTCTTGTCATCATGGAAACATCCCTTATATGTTCACCTCCAATTCAATTCATATGACTTTATTTTAAATTTTTTAATTTTTATGAAAAATTATTATGATATTATACAAAGTAAAATCATACTTTTCAGTATAACCCCAACAATCTCCCACTTAGGGCGTGTTTTGAAACACTTAAAACAACTTTCAGAAGCACTTATTTTTAAAGCTCCCTCTCACAGCTTTTGAAAATAAGTGCTTCTGGAAGCTGTTTTAAGTGTTTCAAAACACGCCCTTATACTCAAAGTCTGCTTTTAAGTATACTACAACATGTCTCGTGTTCTATGTGACATCTAATGTCACCCTACACGAACCTAATAATTTCTCCCACTTATACTCAAAACAGATTGACAACGTTCTTGACACCAATTCCTTCCACATGTCTCTCGAATGTACTCTGAGGCAGACCCTTTGTGAATGGAACTGCTAGGTTGTCTTTCGATGCAATCTTTGCCACCTCAATGTCTCCTCTCTTAACGATTTCTCGTATAAGATGGTATTTTCTTTCAATGTGTTTGCTGGCCTTGTGTGCTCTTGGTTCCCTTGAATTTGCAACTGCTCCGACATCACCACAATAGACCGTGATTGTGCTGGGCAAATCCGGGATAACGTCCAAGTCACTTAGGAAGTTCTTGAGCCAAACCGCCTCCTTCGCCGCTTCACAAGCAGCTACGTATTCGGCTTCCATGGTATAATCGGCGATGCATTTCTGCTTTACGCTTCTCCATATTATGGCTCCTCCCTCCATGCAAAATACACTACTCAAGGTAGACTTTCTGGAGTCTATGTCTGATTGGAAATCTGAGTCCGTGTAACCGATGTGGATTAGACTGTCTGACTGGTAAACCAACATTCTGTCCCGTGTCCTCTTCAGATACTTCAGAATGTTCTTTACCGCAGTTCAATGTGCTTTCCCCGGGTTGCTTTGATATCTAGCTACCATGCCTACGGCGAAGTAGATATCCGGTCTCATGCACAGCATTGTGTACATGAGGCTTGCTACAGCCGAAGCATAAGGGATGCCTTTCATGTCATCTATCTCATTCTGTGTTTTGGAACACATTTCCTTGGATAGATGGATTTCATGTCTGTAGGGCACAAAGCCTTTCTTGGAATCTTGCATGCTGAAGCGTTTCAAAACAGTGTCTATATAAGAGGCTTGTGAAAGCCCGATCATCCTTTTCTTGCGATCTCGAGTGATCTTGATCCCTAAGACGTGACCGGCTTCACCTAAATCCTTCATATCAAACTGTTTTGACAACCATGCCCTTACGTCCGATAACACCTTTACATCATTTTCGATGAGCAGTATGTCGTCAACGTATAGTACCAAAAATACCAATGCAGTTCCGTCACGCCTTTTGTAAACACAACTTTCAAAATTATTTTGATCAAAACCGTAGGATTTTATAACTTGATCAAAACACTGATTCCAAGCACGGGATGCTTGCTTCAGCCCATAAATGGACTTCTTGAGCTTGCAAACCAGATGCCCTTGACCTTTTTCAATGAAGCCTTCGGGTTGTTGCATATAGATTTCTTCGTCAAGACTTCCATTTAGGAAAGTTGTCTTGACATCCATTTGCCAGATCTCAAAGTCTAAATGCGCAGCAATCGACAAGAGAATGCGGATGGACTTGAGCATGGCTACTGGCGAAAAGGTTTCCTCATAGTCGATCCCTTCTTTCTGAGTGTACCCTTTCGCCACTAGTCTTGCCTTAAAGGTTTCAGCCTTTCCGTCCGGTCCCCTCTTTCTCTTGTATACCCACTTGCATCCAATGAGTTTTACCCCATCGAGTGGTTCGACTAGCTCCCACACTTTGTTGTGATCTATTGAACCCATTTCGACTTCCATTGCTGTTTGCCAATAAGTTGCATCTTTGTCTTGGATCGCCTCATTGTAGGACCAGGGATTTGATTCTTCGCCTGAGATCAAGTCCGAAGACTCTCCAATCCCTAAGAATCACTCGGGTTGTCTGACAACCCTCCCACTACGACGAGGTTCCGGTTGTGAAGGCGTGACGTTTGGTATATCATTTTGTACAGTTGGCAATGGAGTTGGCCCCTTAAGTTCTTCCAAGGTAATTTCACTTCTAGGCTTTTTATCGTTCATATAGTCTTCTTCCAAAAATTTAAAGTGTGCACTGATTACGACCTTTTGATCTTCGGGACCATAGAACATGCATTCTTTCATTCCTTCGGGGTACCCAATGAACAACCTTAATTCCTAACGTGCATCCAACTTACTAGCTTCCTTGTCCAACACGTATGTCAGACACCCCCAGACCCTGATGTGTCCATAACTGGGCTTGCGCCCTGTCCACAACTCTCCGTGGTTTTAGGAACTGATTTGGATGACACTAAGTTTAGAATATAGGCTGTTGTTTCCAAAGCATAACCCCATAACGATTTTGGTAAATCTGCGTAACTCATCATTGATCTTAACATTTCTAGAAGCGTTCTATTTCTTCATCTGCAACCCCATTTTATTGAGGGGTACCGGGTGCAGTCAACTGGGATGCAATCCCCTCTTTCGACAGCTAGTTCAAGAATTCATCACTGAGGTATTCGCCTCCACGATCAGATCATAGAAACTTGATAGTCTTTTCCTTATGATTCTCTGTTTGAGCCTTAAATTCTTTGAATTTATCGAAGGTCTCAGATTTATGCTTCGTTAGGAAAATGTATCCGTAGCGTGAGTAGTCATCGATAAACGTAACGAAATACTCATAGCCACCTCTAGCTTTGATTTGCATTGGACCACACACGTCAGTGTGAACAATTTCTAACACTTCCTTAGCTCTAAGCCCCTTGGCTCCAAATGCCCTCTTGGTCATTTTACCCTCCAAGCACGATTCGCAAGTTGGAAATGGTTCAACCTGGAGAGACCCCAATGAACCATCTTGAACCAACCTTTGAATCCTTTTTGGGTTAATATGACCTAATCTTAGGTGCCAAAGAAGTGTTTCGTTCAAGTTAGTCGAATGTTTTCTTTTACATGAAATAATAGATGAGTTATACGATGCATTTTGTGAGTGGTGTGCAAAGTTAATAATATAGAGATTGTTCCGTAAAATTCCAAGACAGATAATCACATCGTTACGAAAAACAGTAACATGTTTATTAAAACGAACAGAATATCCATCAATAAATAGTTTAGAAACTGAAATAAGGTTTTTCCGAAAAACAGGAACATAAAGAACATCTCTTAAAATTAAAAACTGGTCTTCAAACGACAGGTGCACGTCTTCCACTGCTTCAGCTGCCACTCTCGTAGTATCGCCTAGCGTGATGAGGATCTCACTTCCACTAAGTTGCCGGGTCCGCTTGAACCCCTGTAACGTGAAACAAACATGATCAGTGGATCCTGTATCGACTACCCATGAATGGGCAGCGTACTCTGCCAAACAAGTTTCAATAACTAGTGAGTGAGAATTACCTTTCTTTCCATTCCTTTTGGGATTGGTACATGCTGACCTCCAATGTCCTTCTTCACCGCACATGAAACATTTTCCCTTTGGTTTCTTTTGGACCTTTAGCCAACTGGCCTTCTCACCCTTTTTCTTAGTGGCCTTGCTTTGGATCGGACCATTCATCTTCTCAACGATCTTACCCACCATTGGCCTAGATCTTGAGAGAAGTTTCTTAGTCACCAAAGCTTCGTCTTCTTGTCCTAAGTGTTTCTCTATCGTCTCCAAGATTTCTTGCAGAGTATCCATGGTAAACATTTGATCACTCATCACAAAACCACACTAGAACTCATTAAAGCACCTTGGAAGAGTTAGGAACAAGAATTCGATCTGAGCCTCATCACAGTACCGAGTACCGAGGTAAGCAAGTTTTTCAAAATGGCGTCTGATCTTGAGAATGTGATCCCTCACGGGCGTTCCTTCGATCATTTTCAGCTTTTCCACACCATTTTGATGAAACTCTTTGGTCATATTGCTCTCTGAGGAAAACATTTCCTCAAGACTTTGTACAATTTCATGACCGAATTAACCCCCTCATGAATGAGTCTCAAATCATCAGACAGTGAAGTCAAGATTAGGAGTTTCATTGATTCGTTTGCTTGCTCCCAAATTTCATATATACATCTTTCTGCACTTGATGACCTTTCACTTGGTTTTTCAGGTTTTTGCCCACCAAGAACCCAATGATTTTTTTTGTGCAGTGAGGACAAAAGACATAGTTTTCACCAGTGAGTTGGTGTTCTTTGAGCATATATTTCAGTGGATTAAAAGGTTGCGACATGATGAAAACTGAAAATAAACATATATCTTGTGTCAATATCCGGATCAACACAAAGAAAATCACATAATTCGATCACATGATTCATATTGAAAACTCAAAAAAAAATATGAACATGCATCAGCCAACATCTCAAAACAGATTTAAATGAGCCTCGTGGGAGGGTCATCATTTAAATCACATTCAAACAGGTTACAAACAATTACAGTTACAAACCTTTAATTTCAAAAATTAATAGTCGGCTCCCACTTGACCAATATAAAATTGACAGGGACTTCGGTGAAGTATATGCATATCAATTTTATACCTAAGTAATAACCATGACTAAATACAGAATTACTACTTCGTTTTGAACGAGCCTCGTAGGAGGGTCATCATCGCCACTAATAATAATTCACAATCATCATTTTGAGAATTTATTCATGTGAAAACTATCTTTTGACCGTCTCGTAGGGGAATTTCTCCAAAAGATTTCACAAATAAATAAATCATGGAGGTCAAAATTAATTTGATTCAAAACCAAATTAATTATTAAAACATACTTAGTAATTTTTGAGTTTGAGATTTTTCGTTGAGCAATTCTCATGCAAACACATTTAAACAAATTAAATAAAACATAAGAAACAAAACAACAATAAATCATGCAAAGCAGAAAATAAACACATTGGACACATATTATCCAACTGTCATGGTTTGATTTTCCTTGGCTTGATCTTGAAGAAACACCGTCTTGAATTTCCCCCACTCGTTCGTCTCAAAAAAATTCCGTCCTTTGAACGCCACGCCAAGCAGCTCGCAGCCGGGATGCACTCCCGCATCCGGCCGCTCACTTGGCCGAGTGACCGCGCCCACGCGCCTAGGCGCCAGCGCATCACCCTGCACCGGTCTCGGCAAACTTCGGCAGCATCGGCAGCGCGCCGCAGCGCGCCGCCGCCTCGGCCGCCCTTCGCCGCGTGCTTTCGCCAGGCGCTGCAAGACGCCTAGGCGCGATCATATTTGTCTTGTGGCCCGGGCCCGCCTTAAGCGTCATCTGAACGCGTGCCTCCCTTAACGCGTTTAACGCGCCGCCGCCCATTCCCATCCATTTTAATTTCTCGTCTCCGTCTTCGTCTTCGATCAGGTTACAATTTATTTAACGAAAAATAAATACACCTTAAATCTAGACTAGTCTATTACACTTGAACAAATCAAAATAGCCTAATCTACTCGTGGATTTTCTCACGAGAAAAATAAATTCAAACGAGTCGAATTAAAAACCATTCATTCATACGCATGAAAATTAAACACATTAAATACCATGACAATTGGATACCTGCAAAATAGCTCTAGCAATTCTACAATCCAATTCTCAATTTAATGTCCAACATAATTTAAATAACAATTTAAAAAATCAGAGCTCGAAACCAGTTGTTGGAAAATTAGGGGTGCCTGGATCTATTCGAGATGATTTTAAATACATATTTAAATTAACCAATTAATTACTAACATGAATTAATCCTAAATCAATTCAACATAATAATTAATAAACGAATAAACAACATGTGTACACGTAATCCACGTAAATCCTAAGCATGCGGAATCTAGGAGTTACGAGATTACTAACCTCTTGTAGAGACGACGAATGAGACAACGGATCAACCCAAAAAGCCTTCCCAAATATGTCCCAAGTCCACGAGCAATTAATCCGGTGGGAGGATTCTCCTGCGACGATTTTAACAAGAGGAAAAACAAAAATATTTTGCCACCACCTTTGTGGATTTCTAATATTTCCAACACATGGAATTGCAGTTGGGAGTGAAAAATTCATCCCCTATTTATAGGGCTAGGGTAGCCGATTTTTTGGAGGAAAAAATAAGGAAGAAAATCTTTTTCTTGGTCTCCAAGAAATCTTGAATATATCTCCTATATTCTTTTCTCCTTAATTAAATTTTTCCATAAAAATCTTATTCCCCTTTATACCTATTTTTTTTCGAAAAATACAAGGAATAAAGAGTCAAGATTTGACTTCTTAATTTTATGGGATAATTATGTATTCAAAGAATACTTATCTCTTTCCACAAAATCTTTTCAAGAAAATCTTTCTTCTCCTTTAATCCTACAATTTTCGAAAATCTCATAGAAATATTAGGCAAAAATATTTTCTTCACTCTTTCATTAATTGGACTTTATTTTGGGCTATTTTTGGGGCACAGAGGAGAATTAAGATTGGACCTCAATGGACTATTGAAACTATAATATTGGGCCAAATATTATTCAAAGTCCATTAATATTAATTTATTCCACTATAAAATTAATATTGAACTATACATCTTAATCCATATTACGACTTCACTATAATATGGCTCTCGGTCATTATTTCCCGTGTTTAAGATTATTTTAGTCCATTAATTAATTAAGCCACTGAACAAACTTTTTATTAATTAATATCTTTATCCTTGGAGTAAAACTGACTCAACATTATTATCCATCTGAAATAAATTTTCCTTGCAAGATTTAGTATGATAAAGGTTATTAACCAGGGGACAAATCAAACAACACGTTAATTGCACACCACAGTCTCCATATTAAATGTCATAAATATTAATCATGTAATTAATAATATTCCCCAAGATATAAGATTATCGAATCCCATGATTATCGTCTATCATAAGTCAAAGCAATAATTATTAATTTCATGACGATCTATTTAAGGGATGGAGATTAAGAATCAACACACCACATTGAGGTCTAATTCTTGTATATTGATCTGCGAAGAATTTATCCTCAATGTAGGTCTTTATTCATAGCGTCCAAATACACTAGTATAATCTTTTGGTCAAAAACAAGTCAATCCCGAGTCTTATACATCAATCTTTCATGATGGTTTGTTCATTTTCATCTAGGTTGTGAATTTGTACTTAATTAATGGACTAAAATTTGATCTTACGTGATCTTTATCACCAAATTAACTTCTAGCGTATTATAGTGAAGTTATTGAGCGGGTTTGCAATAAATATATTTAACATTCATTCATATTTAAAATAATTAATGATTAATAATTTATTTCAAAAATAAATATATTAAAAAACACAATTTGGTTATACAAAGTAAAAATGTATACTTTTCAATATAACTTCAGCCATGATTATTAATTTGGTGATAATAAAGTCACGAAAGATCAAATTAGAGAAGAAAAAATTAAGTACAAATTCACAACCTAGATGGAAATGAACAAACCATCATGAAAGGTTGATGTATAAGACTTCAAAATTGTCTTGACCAAGAGATATAAGTGCATTTTGGATGCCTTAATAGGACCTAGAGATAAATTAAATTCTTCTTGTAAAGAGATAAAGATTAACCTACATAATTATTTATAAATCTCAAGAAGTCAAATAGGATTGATTCTATTTACCTTGTTATTTTTGGAAAAATTCATTGTGATTAGGAAAGAGATTTTATCTTGGAAAATTTAATTAAGAAATTTAATATGGAGAATAAATATTGAGATATATTGTTTGATTTCCCCTTGGTAGAACCTTTATCATACCAAATCTTGAAAATATTTTTTAAGTATGAATAATAATGTTGATTGTCTTTGCTCAAGGATAAATATATTAATTAATATAAAGCTTGTTCTCCCTAAAAATAATTAATGGACTAAAATAATTTTTCATTGACTCATATTATAGTAAAGTCGTAATATGGGTTAAGATGAATAGTTCAATATTAATTTTATAATGGAATATTAGAAATCCACAAATAATATTTGGCCCCAATAAAATATTTTTGTTTTTTAATTCTCTTATTAAAAAATAAAGTCGCTCAAAAGAAAAAATAATTTGCCCAATATTTCTATGAATATTTTGAAAAATATGTAGGGAAAGGAAGATAAATTTGTCTTGATTTTCTTGAGATATATTATGGAAAGAGATAAGTATTGTAGGGAATACATAATTATCCCATAAATTCAAGATCCAATCATCTTTTTACCTTGTTATTTTTTAAAATTAGGGATAAATAGGGAAAGAGAATTTTATGGAAAATCCTATAATTAAGGAGAAAAGAATATAGGAGATATATTCAAGATTTCTTGGAGGATTTTTTCTCCTGATTTCTTGACCTAAAAATCATATGATGTTTTTCATTTATTCGTGTTGGAAATATTAATTATTATTTTTTTTTTTCCCTCTTAAAAATTAATTTAGGATTAATTCATGTTAGTAATTTGGGAATCTTTGATTAATTTAAATATGTATTTAAAAATCATCTCTAGATTTAGATCCGGGATTACGTCGGTAACGCATCTAATTTCCCAACATTATGTTGAATTAATTTAGGATTAATTCATGTTAGTAATTAATTGATTTTTTTAAATATGGTTTAAAATCATCTCGAATAGATCAAAGGCCCTTAATTTCCCAACATGGGCGAGTACAGTGATTTTTTTTTTGTTGTGGTTGGTGGCGGTGTGAGGCTCCCAAGTGTTCTCAAAGCAAAGCAACGAAGACGAAAATGCATTATGAATTATGAATTAATGAATCAACAATGGTTGGTGTTTCTTTTTGGATTTTTTTAATTTTGATGTTTCTGTTGGATTTGCAACTCACCAGAAACTTGGGTTTCAGTTGGCGGTGATTTTTTTTTTTAAAGCTGTAAGTTAAAGAATCGCACTGCCTATTTTTTAAGAAGTATTTTGATCTGGGTTTGTGGATCTAGAAATGAAGGATCTGGGTTTGTGAGGTTTGTGATTTTTTCTGAATTTGGGTTGAAGATGGAGGATCTGAAGAACTGGAAATGCATAGGTTCATCAATTGATGAACATATGCATGTTTTCGTGCATATTGACACGTATTTTGCAACACTCACCTCTCAAGTATAAGAGGATCATTTCGTGCCCAGTTAAATATCGATCCACGGGACTAGGGTGTGGAATATACCCCAATTGATATGTGTCGGCGTGTGATTATAGTGTGAAACATGTTTTGATTTTCCGATTAAAGCAAAATGAACAACAAGACAATAAGATATCAATAAGAGAAATCAACAAGAACCTAAGAAAACAATAAGGCAACAAACGAATTTGTTTCAAATGAGTGAGAGGTGTTCGAAAGTTTTTTTCCTTATGAGATGATTATTAAAAAAGATTAATTATGGAGTTTGCCTCTATTTCTGATTATACCCTAAGAGCGATCACTAGACAATTACCACTCCCGTACTTGATAAGCCTAGGGTCCGATATCATTTTAAATCCTAAGATCGGGAGGAGGATCTCCCCTTTCTAACCCGGGTAATTGCTCGAATATGGTCCTCTAATTAACTAACTACTCTGTCCCCGTGTTTTCCCACTTGTATACTAAGTTCAATTCTCCTATATGTTCTTCACTTTCCACTCTAGGTATTAACTAAAGTAGCCAATGTAAATTAGGGGGGTTTTCAAGTACCTACCCAACTCTCGTTGCAATAGAACCTAATTGACTCAAATTCGAATGATTAAACCAATACCCACATATCTTATCTCATCTACCCCACTCTCGTTGCAACAAATAAGAATCAACACACAAGCTAATAGCAAAACCACCAAAACTGAACAAGGAAATACCTCTAATCTAAAGGATCACCATCAATAGAGATAAACAACCATAATCAAAGCAATTAATCAATCATCATCACAATTCCAAACACCCAAACACTAAGAACTTTATCCCATGGTGTACAAGGGAAAACCCATGGCTAAACAACAAGAATTCAAGGAACCCATAACAAAATTAACAAGTAAATTGCAATAAAAAATAATAATCACCTTTTGGATGAAAATGTAGCACAAAAGCATAACAAAACTCACAAAACCTCTTTGAATCCTTGCTTGAAATGTAAATTAAGCTAGAACTAAGCTATTCTATGAGGATCTAAACCATCTATGGAAGAAAAAATAAAAAAACGAGCTAAAGTATTACTTGGAACTCTAAAAAGTATCACTTGCTTGCTTCCCCATCTCTCCCCTCAGCTGCTCCATAAATGAAAAATGAACTTGGAGGCTTTTATATTCTTTTGAGTCAGCTGGCACGTGTCCCTAGGTCAGATTTGAGAAACTCAGAATTTTTTACGTGCTCGACTCGAGCAGAAGTGCTCGACCATAAGGGAGGTCGTGCACGAGTGAAATCGTGTCGGCGTTTTCACTTTTCGTGCTGCTCGACTCGAGTAGTTGTGCTCGACAAAAATTTGGTCGAGCAGCTCAAGAGTTAGCCAAAATCATCAGATAAAATGGCATGCTCGACCAAAAATGCCGAGCAAGGTTGCTCGACTCGAGCAGCAGGTCGAGCAACTGCAGGTCGTGAAGCTTCAGTAGTCGTTTTCTTCATAACTTGAGCTCCCGAACTCCGATTGAGTTGATTCTTTTTTTTGCGACCGTCTCTTCGAGGAGCTTCACGTGGTTCCACCCTCTTCTCAAATATCCTTCTAAATAAAATAGTTTTTAATTCATTCTTGCTCGTTTCCACTCATTTCCCTACACAATAAATGAAACAAGACTTTCTCCACATTTGAGCACAAATTAAGTGAAATTAGTTCAATAAAGTATGGATTCCTATCAAATTGAGCATGAAAATCACATAAATACGAGAAATTACGACACCCAATCACATATGTTGATGAATATGTTCATGTCGAGATGAAGACGAGGATATGTAAATTTTTAGTTTTTAGGTACATAAATTTCTGACATTTTTTCAATTTTGATATGTAAATTTGTGTAATTTTTCAGTTTTGATATAAATTTTGAGATATTTAGATGTATAAATTTTGTTATTTCTCAAATTTCTCTCCTATTTTTGTCTCTGATATCTTTCAAAATAGTTAAAATGATATCTTTCTAAATAGTAAAAAGTGAGAGAGATGGAAGGTAGCAGGTGATGTGTAGACTGAATGTGTAATAATTCGATTGCTCTTGCATGGGTAAATGAGATATCATTCACTTCGATTGAAAAAATTGTACCTTACAAGTTCTGATAAGAAGGTGAAGTTAAGGGGTATTTTAGTCTTTCTAATAAACATTTTGGACCTAGTAGTATTTTTTTCTAAATGATTGGACCTAGTAGTATTTATTAGGAAGAAGAACATTCCACTACAAAGTCACCTGAAACATTACAACCCGTACAAAGTCTGAAAAATTTACGCACTTTAGTTCAAATTGAACTATAGTATGGCGTACTTTAGTTCAAATTTCTGCACTTTGTACCTGGTTTTAATGGTATCCTAAATCTTGTATCTAACTGTAATTTTCTCTATTTATTATCTATAGTTTGGACCGAAAAGTCGCCCACTCAAAATATAATCTTTGTTTTGTGCAAATTTTTCAATTTTTTTTTGTTCTTATCATATTGTTCACTGAAAAAATCACCTCAATTTCCATACGAATTGAAAACACAACCTCTCAGATTTCAATTTTTTTTCTCTTTATCTAATCCATAATGACAACGATTTAACATATCTTCAATAAACATAATAATTTGATATTAATTTTAATTATTCATCTCTCAAAATTTATAATAAAATTACTTAGCACCGAGAATATGTTATGTGGCCCAACAGAGTCCACGGCCTTCAAACTTTATAAATGCATCTTATCCAGCCCATCAAGGCCCAATAATAAAGATTCATAATATCTAGGAAATTCAATTTCCCATATACATTCTGGTTCATCAAGGCCCGTTGAAACAACTCTCAAGAATGTCATGTTTCGTTGTGCTCACTCTTACTCGTTTGGTTCACATGACTAGATTGCTTAGATATGATAGGATTGAGAGTAGGATTGAATAAAACTGAATTGTTTGAACTAAATTGTTTGAATTAAAATATGTATCTGAATTATAGGATTGCAACTCATGATCTTGTGCTGAAAAAGCAATATAGGGATTAAAATATTATGTCCTGGGAGGAGGTGAATGCTCTTGATGCTAGTGGAAGCTTTTGGAATAACGTCCAAAATTTCGAGAACCACAGCCTTGAACATCCTTGATGCAGAAACCTTCAGTTTCACTTCGTGGGTCACACTCTTCACACCCATTATATTATTTATATTTAATTAGGAATTGAAGTTTATAAAATATATGAAGATGAGGGAATAAGTTGTGAAGGATACATAATCTGCACAACCTATTTATACCCGTTTTAGTTAATTTACTTTTTAGATTCGTCAAGTTCGGAGTGCACTAAGTGCCTAAATATTCAAGCATCAGTTTTGAATTTTGATACTTAGACTTGGACTACATGTTTGTAATTATCTATATGTACCAAATATCTATAATCTATAACTATATAATACACCTACATATTTCCTATTTAGGTTTCCCGCTCTTTTTTTCTGGTCATTGATCAAATTTTCTTGATAAATCTTGGCCACTCATTTCAGTTAAGGAAAACTATACTATGTTATATCATAATATTAAAATTTTGTTCTCATTTTGACCCTTTATTTATGCACAATGAATTTTTTCCTTCATTTCATCCTTTAATTTTGCCTCTCCTTTAATTTTGATTCATGTTCCTCTCAAATTCTTGAGTATATATTAACTTGGTGATCACTGCTGAGGTACATCTAATTTATGCATCCAAATTTCTTGTGTTTTTATTTATTTAAATTTAAATTTATTTTGCATTTCTATATGAGGATTAACCCAGATTGATGTTTCAGCTTCTTTGAATAATAATTTTTATTTTATGTTCTATGTTGCAGGAGGTTATATATAATTTTATTTAGTTTTGGTAATGAGGATCGCATTCAAGATTTGGAAGTGGGGATTACAATCGTCGCTACGGATTTGAAGAAATTCCTAGGCTATTTTCACATAACTTCTTTCTCAATTTCGTTAGTATATATACTAGCTCCATGGAGATTTTAGATGGATTTCAATCCAACTTATTCTGATTTTTTGTGCTTTATGTTGTTTAGATTTATTTGGTATTAGTTTATTATCATTATGATTATGATCTCTTGCATTTCCGCGTGCTTGTTTTATCATTTTGTGGTGAGTAACTCTTTTTTTTTTTTTTTGTCTTTTTGTTTCTTCTCCTTCATCGTCTAACCATATTGTTTTTTAAATCATCATTAATAATCTTCTTTTCGTTCGTTGATTCTATTGATCTTACAATTTTATTCATCATTTTACTGAATTTTGTAGATCTCGTGGTTTAATTTATTCGAGTTTAGTTATATTTTTGGTTTTGCATGTAAACCAAATTATTTTATAAAAAGAAAATATAAATAAACAAAAAATTTTTTTTACTATAATACAGAATACTGAAACGAAAAAGAAATAAAAAAAAATATCATTTTCACATATATGATTAGTTTTAGACATTTTATATACATAAATTGAAATAATTAATTATGTTGCACATCAATTGAAAACTTTCACTAATACTCATTAATACAATTAATAAAAAAAACTTGAAGCATCATCAAAGGCTATAATTCTTTCACATTTAATAAACATAATAAAAGAATGAATGATATTTTATGATGCATGATTAAAGGATATATATTTATGTTTTAAAAAAAAAAATCAATCAACTAATACATAGATTTTATTGATGCATGATCAAAGACTATGATTATTTCTGTACACAAAATATTTATAATTTCAAAATGAATATTATTCATATAGTAAGATAATAAATTTTAAACCAAATGTTGATTTGTTCTGATCATAATTTCGTTAAGATAATAAATTTTAGGGAAAAAAATATTATAATAATAATATAATATTCTTGCATTATAAATATCACAATTAAGTTATTGTAAGATTTTATCTATACATTTTAATAGGTTTTGTGTTTTAATTGTTAAAGTTCTATAATTGGAGAAATGATTATAATTTTACGTTTCATGTCAATTCTTAAAGAATTAATCAAGAAATTGATTTTGCATTTGAAGAAATTTGATTTAGTGAATTAAGAAGGTTGCATGTTCTTAAAATAAAATTATTTTTATATATTTTTAAAGAAGGTTGAGTTATTCAAATTGATGTAGTAAATATATAAAAGATACAACAATGGTTAGGTTTCCCTTGATCAATTTATCATATATTTGTAGATTTTTTATAAGCGGTTCTTTAGGTTTCAATCAATATATTATATAGTTTATCATTAAATATTTTGAATAATTTGTGTATTCTGAGCAAATGTATATTTTGAGATTTTATTGAATTATTTTTAACGAAATATTTGTGTATTCATGATATATTATGACAATTATTGTATAATATATTATTTAATAAAAAAATATGTGATTTAATGATAAAATATGTAAATTATGAATTAAAATTCACAAACCGTAATGAATAAATTGTTAAAAGATTTTATCTATAACAAAGAAAATATTAGAATATATATATATATATATATATATATATGTATATAAATATATATATAATCAATTCACAAACCATATATTTTTTCTTTAAACGCAAAATTCTAGAATCAATATAATTATAATAAGATAATTTTATAATATTTTAGCTAATCTCAAATATTTAATTATTTTGTAATGTAGTAGATTATAAAAAATGTGCAAGCTTCTCGAATCAACAAAACTAAATGGAAAATGTTCAATAAGCGATATTAATTTAATTTACGAGGTACATTATTATTTAAACTTTTGCCCTGTATTTATTTTCAATAATTTTAACTTATTCATTTTTGTAGTAAAAATATGTAATGTCCTTTATTTTGTTTAATAGTATTTTTTCACTACTACACATTTGAGCTTGGAGAGCTCCACTTGACAACCATTTTTTTTAAATAGCTCTCCAAGGGGTCCTTGGAGAGCGGTTCTAAAAAAAAAAAAAAAAAAAAAAAAAACGGTTTTTTAGATCAAAAGCTTAGACAATGTTCATAAATCATTGTAAGCATCTTGGAGAGCGGTTTTGAACCGTCGAAATAAATCTTGGAGAGCGGTTCATAACCGCTCTCCAAGTGAATTATTTTTATTTTTATTTTTTTGTAAAGCTTGTATTTTTTATTTTATTTTTTGTTTTTGTAAATTCTTTTTATGTATAATTCAAATATTTTATTCTTTAAATTCTCGTGTTATTTATTTTTAATATTAAATCTTATATAATGAGATTAACACAAACCCTTATGTAAAACTTGTTCATAATATTAAATTCATAATATTACACTTACGAACTTGTATCACTATTAATTCTTATAAATTAATACCTATAATATTTAATATTCTTATAAATTAATTCAATTTTGTCCAAGTATTACTTATTTAGATAGAAAAGTACTATTACTTGTTTAAATAGAAAAGTATTACTTGTTTAAATAGAAAAGTATTACTTGTTTAGATAGAAAGGTATAACTTGTTTAAAGAAAAGTATTACTTGTTTAGATGAAAAAGTATTACTTGTTTAAAGAAAAATATTACTTATTTAGATAGAAAAGTATTGCTTGTTTAAATGGAAAAATATTATTTGTTTAGATAGAAAAGTATTACTTGTTTAAATAGAAAAGTATTACTTGTTTAGATAGAAAGGTATAACTTGTTTAAAGAAAAGTATTACTTTGTTTAGATGAAAAAGTATTACTTGTTTAAAGAAAAATATTATTTATTTTGATAGAAAAGTATTAATTGTTTAGAAGGAAAAATATTACAAGTTTAAAAGAAAGGTAGTTAAAAAAAAGTACAAGTAAAAAATATAATTTTAATTTAATTTAAATTTATATAAAAAAAATTATTATATAAAAATGTGATTGAATTAATAAATAAGATAATTGAAATAAAGAATTTTAAAAAAAATTGTAAGAAAAAAAAAACGATTTTTAGAACATATAGAATTAATTTCATTAAGTAAACCTTGAAAGCAAGTGCCCGAGCGGAATTGATCCCCGCTCAGGCGTCCAAGGTCCCGTGTTCGGTCCCCCATGGGAGCGAATAATTTCTCAATTAATTGGGAGACTTTGGTGGCTTATATATATGATGCTTGGTGGGCCTAAAATTGATTTTTTTTTTAAAAATATTAGACAAATGTTGAAAACCGTCGAAGAATTTGGACAACGGTTTTTCAACCGGCTGTCAAGGAGGAATTTGGACGATGGTTGAAAACCCGTTTTCAAGGAAAAATTTGGACGGCCCGTTTTCAAATCATTTAAAATTCTAAATCTTGCACAGATGGTTCAAAACCATTGTCAGTGAAATTTCGACAACGGTTTTTTATCATTATCAATCAAGCTTGGACAAATTGTTATTTGGAGAGCGGTTATAATAAAACTCTCCAAGTCATTTTTCACAAATTGTCCAAGCCCAAATGTTTATTAGTGTTTATACAAGATCTCTTTGAAAAAGTGTTTTTTCCTTTTTTAATAGTATCTGATTCAAGAATTTTTAATGTCAACTAATTAGTCTTCCCAAAAAAGATCTAATCAAAATAAAAACATCAAATCATCAGTCCATGTTTTATGCTTATTCGACATATGCAGTTGATTTTATTAGTGATGTGATTATGTGTTTGTTGATTTATAATTCAGGGATATGATGAATATAATCGAGAATAGTCCTAAAATTGTTGAACTGGATCCTGATGATACGTGTGATAATCAAGTTGTTGTAAGTGATGAAATTTTAATATCAATCATAAAATAAGTTAAATGCCTTTTTTATATCTTTATAGTATGATTTATGTGTGTGTGTTGTTTATGTATATTTCAAAAATAAAATCATCTTATAAAATACATATTAACGATTACTTTTTTTTTTACAGTTGTTCATTATTGTGATATTGATGGTCCTATTCATAGTTGTTAATATTGTGGTATGTTGTTCTGGTATGATGAGTGATTAAAAGTCAGGTGTTAGGACGACCAAAGTTCTCCTTATGTTCTCCTCAATGAAAAATATAAATCCCTATTATGCCTCATCCTCTTAAACTTCATCAAAAATTTTAATGGGGTAATACTTCATGGAGCAAACATTATTTAGATAATGTGTTGTTGCTTTTAACAATATGATTTCATTTACTTCTTTAGGTGGTAAGATTGATAGAAGACTTAATATCAGTGGTGCTTCGATTGCCATCTAATGGAGATGAACCCATGTTTTTGCGTAGTTGTACATATACGACACTGATAATGAAATATCTAATAGAATTCGTATTTTATGTAATTTTCTTTCCATATTAAGACATTCTTTAAAATTACAGTATTTTGACAATTTAAATTAATAACATCATGCTTTCTGATCAATGATAACAATTCAAATCCGAATATCAATAAAATACATGCTGAAATAGTTATGTATTTTAAAGCTATATTGATTGTTGTAATTTACTTGCAAAGAAATTTTGAGATGCTAGAGATAGATTCCACCAAGGACATTCTACGGTAACCATGAGATTGACTGTTAGAAAAGAACTAATCCGAGAAGGTAAAACTTAGCCACTACATCAGAGATGGCTGTTGTTATTATTGGTGATCTCAATCACACCTCTTGATGATCGTGATATTGTAATTGAAACTCACTACGGTAAACTTCAACGCATTACTGAATTGAATTCATCGTACCTTGGTTTTAATATCCAATGTTTTTCCACTATGATGAACTCCTATGATGAAGATGGATATAGTGAAAATATTCCTTTCGCAACATCTGCAATGGATAGAGTTGGAACACGTAATTCGATTAGTCAAATAGAGTACTTTGCATTTCGTCTACAAGAGAGAAATAGAGAATTCAACTTGGAACTGCATTTGAACATGTTATATTACTATTTATATAATATAGTAATTTTTTTTAACTTACTCATAGTTTTACAAATAATTCATAATTTTATTAGAATAGTGAAAATAAAAAAACATTTAGGGTTGTTATTATAATAGTATTTTTTTTATTATGTGTATTATGTATATGTTATAACATACATAAATGTGTAAAAGTGTTTATCAATTTTGATAGCTTTGTTATTTATACAAAATGTAATGATAAATTTAATTAATTATTTGAATATATTTATTATTCTATTGTGATGGAAAAGTCGACTGGATTAATTAAATTATTAATAAATGTATTAAATTTTATAATTTTAATAGTCAATACAAATATTGTTCAAGTCTGGCTATAAATATTTCTTATTTTTATTTTTGTAAGTGCATAATTATAGTCATTTGATATTATTTTTTTATTATTAATAAACATAATACCATCATTTTGGTTCAATACAATTACTTACTACTTAATACAACTTAATTGTGTGATTCAAAAATAAAAATTTTGTTCAATTTGTGCCTTTTATTACAAACGGGTACCCTTTTAACTGATTGTGTTGACCATGCATCATCCCATTATCAATTTAAATTGTATACTATCCCAATTTATGTTTTTTAATAAAAAAAAATTAATTAAATTATATATCCTATAAATAGCTTATATTCATATTTGAAATAAATTGGAACGTCATTTATATTTTGAGATTTTTTTTCAACTTCACTATATCATCTATGTTATAATTTTTTAATTTCTCGGTAAATTATATTTTCACTTCGTTTTTTACTTAGAATTTTTTGCATGAGAGTCGTAAACATTAATAATAGCACTTGATATGGGTTTATTAACTAGAGATCAAGCGGTTACGTGACAAGATAATAAAGCGGATTACTTAAATTGTAAATGAAATTTGGTAATTCATGTTTAAGTTGAATTATTGAGCAAAATAGGAAAATTCAACTTGGAACTGCATATGAACATGTCAATTGAAGGTGCTAGAGTCATTTCGCGGTTATTTTTCTCACACTTCTTGCCTTCACGAGAGCATTACGTTTACCAAAATATCTCATTTGTTATTATTTCACAATCTTCATTTATTTTTTGTATGTGTTCATGGTCATAGATTTTCAGCTCCATTTAGTAGTATGAGTGAAGCGTAAACTCAACAATTCAGAGAAAAAAGGTTTTTTGATCCCATAACCTTTTTGTAATTCGATTTTCCTCCCAAAAAATTAACTATCTAATTTTGGTCCCAAAACTATTTAGATTGTCCAATTTTGGTCTCATTTTCCTGAAAAATAGGAAAAACATAATTTTCGGTCAGATGCAAGTCAAGTGCCAGTTAAAATTGAGGGTTTTTACTCTCGAAGTTGACGCTGATTGTTAAAAGACATTCATTCTTTTAACTGTCAGTGTTCATGTCAGCTAAGACCTCAAAAGTAATTGCAAGGTTAAGTGACAGAGTACTTGAAGATAAAGTTTTAACCGGAAGTAGTGCTAGACATTTGATTTTGATACCGAGACTTCATTAACTCATTTTGATCCTAGATTGCCGTTAAAGATTTAGCACAAACAGTTTTCATTGATTTCATCAAATGTTATATATGTAAATAAAGAAAAATGTGGGACAATCGTTATCTCATGTAGGAGTATATTTTTTAGGAAATCCACTTTCGTCATGGTCAATTATACGTTCCAGGTCCATGATTATAATTTAAGGACTCAAAGACAATATTGTGCCAACATAATAATTGCGAAAGTAATATAAAAAATTAGTGCTTAATGAAATATTCTGAAATGCTTAAATTTTTGGAATAAAAAAAAGTTTTTTGATTATTATGTATATGATTCTATTATATAGTGTATATGTAGTTAAAAAATATAACATTTATACAAAAATATAAAATAATATTTTTAAAATATTGAATATAGTTTTCTCGAATATTTAAGGTGAAGTTGAATGAATTATTAAATGATATTCGGAGTGAGGGATAACTTTGTAAACTATTATCTATAAAGTATAGAATTAATGGACTTGAGTATGTGTATGTGTGGGTAAAAAAGTAATAGCATTTTGTGTAATATTGTGGATATTGTGAGGATGAAGTTTATGGAGGACTTTCTACTTTTAGAGCGTGCAAATTATTTTGACACATCTTTATAAGTAAAGTCTGCAAGTTATTATATGAGGTTGAGAGAGTAATTACTTTGAGTGTTGTTCTTCATATGTGATGACTCATCAATTCCTGTAATTTAGTCTCGGATACTCGAAGAATCTGTTTCGTATTGCTTCAGAGCTTGAGATCTTGTAAGGAATATATGATTTTTTCTACAAAAAATTGTTTCATAAAATATATAAGTCATTACCACCTCTCATAAAAAATATCATCCGAAATTTGTACGTCAAGATCATACTCAGTTTGTGATCCTATACTCCCATCTCCAATAGATGTTATCCAATCAGAAAATATTTTCAACTCGTGTAAACCTTCTGTCAATCTCGAGTTTTGCAACAATATGCTCCTTATAGATTCAGTAGAGTACAATTATTACACGTAACAAATGAATTGATTGTAGTGTGAAATGGATGCTATAATAATGACATTTTTTGTCATTAGACCTCAAATCTCTAGACAATGTCTTCCATATAAATGTTATCACACTTCCACCATATATATACAATTTAAACTTGTGCAAGGAGGTATTTACTTGAATTTATTATTTAATTTATATTGTATAAAGCAAATAATATTTTTTCTAAATTATATTTCCAAGATTTGCTTGTTACTTTAATTTCTCAGCTAAAACATGATATTTTTATTAAAAATACCCTTACATGAGAAAATGACTACCCATACTTTTAATCAACGAAAATTGTCTCCGTTGAAATTTGAACGACAATATAGGGCAAGGAGTCAATGCAAGCATGTGTATCAAAGCCAAATATCATGCGCTACTTTCAGTTAGAATCTTAGCTTCAAGAACACTATCACTCAACCTCGTAATAACAAATCAACATGTGGAAAAACATTATATTACAAATTATTTGAAGAAATAATAGACATTCAACTTTTAAAATGCAATATATATATATATATATATATATATATATATATATATATATATATATATATATAAAAAATTATAAGGGGACAAAATATGGTTGCATTGCAAAAATACCTTGAGTGATCAGTATTCTTCAATAACTTTATTGGTGTTCCAACTTTTACATTGAACTCGTGATCAGGAACACCCGAACACTTCATACTATTCGAGAATTCATGAATATGCACATCATAAAGATGTTCAACATTTGAATCAGATCGGACTATCAGAGCTCAAATAAGTATGTGATTTCTCAAGTGATTCATCTAAATCATGTGCTCGTTTATGGACACCTATCAACATCAAATGTAAGAGCGAGAATTGTTCTATTTTACAAATAATTGTGATCATCCATCACATTATCAAAATCAAGATAAATGTTACCAATAATAGTACTAATCGAATCATCACCACCTCTCAACAAAATATTATCCAGTATTTGTATATCAGAACCATACTCAGATTGTAATTATATACTCCCATCTCCAATATATCTTACACATTCATAACATTTTCCTTTTGTATATAGCTTCAGTCGAACCCAAGTTCAGCAACTGCATATTCCTTGTAATTTCAAAAGAGTATAAAATTTCCACAAAAAATGTTGAATTGATTGCAGCGTGAACAATATCATGTCTCGTTCCTTTTGGAATAGTCGACAATATATGTTGAAAATCACCTCAAACCACAAAAGTCTTTAACTAAAAAGGTAATTCAGATGACAATAAATATATGAGCTGCATAAGATCCTTAAAATTAGTATCATGAGTTTCAATATAATATTTGTTCATCATTAGAGCTTCATCCCATTTGATGAGACTAATCTTCACAGCAAGTTAATATTACATGTACAATCTTCAGTAGCATTAATTGAAATGACAAATCTAGGATGAGCAGTACGTCCACTAGAAAGATGCTACATTAATGATAATCTTGACATTCTACCTCAACCATGCAGACGTCTTCCATATAAATATTTTCCTGGTTCAACCATATCCATACACAAAAAATACTCCACCGCTACCAGTATGAATAAACTTATTTATTATTTCATAAACATCACAATGATCATCATTATGTCTACTCTTCAATCATCAAATACTCATATCTTCAACTTTGATATGTTGAATGCAAACTCCCTCATTAACAATCTATTTCGAGATGAAAAATGAGAATCAAAATTTGCTATCAGCATTCCTTAAAAGTCCTACAAAGATTTACCAAGAGTCCGCAACATATTATCAATTTTTATAAGATAACCACTCTTGGTTTCGTCGTCAGTCATCCTTAATTTTACATATATTTAAGATTAAATATATATTAGTTAATTTAAATAAATTTGGATTATTAAACATTACACAGCATTATATAAAATTTTCTAAACATATTTAGTAAAATATATCAGGAAATTGCGTATTTTCTCTGCTATTTTAAAGAATACTGTCAGATATATATCTACAACACCTTTCCAAAACTTCATAAGACGACTCAATGAACCAAAAGTTATAAGCATAACATCGAAGATGTAGATGTCCACCAGCTAGCGGCATTCTCTATACCATCATCAAAAATTAGAAGTGGGACTCTCAGAATTTTTTTTGTTATTGTTATATACATAATGTTGACATAAACAACGTGATAAAGAGGTTCATTGCAACAAACAATCAAAAAAGGAACACGGAGCACTTAATTAGAAAATAAAAAAATAATAAATTATATAAGACAGACGGGAAAACACAACACACGTAAACTTGAATGACATTACCAAATATCTTATGACTCATTACTCAACTTTCTTATTTTGTGTGCCAATCAAACGGTATAAGTTAATCCGGGACAAAGGAAGTATAAAGTTACATTCATCTCTTTCACATTCTACACACAAATCATGTTGGAGAAATTGATTTTAAAATTATACGATTAGATATAATGACATATTATTTATTCATTAAGAATTTTTAGTACTTTTTATAATTTAAATTAAAATACAATGATGATAATGCATGAGCATTTAAGATTATAATTATAACTTATACAATATTATTAAATATGTATTGAAATAATATTTTAATAATGTGAATACAACAAATGTTGAACCAACATGATATGAAATTGTATATACATTATCTTTAAGAATACATTTAGTTTATAAATTAGAATAAAAAATGTAAATATATTACAAATATACAATATTAAAAAATGGTATAAAAATGTTCTTTTTTCTTATAACTTTCAATAATTCTGATTTTAGTACGCTAACTTTCTCCAACTTTAGATATAGTCCCTTAAGTTTACCAAATGCAGTTGTTTAACCTTGAACTAGCTAAAATAAGTATACCAAATTCAATATTTTCGTCCTTAGTTTTGACTGGCTAAAAGGACCAAAAAATTGAATTTGATCCTTAATTTCCTTCCATGTTTATTAGTTATTTTTCTTTCCATTTTCAGTTATATTTTTTATTTATTTTTTTTTTTTTTTGATTCAATATGATATGATAGTAATTGCATTTTCCTATAAATTGAGATTAATATTCAGGATTATAATAATTACAAATTTTCTTTCTGTTGTTTGTCTTTTTTCCCTAATTACCTAAAAAATCCATTTATGCACAAAAGTTTAGTCAAGTGCAAGTTCTTTGGATAAGATATCCATTTGAGACTTAAAATAAAATCTCGATCTGATTTTAGGTACTCAAAACTAATTATTTTGGTTCCATCATGAAAAATGTTCATACTATTCATCTAAATGAGTCTTCACATAAAGATACTCCAAGAAATCTAAAATTGGAAAGGTTTGGGATCAATCAGGGTGGAAGAAATGAACACAATATATATATATATATATATATATATATATATATATATATATATATATATATTTCAAATATGCCTCTAAGATAAACATGAGACTTCTACATTCTTGCAAATTTATGACACTTGATTTTCACTTATATTGTTGAACAATCAAATATCTTGGAAGTTTCGATGAATCTATTTACAAGCTTTTTTTTTTTAAAGCGACGTCGTACCTTAAGGTTCTTACTGGAAGATGAAATTATTTAAATTGCTTCAAATTTGAGAATAGATACACTTAATTTCATCTTTGTACGTTTCTTTCTAATTTTTGTAATCATATATGTGCCGATTCATGTTTTAAATTTCAGTATATAAATTGATGTTTTATTTTTTCCGATTTTATGGTTTATTTGCCGCATGGATTAGGAGATTTTGGTCCTTCAGACACTAAGAAAAGATTCAAGTTATACTTGGTTAATTGTGCCCATGAAAAGGAGAGGCAAGCGCACGATTTGGTATTCAAAATGGATGTTGATTGGTGAGTCTGCAATTCTAGGTTTATCATTCCAATTAATGCTACCAAAGATTCTACTTTCAATATTAATTAGAATAATCATCTTCTTTAGCTTTTCGATTGAGACCGATCTCATTATATAGGATGAAGCTCCGATGGTATATAGATATTGTACTGAAGCTCTTGATACTACTTTGAAGGGTATTATTTAGCTGGCCAATTTGTTATATTTTGGATTATTTTTTGGTGATAAGACTGTTGTGTTTGGAGGGAATTCTGACATATATTGCAGGTTATTCCAAAAGGAATGAGGCATGATATTGTTCACGTTACAATAAGTTCATCTCTTTTGTGAAAATGATTGTATCTTACTGAAACTTGCAAGGAATATGTTGTTGCAGAATTTGGAATCGGCCGATGGTTTATACAAATTAAGAGTTTTTTTTTTTTCTAAATTGGTTTGAGTCTCGCTTTTCATGTACAAATTCCATATGATATTTTTTTTAGGTGGTGATGATTTGATCGGTCCTATTGTTCATAGTATTTATCTTGATTTTATGAACATGATGGATGATCACAATTATTTGCTGAACATAACAATTCTTACTCCTACATTGGATGTTTTTAGGTCCATAAACGATCACATGAGTAACGTTAATGAAAATGATTCACGTAATTATTTGAGCTGAGATAGTCCTTTGTCATGTTGATCAACTTTCTGATGTGCATACTCCTGAATTCTTGAATAGTCTAAAGTGTTCGGTTATTCTTGTTCATGAACTGAATCTCAAAATTGGAACACCGGTAATGTTATTTAGAAATATTAATCACTCAAGAGGTTTGTGCAATGGAACTAGGTTTAGACTTTTAATATTTTTTTTTAATATTTTTTTCCTCATCTTTTAAATGTTGAAGTACTAATTCATTAAATTTGTAATGAAATGTTTTTTTTCAATATATAGACTGGTTATTACGAGGATGAGTGATATAATTCTTGAAGCTATGGTTCTAAGGGGAAGTAATGTCGAATAGTTAGATTTAATACCTAGGGTTACGTTAACTCCTTCTGGTCATATATTGTCATTCAAAATTTTAACTGAGATAGTTTTGGTTGGTTGTTTCATATGATATATGTCTATATATAAAAGTCAAGGACAATAGTTTTCTCATGTAGGAAATTTTTTGCAGAAGTTGGTTTTAGTCATGGACAATTGTATGTAGTTTTTTCCCGGATAACAAACCTAAAAGATTTGGGTTCAAAGATCCTATTGTGTCATGATGATGTAGTTTTTCATGAAATTTTTAGGAATTATATAATTCTGTAATAATAAATATTCAAATGTCACAACTTTTTCATGACGTTTTATTTTTGTTAAAGTCATTTTCATATATAATTTTACAATATTAATTATTTAAATTATATACGTAAATGAATCATTATATTTTCTCTAACATGAAAATATTAGATATCTTATACACGTACAATATATTTTTATGATTTTTTACAATATTTTTATATTTGTTGTAAATTTTCTAAGTTTAATTTAGTAAAATATATGTCAAATTATATGTTTTAAAAATTAATCAATACTTGTATCATGAGTATAAATATTACATCAATATTTGGACTTTGTTAGATACATCATAACGTTGATACTACCAATGTAAAATAAAAATGGGTTAATTGAAAAAAAAAAATTACCACTCTTAGGATTTTTGTCAATTACAACATATTATCTTTTTCTTTGCAATTCAAGACACCCCCTTTTAAAATTTTGCAATTTGAAGCGTTTGCCCAATTTATAGCAACAATTAAATAATTTGGTTCCTGGAGCTGCTACATAGATTTCCATGTAAGATGCCACGACTGATGAATAAAATATTTTTTTCTTTGTTTTTTTTAGCATAAACAATGTCACCTTTTAAATTTTTGCAATTTGAAATGTTTGCCCATCTTTAGTCTTGACATCCTACTTGGACATTTATGTCAACTTCGGCAGCTACGACACTTAATTATTGCCGAAAATTTGAAAATGCTTTGAATAACATAATTTTAAAATGTGGTGTCTCGAATTGCAAAGAAAAATAATGTGTTGTAATTGATAAAAATCTCAAGGGTAGTGATATTTTTTGTAATTAACCAAAAAAATACTATAAAGTGAAGAACATTAATGAGATTAAATTTTTGGTAGTCCAGTAACTTTGCATCGTTTTAAAATTAATCCCAATTGTTATGACTCTTTAATTTTGGGTCCGGTAAGTTTTCAAAATATTTGAAATTGGTCATTTAACCTGTTGCGGCAGGTCACCAAATAGGTAAACTTCACATGTGTAATTATTTTATTTTTCCCTTTAATTTCGAAGCATCACCTGGACTTTTGTAATTCTAATAACTTTGCATCGATTTTAAAGACAATCTGAAAATTAATAGACAAAGTGAATCAGGTTGGTTTACCGGATCTAAACTAACCCCAAAATTTAAAAGTAAACCAAAGTACGCAAAAATCACTCTTCCTCCTTAAAAAAATACGCATAAGAATCCCGACCCAAAATTATTAGGACTAAAAAAGTCTAGGTTGCATTTTGAAATTAAAAAGAAAAAACAAAATTATTATACATTTGGCAATTACCTATTTGGTGACCTGCTGCAACAAGTTAAAAGATTAATTTTTTTAAAAAAAATTCACAAGACCAAAATCAAAAAGTCAAAACAATCGGGATTAATTTCAAACAAAATAAAGTTAATGGACTACAAAAAATTTAATCATAATATTAATTCTTCTTTTCAAAGAATTTTCTTTAACAGATCACATTGTTATGAATAAAATTAAATATAATAAAAAATATTAAAATCTTATTAATAAATATAAATATAATAAGATGCCAATAAAATTTAAATTTCATATTAATTCAAAATAATATTTTAACATTTAAAATATTTGTTAATAACAATGACCGTGCGTTAGCACGGGTGCAATACTAGTTATAAGAATACATGTAATCCGAAGAGCCGCCCAGGGCCCCTTGTTCTTTTTGTAGTTTTGGGTGGCTCAGTTGGTAGTTCGTTCGCCTCATAAGGCTTGACAACTTTTTGGCCGCTAGTTCTAAAGTTGGCCGCTAGTTTGATTCCCATAGGTGACTGCTTTTTTATCCTTTTTCTTTTAATTTTTTCCTCAATTTATAGTATCTGCTTACAAACTAAAATATTACTCCCAAAATATTTAATTCCCTCATTAAATTATGAGAAACAACTTGTCTGCACAACGATCTTGACTATTCGGGTCGAGTGAAACCATGAACCACTTTTGCCTTAGGGTTAGACCAAAAAAAAAAAAACAAACCTAAATTAAAGTTAAAAAAATTGAAAAAAAAAAAACTAAAATTGAAAAAAAAAAAAAAAAAAAACAAAAATTAAATTAAATTGCAATTTTATTGGTACATGTGGTGGACATGATAAATTGCCTAAACCAAGAAAACTGAACAATATTTATTTAATGATCATATTATTATAACAGTAGTATTTGTTTCTCAAAATTCAATAGTGGTGGCATATTGAGCCACGGTATCAGAAAATCATATAATACTCCATTTTGGTGACAAGAATCATTAGATTATAAAATCATATTGGAAATTCTTATCCTAGCTCCGACTTTAATTTTCAGAGCACCGTTTGTGGACCGGCGTTTTGGTCTTTTAACTTTCTAGAAATTCTCATTGAGCCTAATTAAATTCATTCGGACTGTCATTTTTTATAAATGTTCAAATAAAAATTGGAATAGAAGAGTAAATTTTTTACTTTTCTAAATTATAAAAAGGGGTTCCTTCATACAAAGAGAAAAGAGGGACCCCTCCCGGTATTTTTATCTCAAGATCAAAATAAAACACTAATAATAAAATTATTATTCTCTATATAATTTAATTATAATTATCATTCCCATTAAAAAAATTGAATTAAGCCCTCCTTAATATCAGTGTTTTTAAACCCGGATCGAACAGGCCAGTTCAACCGGGTTAACCGGGAACCGGTCACGGTGATGGTCCGGTTCTTAACATGTAGCGGGTTTGTTACGACCCAGTACAAACAGGTCAGAAACCGGGTTGAACCGGCGACAAAAAAACCCGGTTTTTTGCAATTTCTTAAATTTTGAAAAAGAAGAGAACGAAATGGTATTTGTTGATTGATCTGATACGTACGTGGAGATGGGAGAAAGGTGGAACGGGGAGAATGCAACTTTTTTTCCATTAAATCCCATGGCAAATTGGCCATCCTCCCATAAATGAATGATATGAAACATGGCATATAATCTGCTACTGCTATGAAAAATGGATCCTCCCATAAATGAATGATATGAAACATGGCATATAATCTGCTACTGCTATGAAAAATGGCTAGAAAATTGAAAGAGAAGACAATGAGAAGTGAGAGAAGCGAAAATGGCAGTGGCGCAGCGCGGCGCAACATAGAGAGAGGCCAAAAAAGTAGGGTTAGTAAAATAAAGTGTAATGGGCTTTTATTAACGATTCATATTTGGGCTTCTAACTTGGTTTATTCTGTAAAATAAGTTGAGTAGATAATTAATTGTTTTTAATTTATTTATTTATTGAAAAGTATTATTTCAACAATATACATGCATATTTGTGATGTATATTAAATATTTAATATATTTTATAATTTTATACAATTTCTGTGATGTGTATATATAATATATAAATAAATATTCGAGTCATCCGGTTTTTTTCAAACGGTTTAACCGGTCGAACCAGTGACTCAATGACCCAGTTCATTGCCCGATTCGGTGATCGGTCCGATTTTAAAAATATTGCTTAATACCAATTTAACACAGCTTCTTATGTAATAGGATAATACTCCAACAAAAGTAAATAACAAAAACCACCCCTCGGTTTTTACTTATTTACAAAAAAACCCTATGATGATTTATAACAAAAAAAACTCATTTGGCACTAAAAAAACCTCACCAAGGTTTGTTTAGATGCTAAACGGGTGAATTTCAGGTATCTATCATTCATTCATTTACCCACATTCGTATAAAAACCATATGGATGCGTATAAAATGAAATGAATTAGAGGTTGATACAAGAAAATTGTCAATCAGTTTCAGGAATGTAGGTTGTTCCATGCAGATACAAGCTATCTGCAATATCACTACTAACCTCTGCATTCTCATGGGGTTCAAGTGAATCCCCTCCATCTTCCATGTCAGGATTATTTACCTTACTGCTGATTTCAGTTCGATTTTGCCCAAGTTTTGTCCATATTTTGACACACTTACCTTTAATGTAACGATATTCTCATTTTGGTGGAGGATATTTCTTCTTCAGTTTTTTGTATTTGTCCAGCATGTCAAGCTTCTGGAAAACATCTCCCATCATCTTGACGATTGGAATGGTTGGCCTGATTCCGAGCTCTTCCATATCAACAAATATCTACAAGAATAATTGGTGTGGGACAAATTTACATAATGAGAAAAACACCCCATATTTTATCAATCATTGAATTGAATGGAATGTAGCAGATATATTTTAATTCAAGTTCAATTGAAACAAAAATTAGGATTATCAGATATAATAGGAAAATATTATAAGAAAAAGACTCGCACCAAGCATTATAACACATCAAATTTCCATTTACAACATATTTAAGAGAGATGAATAAGTGAAACAGAGATATACCTCAAACATTTTGTCATGCATTTCTCTCTGATAGTAGATAGTAATCATCCTCTCAAAGAACATGCGTGGCATACTTTCTATATGCTCGGTAAACAACGTGTTCCATAGTTCTTCAGCTTCGTCAATCCTTCCATCATTGACCAAAGCATTCAGCAAAGCGTAATAGCTTCCCATTGTCCTTCTTTGACCTTTACTTAGCATCCATTTTGTCACCTGTGTGATGTTGTGTAAATGAGTCGAACATTCAATGCTGGAAACAAAGGGAAAAGAACAAAAACTGGATTGGAATTTACCTGAATTATTCTCTTCCATTCCTTTTCATTCTCAAGACTTTTTAAAGCTTTTTTCACAGTAATCAAGGGGAACTCTAATTCCCAAGCAATGAAGGAATCAAGAGCACCATATACTCCCTCTTTGACATTCGACAAACCTTTGATCTAAAATGGCCAAGAAAATCAGAATGGCAAAAGGGAAAATTGTACAATATCTAGACGGGATTAATCAATACTACTTTAAACCAGAGCTAGAGATTAAATGGTGTGTAAAAAAGCTTACGCATTCCACAAGCTTTAGGGATTTGGAAATGGTCCCAATCTTTTGTTTGGTTTTCCATACCCGAGGATATCTTGGTCGAGGACCTTTAGCAGCACATGTCTGAGAAATTATAAATGCAGTTAAGGGGCGCTTGGTTCAGAATTATTCAATGGGAACAATAATGGGAATGAGCATGAGTAATTGTGGTGGTTAATGAGAATAAAAGATGATCATTCACCTTTATCATACTTCGAATAGGGTAATGAGGCTCAAAATAAGTTAATCATTACCCCATTTTGATTAACTACCTCCCCTCCTATAATCATTTCTCCTCAATCTTTCCACTATTCTTCAACCAACAATCATTATTAATCCCTTATTATTCCAAGATTAGAGCAATAAACTAATATTGTAACCATCATTTTCATTGTAATTCACTATTTCGGTGATTCAATGTATACATAGTCATGTATTATTTAGAGCTAGCACCAAAAGGAACAAATATCAGCAGCTCCATCGCTCCCAAATATTATTTCTCCCAGTCCCCTTCATCCCCTAATTATTGATGGAGTTCTTCAACCTCTTAACGCTCAGAAACCCACTTCCTTTTTTGGTTGCTTTTCAAATATGTCCACTTTAAACTCTATGAGAAGCCAACTAACAAACCCTTTTTTTATAATCAGGCAAAGGTGTTAATCCAAATATTTCCCTAGAACTAACTTAGGATTCAGTCCAACAAATCATTTTTGGTCTTTGTGGTGCAAAACCTAGCAAATTTCCTCTTGATTGACGTGCAGATGTATTGTCTGCAATCCCCCTAAGTGTTCCATCAGGACATAAAATAGATCTACATGGGTCAGCAAAATGCCCACCACAAACCATTTTGTGAGTTTGAAAATCATAGTACTACTCTCCTCGGTGAAAGAACCTAAGAGGGCAGACTGATGTGGTGTTTTCTTTGCAAACAAGAAATCATGAGTAGATACACAGGTCATATGTGTGATAAAGAATGCTAAAGAAGAACCACTACGGAAAAAAACAAAAACAAAAAGCTAAAGAATGACCATTCTTTAACAAAGGCCTTACCACCAGACACCGATGTTGGTTCTTCCCAAGTTCAACTGGTTTCAATCCTATACAAATAGTTGCCAGAGAATGCCTCAAACTGAGCATCCTGAAACTAACACAATACAGATAGTTCACGAACAAGATTGTTAATGAAATTGAAAGACAACTAAAGAACCACCTGAAAGACAAGAAATACACACAATCTCCAATTAAGAAATAAGCAGAATTTTCTATGTCATCCCAAGAAATACACAAACAGGAAAAGGTTTATGTCAAGTTTAAACACACCTATTTGGAAAATTAACTAGGCTTGATATAATGTGATCATGAAAATAGTTGGGAGCGCTGATATGTTGAATGAACAAATAAGTGAACCAAAAGGTCCAAAACACTATGTTATACAGAAAATCTCTACCGTCTAACCAACAAGATTGATACTTAAATCTAAAACATTATCCCATTATCCCATTTATCTTTCTTCTTGCTTTTACTTTGGGCTTGGGCTTCTTCCCTATTGAACTTATAAAAATTAATAATAATAAAATATGGGCGATACTCGGTTTTGCCAAGCTAAAAAAATAAGTTGACCCGGCCCGATTCTGGGCAAAAGGCCCAATTTTAAATCGGGCCATAAATATCAAAGTCTAACCACGAAAAACCCTTTAACTTTGGCCCGGCCATCTGTCTGCCCGTGGCCCGTTTAACATCTCTACTACTTATGTTGTGAGGTCATGAATTTGAGTCATTATTTTCCAATTTAAAAAAAAAAAAAACAAAACTGATTAGATTTGAAATGTTATGGAAATAAATTAAATTTTAAAAGGGTTGAAAGTTTTACTGAGCTTAAAAGGGGTTGAAAGTTGAATGTGGATAGAGTTTAATTTGGGCTCTGGACCGATGGGCCGTCTCAACCCCCGAGCCCAAGTATGGGTTTGAAATAAATAAATTAGAGGTCGAAAAAAGAAGTGGGATCTATTTGGCTGACCCATTTGGCCCACGGGCTTAATGGGCTTGGTCCAATTTGGCCGGATGGGCCATGGGCCGCCCATTTGGCCCGACAAATTTTATTAAATTTTTTTATATATAATTCTTTGTACAAACTATAAAAGACTAGAGAAATTCGTTTGACTAATGATGAATAATGGAAAATCAGGAAACAAATAATTACTGCAAATGCAATTGGACAAAAAATAAGTAAGATGATTTTGTAATTTTTATCAATTAATTTTTTTAACTTTTTAATTTTTAGGGAGTATTTTGTAATATGTCAAATTACGAGTTCTTTTGATACAATTAACAATCACAGTCAACAAAATAGTACTCAAATTAATGTTGTCATGTACATAAGATTGTATTTTAATAATTTATAATTATAATTATTATTTTATTTTTTTAATCAGAAAATAAAGTAAATTGATAAAGGTAGAAAAATACCCAAAAGAATTACAAATAAATAATGTAATTTAATAAAGTAAATAAAATAATTTTAAAAAAAAAGCATGGGTTTGGCTGGGCTCAAGGGGTGAGCCCTCTTGAAATTTTGGCTGGATTGCATTCTTGAGGTCTAGAGAGGATGGGTCGGCCCGACCCAGCCCATGAATATGACTTGACCGATGGGCGGGCAGTTTGGTCTAACGATTTTCTTGGGTTAAATGTGGAGTAGAGGACAACATATCTGGGGTGGTGTGCTAAAAAGCAGTTCGAATCACGGCCTGATTCGAACCGAATCGTTCCTTGCCTAAAATGTTGGGCACCCAACCAAACCGTAAAATACTTTAACAATTCCGATTCCTAAAGCGGTTCTTGCCCAACTTTTTTTTCCATTCGGTTCCAACGGCTCGATTCGATTTAGATTCACGGTTACGAACTGCTTTTTTTTTTTTTTAATTTTTATCAAAATACAAATAAAAAATAATAATTTGAAGTAAATTTAAAGAAGATGAAGCAAAATCTTATGTTATTAAACAAACAAAATTACAAATAACAAACAACTCAAAAAATTTACATGAAACAATAATTTAATACATTACAAAAATTATAATTTACAATTTACAATTTACAACTTACAAGTAACATGCTAAATTGCTAATGCTACAAATACAAGTGTACAACTTATAATTACAATTAAAAAAATTACAAATAATGAAAAGAGGATAAAAAAAAAAAGGGCTTGGGCATAATTTTAAATTTTAAACTTAGAAAATTCTAAGTTAGAAACATAAAATTATGTTGCCTACGTATCCGATTAGAATCAAAGCCCACGTAGTTCTCTTACCTTGTTTCTTACCTCAAGACTTAAATCTTAAGAAGAATTAAGCTTCATTTTCGGTTTCGGTTGTGTCGTCGATCACACTATCTTCGCTAGAATCCGCGCTAAGAGCTTCATCTTGTGTTCGATCTTCGGCTTCACCCAATCATCAAGTAAACATTGGTTTTCCAAGTGCTCAACTGTCAATCTTGAACGCCTTTCCTTCAAGATATGTCCACCCAAGCTAAATGCTCGTTCGACGGCTACGGTTGAGACGGGACATGCATATACCTCTTTTGCAATCATACTCAACACCGGATAAGCATCTAATCTCCTCGACCACCACTTTAAAATATCAAAATTTTCTAATTCTCCCTGTTGATACTCAAAAGAAGGTGTATTTAGAAATTTTTTTCAATTTCTAAGAAAACATTTGATTGTGTCGTTGCACGTTGTTGATATCGTTCTTTAGAAAAATTATCTAAACAGGAAAATTTACCATAAAGACCACAACCAAGGGATTGAGTACCACCACGTCCACTAGTAGTACTAGTAGCACCACAAACACTAGTAGAATCACCACTAGTAGGACCAAATTGAATTTTATATTCTCTAAAAACATCCATAAAAACTTGTTTAGATTTTTGGACAACCACAATAGGAGAAGGGGTGTTATCATCTGTAATAGGAAATAAAGCATCATAATATATAGAAATTAATTCTTGCACTCCATCTATTCTTACTCTGGGATCAAGTATTTTAGCAATTATAAACACATCGGGAATATATAAAAAATATTTCATCCATTTGACTTTCATTGAACTAATAGCATTATATAATATTTCATTTGGATCACTACAATCTAGAGTAATTGCAACTCTAACACATTGATCTAAAGTAAGAATAGAAGTAAGATAATACGTACCGGGTAATTGTGTAGTAGCTTCATTAAAAACTTGCAACATCTCACATAAAGTAGCACATGAATCCCATTGACTAGGAAATAAAGTAATACCACATTGTTTTTGTGCAAAAAAATTATATAATGCATTTCTATACTCATAAGATGCACTTAATATTTTATAAGTTGAGTTCCATCTAGTAGCAACATCAAGTGAAAACTTTTTAGGAGTAAGTTTATTAACTACACAAAAACTTTTCCATCTTTTTAAAAAAATTTGATGTCTAACCAAATAACCAAGTGCATGTTTAATAGGAGCAACATGCATTTTTAAAGAAGATAAACCATCTTGAACACACAAATTTAAAATATGACAAAAACATCTTACATGAAAAAATCTACCACCAATTGATGGTTGACAAATTGCAATAAGTTCATCTAAACTAGCAGATTAGCACTTGCATTATCAAATGAAATTGAAAATATTTTTGTAAGAATGTTGTACTCTTGCAAAACCGTCATTTAATTTTTTAGAGCAATATTAGCGGCCATATGCTCGAAGATCAAACTCTATATGCAATTAAACGTTTTTGAATTGTCCACGTATCATCAATCCAATGACAAGTAATGCCCATATAATTATGCTCTTGAAAATGATCACTCCAAATATCCGAACATATAGAAACTTTTTGAGTTAATCTAGAAAACATGCTAGTCATTTCATCTCTTATTTCTTTAGCCATTTTATCAATTTCACGAGTAATAGAAGACCGTGAAATTTTTTTTTGTCAAGGATTATAAGTCGTAGTAACCCATTTTTCAAAACGAAGATCATTTGCAAAACGAAAAGGAAGATGTTTAGAACAAATAAGTTTAGCTAATTCTCTTCTAGCAACCTTAACATTATATCTAAATAAACTAGTAGGATTACTTACTTCACCACCTTCAGAAGACGCCGTGAATCCACGTAGTTGTGTTTGAGATGTAGTCATTCCCAAGACTTCTTTATGTTTTGCCAACAAGTGTTTTTTAAATGTTCCATATCCACCACCTTTCTCAAAATAATAAACATTAGTGCAATAGTTACAATAAACTTTAAATATATTTACCTCATCGGTTGAATATTTCGGATGCAAGAACTCTACATCTTCTTTCTCCGCCTTGAGGTGGAATGGTCTCCTCCACATTTTCTTCGTTTTCATGAGGATCATGTCCATGACCATGAGTACTTTCTTGAGTACCACCACGAGGTTGTTGAAATTCTTCATTTGAAAAAGTGGCATCTGCATAACCGGGACCAAGACTCGCTTCTATTTCCTCCACACTCCATGAAATATTGAATTGTGCAGTAGGAGGAGGAGGTGGAGGAAAATCGGAAGTCATCGGACTCTTTTCTTTTCCTCCTCTAGAAGATGATGGTCGAGATGATCCTCCTCTTTTTGACATTTTTTTTTATGTAATATAAAATATAAAGTAAAGTGTATATAATATAAACTATATACTATAATGTATAAAATATATCAATATAGATAATATATGAAGTATGAACTATGAACTATAATGAAGCTTATAAAGTTAGAACTTAGAACAAGAGAATTAGATAGTTGAAGAAGAATTGATCAATTTGGATCAAGTTGGTGCAAGAAAATGAATACAAATGAGGGGATATTTATAGAGTTTGGGAAAATAAAACAAAAAACAAAAAAAAAAAACGGTAACTTTCATATTGAATCTCGACCATTGGATCAAAAAACTGTAACATTTGACTCAATCTCAACCATTAAATAAAAAATATATATATAGGCGAGAACCGGCGGTTCACGGTTCGGAACCGCGGAACCGCCGGTTCCACGGGCAAACCGGTTTGCAACGGTCATAAATGGTTCGGAACAACGGAACCGGCGGTTCGAACCATGGAACCGGCGGTTACGGTTTTGTAACAGTAGGAACCGGAACCGAACTGTATAATACACGGTTTCGATTCCGGTTCATCACGGTTCCGATTCTGACGATTCCGATTCCGGTTCCGATTCGGATGGGCAACTCTAATCTGGGGCAGTGTCTTTTTATCCTTTTAATAATAGCCACAAACATCATAAAACTTCAAGTTTTTTTATCCGACATGCAGACATTATCTTAAAGTTATTTATTTATGCTACTGTCCAAAATATAATTACACGTTGACTTTGATAATTATGAATTGTTTTAATTGTATAATTGATTCTTGTTATAAGTTGTCGGAAAAAGTCTCTCAATTCGTAGAGAGAATTAATTCGTCTTTCACCAATCCATCAAAATTCAACCAAATAAAGAGGCTTTTACTTGTACCCAAAGGCGAAGTATAATGTGAATAAGTTTTACTGTGAAACTGGTTAAGGAGTGTGATTTATATTACTAAAATGTGTGACTTTTTACTGTAAAGTGTATGACTTTTTACTATAAAGAGTATTACTTATAAAAGTGAAGGGTGTGACTTATATTATAGCAAATAGTGTCGTAGTGATAACTGAAGTGTGTGACTTATATTACTAAAGGGTATGACTGTAAAAAAAAAAAACTAGTTTCACGGTGAACAAATTTCACAGCATATCAACTCAAATATGAATGATCAACATCGATTTAATCTTGACCAACTCTTAAAATTCTTAAATTAACATGAATATTAACATCATTATGTACAAAGATTAGATGTGATATGTTAGCTTTTAGATTATATATATGATTGAAATTCTTAAAATTGAATCTAAATGTATGCATTAGATAATGTGAAAAAATTGATAAATTTTCACCGTATCTATTTCAGAATCTTCTCCCTCCTACGTAACACTGCTCAATTCCTTCTATTCAAATTTGAGTAGGTCTCTTCTGCATAGTAAGTGTACTGTACGTTAAGTGAAATTTTGAAACGTTCAATTTATTTACACTGAAATATTCAATTTATTTTTACTGAAAAACAAATCAGTTGAACGTTTCAGTGAAACAAGTTGCTTGTTACAAAAAATACAATCGAATTGCACGATGGTTTGGTGCATGCAAGACTTTGCTTTCAATTTTTTTTTCCTCATATTTCTTAATCTCTTATTAAATGTCCTATATTCAATCTTATCTTAATTTCCTAGATTTTTAATTTCCTCATTGTTCTGCATTTTGTATCTTTTAATCTACAACAAAAATATACAATTTATTTTAAAAGTAAATATATTGTACATATACAAAAACATATTACTATTATAACTAAAAGTAATGATTTTTTAAAATCCCGCATAATACGCTAACGGTATACTAGTAGCAAATATTACATATCCAAGTTATAAAATAATTAATAGAAAATATAAATATTTTGTGTACATATATAATTGTGCAAAGCAATTAATAATTATACACAATTTATTTATTTATTTTTTGTTGAAAACAGCTAATTTTACTTTTTAGGAAAAATGTCAATTCAGAGCCTGAAAGATGGTAAATTTATCAATTTAAGGCCCGAAAGATTTTTCCTATCAATTCAAGACTGGAAGATAGAAAACTATCAATACAAGGCCTAAAAAATAGAAACTATCAATTTGAGGCTCACACATTTTAAGATCATGTTTGACACTTATATTTCATGTCCTTATTTTTTTATTTTTAGGGTTTAGGGTTCAGTGTTTAGGGTTTAGTGACAAACATGACCTTAAAATATGTAATCCTCGAATTGAAAGTTTCTACATTCCAGGCTCTGAATTGATAGTTTTCTACCTTCCAGATCTTGAACCGATAAAAAAAATCTTTCAAGCCTTAAATCGATAAATTTACCATCTTTTAGACCCTTAATTGATAAAACTCTTTTTTTTTAAATAATTATTACTGAACAACTAATTTATTTAGTAAAATTACTACTATCATTTAAAGGCACACTTAAATCGCAAAAATAAATCATCTCTCATGTACTTCAACCTAAATTTAAAGAGTAACAATTATGTGAACCATGTTCATGAACTCTATCATTGTTATATGTAAAAATTATCACTGTTATGCATACAAATTTCCACTATTTAAAAATATAAAACATTTTCTAAACAGTGATTATTTTTATTCATAACAGTGATAGTTTTTATACATAACAGTGAGATCTAAATAGTGATTGTTTTTATTCTTAACAGTGATAGTTTTTATACATAACAGTGAGAATTTTTATATGTAACAGTGATACTTAAATAACCGAGTTTATAGCATGAATTAGGTCTATATAAGTTTTTGTCAAATTTAAATATATTTACATTTTATTTAAATTAATGATACACCATCATTCATTTCAATAATAAGACTAACTCTTGTATGCAACATAACACCAATTTAATCTTTAATTCTATTGACGAAATGATTCATCAATCAATTATTTTTGTCCAATAAATAAATATTCATTATACTTTATCACATCCTTTAACATATCGTCCAGCTGTCCAAACAACACCGTCTTCCTTCCTTCCCTTTATAAATTTCAGCTTCAATCTCATATTCCCACTTGGCCTCTTTTCTCAACAAATACAAGTAACAAAATATACCCTGAAGAAAAAATACGCCTTTTCCCTTTTCACCTCATGTCTCATTATCTATACACAACATTCATATACGCCCTAAACACTCCCTGTATTTTCAGAGACGGCCGATTGTTGTAAAAGATTTCTGGGTTTTTTTCTCAATTAATTGTAATCGCGAACAAGATGAGGATTGTGAAGTCGATTGATTCTTCAGAGTGCCCATGTGTGTGTGGATTTTTGGTTGTGGAAGCTTATCCCAAAAGGTATTCTTCCAAGATCCCCTCTGATTTGGTGCTTTTCTTGGGCCTTGGTTTCATAGATTGGTAATTTGTGTTCTAATTTCGTGTAAAAGGGGTGGGATTTAGGCAGATTGTTGGGGTTCAATTTCGTATTTAAGGGAGTGGGAAGGAAAGAAGATACAGATTTTTGTTTGTATCTTTTCTTGAAATCATGGACTTAAGGTGTTTGATAAAATGTCTGCCGCTTGTGTTTTGTGGTTTCAAGAAGATTGATGGGTTAGGATTAAATATAGTTTTCATCTAGCTTTTTCTCGATTAAGATCTCCTTTTTTATTATTTTGCCTTTCATTTGTTCCTCTTTTCTTACTTAATCTTTTGGAAAGAATTGGGGTTTTGAATTTCATATCCCTTTAATTGGGGTTGGGATTTAGTTTCCTGTTTGGATTGTGGAGAAAGTATTCGAAATGAACAAATTTAGGGTTTTGATGGAGGTGGGAGTTTGTAGCTGGGATTGACCAATAATGGAGGTGTTTATACATCAACTTGATTATTTAGGGTGAAATTAGATTGTCCTAGTTCAGATATTGCACTCAAGAAAAGAGAGGGGAAAAAAAAATCTAGATGGAGGACTCTCTTCTCACAACTTTATCAATGGAGAATCATCAAATCCATCATCCTTCAACCCTCTTATCCATGGATTCAAGTGCTTCATCAGCCCACGATGAGTTAGAACTCGAGATGAATCGCCAAGTCATCTTAACCCGTCCCCCAGATATCAATCTACCCCTCGCAGAACGAAGCCCCCCTCCCCTCCCTTGGAACCCCGAACAATGCGACATTCTTGATGTCGGGCTTGGTACTCAAATATATGAGACGGAATCTTTTCTAACCGTCCCTAAAGTTGGGAGAAAATGTGCAAAACGAAACGATAGCATTTGGGGTGCTTGGTTCTTTTTCAGCTTTTACTTTAAGCCCGTTTTGAATGAGAAATCAAAGGCCAAAATTGTGCGTGATGGTAATGGAGTATCGGGCTTTGATAAATCTGATTTACAGCTTGATGTTTTCATGGTTCAGCATGATATGGAGAACATGTACATGTGGGTGTTCAAAGAACGTCCTGAAAATGCCCTCGGTAAGATGCAGCTCCGGAGCTATATGAATGGGCATTCTCGTCATGGAGAGCGTCCCTTCCCGTTTAGTGTCGATAAAGGGTTCGTTCGGTCTCATAGAATGCAGAGGAAACATTATAGGGGATTATCGAATCCTCAGTGTGTTCATGGGGTCGAGGTTGTCCCGTCCCCTAGTCTCATTAATCTCGGCGATGAAGATCGAAAAAGATGGATGGAATTAACTGGGAGGGACCTTAATTTCATCGTTCCAAATGAGGCTAGCGATTACGCGTCGTGGAGGAATCTCCCGAGCACTGAGTTTGAACTCGAGCGAGCCCCGCCTCCTCTGAAGACAACTAATCACGCTAAAAAGTTGTTAAATGGATCAGCATTGAATTTTGTCACTCAACCGAACAATCACATCAATGGAGACACGGCGGATCATTCCCCGGGGAGCAACAAAAGAAAGAAGGACGATGATTGTTATCTGGCGATGAACGGCTCTGATCGAATCCCTGATTTGGAAATCCACCACCCAAATGAGCCACACTGGTTGAACGGATTCAGTGGGGTCCTGAGAAACGTTTACGGGCCCGTCACAGCTGCTAAAACGACCTACGAGGACGAAGAAGGGTACCTGATTCTAATCAGCTTGCCATTTGTAGATCTTCAAAGGGTAAAAGTGTCATGGAGGAACACTCTCACTCATGGTATCATCAAATTGTCGTGTATGAGTACGTCTCAGACTCCGCTCATCAAGAGGCATAACCGACATTCAAGCTGACCGATCCGTCTCGAGCACTGCCCTCCGGGAGAATCGCTCGAGAAATCCTCTTCCTACCCGAATTCCCAAGATGCTAAAATTGAAGCCTATTATGATGGGTCGGGAACTGTGCTCGAGATAATGGTGCCAAAACTACGAGAGGGACCAGAGGAACATGAGGTTCGTGTATGCCTTCGTCCTCATCATAACGAGCTTATGTTGTCCTAATGCTTTCTGTGTTCGAGCCATGGGGGCTACGATCGATCAAGCTTTATGTTGTCCTAATGCTTTCTGTGTTCTAGAGCCATGGGGGCTACGATCGATCAATTTGCAGCTAACTTTGTGCCTTGTGGTGTTATATTATCTATGAAACAGAATATCCATCTGTTTTTTTCTTGCTATGTTCTGTTTTTTCTTCTAGTGGTAACTATTTCAGTTACTTGCTCTTTGCATCTGCAAAGTTTCAACTGTTCTTGCCATGGAAGTTATATTTCAATTATTGGAAATTGGCACTATTATTATGAATTCCAATGCAATCTACTTATCTATGCAGTTTATGAATGTGATTAGATTTGCACTTTGCTATCTGGATTTGGGATATTGCCTAGGTTTTTATCCAGTGTGGTAAGACCTTATGTGAAACAGTCTTATATGTGATAGTGTGATGGTATTGATTATCTATTAGTAAATTGACCCATCTGTGTCTGGAGATTAATAAGATATGGTTTGATTCAACATGGGAATAATTCTTCATAGGGATTCAATGAAAACAAGTAGACTTCATAGTTGTTTAAATCATCCATATGTCACATCTTAAGAGAAGGAAGTCTTTTATAACAAGCATGTGAATATGTGACTTATGGATACAGATAGGGCCAGATTAGTATTATTTCCTCTACAGATAATAAACTAACAGCTTTTGAGAGCATCCCAAAGCCTTCTTTGACATAATTTTGGAAAGGACAAGTGTTGTATGATTTTAGGTCAAGATCACAAGACTAATAATGATTTTAGAATCGATCTGATTTGTTATCTTGAAAGATGATTTCTTCTGAAGATTGAGCAACCGCAACAATTAATATGGAAAAATAGTTGCGGTTTTAGTGTAAATAAACAGATCTTTCAAGATAACAAATTATATGGTTTTTTAATGACATGATGAAAGACGCACAAGACTTAAATACACACGAGGCACTCTCTTTTGGAAAAAGCAATATTTATGTGGAAATTATCATTTGTATTATCATTTGTACTTGAGACCCAATTTAAACTTAAAATATACAAGGATTCGTATGGGGCCTATTATTTTTGGTAAAAAAAATTGTGTATATTAATTGCACCGTTTATATTTCTAAAAAAGAGACACTTGCATTTGGTATTTTTATGGTGAAGCGGTATTAAACAGATGTTTTGAAAGATTTAACGCTTTTAACATTTTAAAAGTGTGTAATTTGTGTTAGATTGTATTCCGCCTCATACAGGGTATTTAATCATATTTTAGTTTTTTTTCTAAAATTATTAGTTGTTTTGAAAAAGTGTTAATATGTTAATTTTTTTATCTTTTTTTGTTTGAAAGGTTTGTCTCTTACTTAATTTAACATTTTTTTAAATATTAGTAAAATAACTTTTTTTTATAGAACATCTCAATATTACACAATATATTAGTATTATTTTTTCACGATAAAATTAATTTTTATTTTTTTAATTTACACCACATGTCATTACTTTATCGTTCCACTTTCATTAAAAAGATTTGTTTCCCTTTTAATACGAATAAACGATTTCTGCATTAAAACTCGTGCAAACAATAAATGTTTAAACAAGAAGAAATTGGAGGGCGTATTAGTTTTTTTTTTTTAAGTAACGCTCCTCAACAAGTATTGTGCAATTGGTGAATAGAAGATCTAATCATATTTTTATATTTTTTTGTGATATTTTAGTTTTTTAAAGAGTAGGAAAGTGAAACCGTCTCATGTTGATACGAGTATTTTTTGAAAATAACACTTTAACATCTTAAAATGATGAGTGTTAATATATGCTGAATTGTGAATTGTCTCGATGTGAGACAATCTCACACAATTTTATTTTTTTTCTTAAATAAATATACCTAAAACTAAAACTAATGTTTCTTATCTATTGATGGTGAGGTGATATGCTTATAATTGACATTGTATTAAAGAGTTGAGTTATCTGAGGAAGGCAACACCTGTGGCTATGGTGATAAGAAAAAGAAAATATAACACCAACTTGTGCCTACATCTTCAAATCCAGTACAATGAATCTTGAAAACCCAAAAAAAAAAATTATAAAAAATTCAAAAAAATGGTCAACTTTTAATGTGATAGGTGGATGGTGGAGGAGTTGAGAAGAATAGATGAATGGTAGATATGAGGTTATACGTATTCTTGATGTGGGCCCATTAAATTAAATATTATGATGAAAGTGGAGAGGGGATCCCACTTATCAACAATAATTGGGTTTTAGGCCAATGCAAGGATGCCACATTCTTAATAATTGAAGTGAGTGTGTGGTAAAGTATCGCTTTACAAAAGATATAATAAAAAGGGCTTCTGATTTGATTTTTGGAGATGGGAATTGGGAGCTTACTCGATTTTTAGTCTCATAATTTTAGTATAAGAGATATGTCGTCTTTTGATACTCACAAGAGAGCATTAAATGTAAAATATCATAAACATTTATATAAAATATTTATGGATTGGAATCTATTAAATATGATATAGTCAAAAGGAGAATTGGATAAAAATGGGAAAACGAATGAAACAGAGGGTATGTCATTTTATGCATTCAGCTATAATAATTTCTCTTTATAATAATATATTTGTGTTTATATAGTAATATAATTTTCAATATTTTACATTATTTACTATAGGGACAAATATATGTACTAAAAATGATAATTATGTGTTCCTTTTTTTTTGACAAGAGAGAGACGAGAAACTCTCCCACCCGTTTTGTTGGTTCCTCAGTCGAATGGGTTATAAATCGAGCAATATGCCCGAGTAGTAAACACATGTGTTCTTTTTATAAATTGCGTAAATTGTTGATCAACAAGATATGTTATTTATTCTTGTAGTAATACATGTTGGTGGGCTTATTAATAACTACAATTGAAAACCAACCCTCCCCCCCCCCCCCTCAATAACTAATACCTACAATCAACTTAAAAATTGCTCCCCACTACAATAATTTACAAGGTAAAATTTTCGCGTGCCTATGTTGGAAAAAAATATGAATCATTCTAAGTGTAAATTATCTAAAAAAAATCATATAAATTTAACTACATATCATTTTATATAATCATTAATTGGATAATTTAGTGTGATAATTGTGATCACAAATGGTGAATTTATTTATATTTAATTTAGTAAAAAAATAATATTTTTTAATAAACAATATCCAATTTTTTTTATTGAAATTCATTTTTCATCCATTTTCTGAATATATAAATTATTAGTAGCTCATTTATGCATTATTAAAAAAAATGAATTCCAAAATTAAAAAAAAAAAAGAATAAACTCCTAAATAAATCCATTGTACAAAAACATGATCCATTTAGTACTAAACAATAATAAACTTCTAAAATTATAAATAAGGAAACCAATAAGAACATTATTGCATATGATGCAAATACAATTGCATAAATAATGTATGTACTTGCATTACATGGTGTTGTATTGCATAAGTGAACAAGAGTTTCATTTTTTTGACAACCTCCGGGCCTTCGTGTAATTCTTCTCTTCCTTCGTCGCGCGCAACCTTCGTCTTCTTTAACCACCACGACTCCCAACTCACCGGGAAATCTCACCTTTAAAAATCCGACCCCACACCACACCGCCACCACCACACCAACACCACTTCGTCGTCGTGGCCATCTTCTTCGTTGTCCAATTCCACAACCTCCGGCATCCCCCCCTTGACAAAACCCACACAACTGCCTCCACCCCATCGCCTCGTCGCCGAGAAATCTAATCGATCCACTACACCACAGCTTGTGTACGGGTCTCCTCTCCACTATCTCGTTTCGCTTCTTTTTTCGCGCCGGTTTTTTTCGCCATCGCTACCCCCCCACCCCGCCACGTCTTTCGTTTAGTGCAATAATCGATTCCACCATCACCACCACCATCAACAAAAATATGTATCAAATTCTATACACGCCACAAAAATCGTCCACCGAGAATATTGTTGGGGAATTATTTGCACGGATCTATTCGGGATGAATATTTAAATACAAATTTAATTCTAACAATTATTGCTAGCATGAATTAATCCTATATTAATTCAAATAATAATTCAACAACAAATCATGATATAAACAAAAAACGAAATCCCACGATGCTGAATTACTACGAGTTAACGTGAACTAACCTCTTGGAGTGGCAATGGTCTCGTTGATAAGAACACACCAAAAAGCCTTCACAAGTATTCCCTAGTCCTTGCTCGTCAATCCGGTGGAAGGAAACTCGCGAACAATTAACAAAAGGGAAAATAAAAATTTGTTGCACCACCTTTGTGGATTTACTAATTTTTCCAGCAGACATGGAATTGTACTTGGGAATGAAAGAATCATCCCCCATTTATAGATGGGGTGGTGGACGATTTTTAGGGAAGAAAACAATGTGGGAAAATCTTTTCTTGATCTCCAAAAAATCTTGAATATATCTCCTATATTCTTTTTCCCAAAATTAAAATATTCCACAAAAATCCCACCTCATCATGTTATGGAGATTTTCGAAAATTTAGGGACAAGATTCCAAGATTTGGATCTTCTTGAATTTATGAGATATTCTTGTATTTCAAGAAATACATATCTTCCATAATATCTTTTCAAGAAAATCAAGAAAATCTTTCTTTCCCCTTTTTCTTCAAAATTTTTGAAACCTCTTATATGAATAACCAAGTGGGAGATTTCTTGAATTTAATGAGATAATCTTGTATTTCAAGAATACATATCTTCATTCCATAACAAAATTCAAAGAAAATCTTTCTCCCTTTTTATCCATAATTTTCGAAAAACAAAGGAAAAATAGGCAACAAGATTTATTTTATTTTTAAACACCTTTTTCGGTTATTGGACTTTATGTGGGGCTACTTTAGGACGCCTTTTTTAGGAGAATTAAGATTGGACTTCCAATGGATCTTGAATTATCAATATTGAGCCACAATATTATTCAAGCCCATAAATATTAATTAATCCCACTACATAATTAATATTGCACTATCCATCTTAACTCATATTACTGTCAATATGGCTCCCGGTTATTATTTCTCATGTTTAAGATTATCTAGCCCATTAATTAATTCAAGCCACTGAAATAGCTTTCCATTAATTAATATAGTTTGTCCTTGGTTAAGAACGGTTCAACATTATTATCCATACCGGGAAACTAGTTCCACTTGCAAGATTTGGTATGATAAAGCTTATGAACCTCCCAAGGGGGCAAATCGAACAAGCGTCATTTGCACCACGATTCTCCTCAGATAAATCTTAGCATTCGCATGTGACCAATAATATTGCCCAAGATATAAAGTATTGAATCTCGTTGATTCTCTACCCGTGATAAGTCAAAGCAATAGTTACCAACCACACGTGATCCTATTTAAGGAACGAAGATTAAGAAATAACGAACCACCGAGGTCTAATTCTTACTTGTTCGATTCTCAAGAATTTGTCCTCCTCAGGTCCTATTCAAATGCATCACCATGCACACTAGTGTAATATCTTGGTCAAGACAAGTCAATCCGAGCCTTTACACTTCAACCTTTCACGATGGATTGCTTCATTTCCATCTAGGTCGTGAATGGTGTACTTTTGGTTACAAGGAACCGTTAATTTAATCTTCTCGTGATCTCGCATCACTAAATTAACTACAATGTAACACGTCTTATTTATTGAACAGTTATGCAAGAAATATATGTAACATTCGATGATATTTAAAACATCAAATGACAAACAATTTATTTCAAGAAATAAGTCCGAAATTCAGTTTTGATTATACAAAGTAAAAGCATACTTTCCAAAGATAATCCCAACAATCTCCCACTTATACTCAAAGTCCGCTTTTAAGTATACTACAACATGTCTCGTGTAGTTCCTAATCGTGACATCTAATGTCACCTACACGAACCTAATAATTTCTCCCACTTATACTCAAAAGCAGATTAGCAACGGTCTTGACACACATTCCTTCCACATGTCTTTCGAATGTATTCGAGGCGCACTTTTGTGAATGGATCTCGCTAGGTTGTCTTCCGACTATCTTTGCCACCTCTATATCTCATCTCTTAACGATTTCGTGATAAGATGGTATTTCCTTTTCAATGTGTTTGCCTTCAGGGCTCTTGGTTCCCTTTGAATTTGCAAATCGCTCCCGCATTGTCACAAAGAAATGATTGATTGTGCCGGGCAAATTTAACTACGCCCAAGTCCACTAGGAAGTTCTTGAGCAAACCGCTTTTCACGCCTCCTATAGTTAAAAGCCTACATATTCGGCCCATGTTAGAATTTGCGATGCATTTCGCTTAACGCTTCCCATGTCATGGCTCCTCCCCATGCAAAACACACTACCGGGGTAGATTTTCTCGAATCTAAGTCCGATTGGAAATCCGAGTCCGTAGTAATACGATGGGATTAGACTATCCGACCGATAAATTAACATTCTATCTCGAGTTCTTTTCGGATACTTCGAATATTTTTAATTGCCGCCTAATGTTCTTTCCCCGTTTACTTTGATATCTTGCCACCATGCCAATGGCAAAACAGATATTCGGCCTCGTATACGAAGATTGCATACATAAGGCTTCCGACAAATAAAGCATATGGAATGTCTTTCATGTCATCTATCTCCTTTTGTCTTAGGGCACACATTTTTCGATAGATGGATTCCATGTCCGAAAGGTACGGCTTTTTCGAATCTCGCATGTTGAATCGCTTCAAGACGAAGGTCTATGTATGAAGCTTATGACAAAGTTTATCATCATTTTTTGCGATCTCGAAAGTGATCTTGATCCCAAGGACGTGGGTGGCTTCCCTAAGTCCTTCATATCAAACCGCTTTTTTTAAGCCATGCCCTTACGCCCGATAACACCTTTACATCGCTCCCGATCGTAATGTCGCCTATATATAGTACTAAGAATACCAATGCGCTTAAACACGCTTTTTGTACACAAACTTTCAACTCGCTTTTGATTAAACCCATAAGACTTTATAACATGATAAAAACATTGGTTCCAAGCTCGATGCTGTTTGAGTCTCAGAAATGGACTTCATGAGCTTACAAACTAGGTGTTCTTGGCCTTTTTCAATGAAGCCTTGGGGTTGTTGATATAGATCTCTTCATCAAGACTTCCGTTAAGAAAGCCGCCTTGACATCCATTTGCCAGATTTCAAAGTCGAGATGCACAACAATTGATAAGAGAATTAATGGACTTCGAAGATATGGCTCTAAAAAGTTTCCTCATAGTCGATCCCTTCTTTCGAGTATAACCTTTTCGCCATAAGCCTTGCCTTGAAGGTTTCCACCTTCCCGTCCCGGTCCTCTTTTTTCTTGTACACCCACTTGCAACCAATGGATTTGACCCCATTAAGTGGTTCGACTAGCTCCCACACACTGTTATGATCCATAGAACCCATTTCGCTTTCATTGCCGCTTGCCAAGAACCGCATCCTTGTCTTAGATTGCCTCGTCATATGTCTATGGTCTCGATTCATCTTGTCTCGAATCAAGTCCGAGGACTCTCCTATCCCCATGAATCTCTCGTCGTCTCACAACCCTCCCACTACTACGAATGAGGTTCCGATTGTGTAAGTGTGTCGCTTTGGTATGTCATCTTGTAAATTGGCAATCGAGGTTAGCCCTCTTAGCTCATTTAAGGTAATCTCACTGGTCTTCGTTCATATAGTCTTCTTCCAAAAATCTAAAGTGGGTGCTTATTACCACCTTTTGATCTTCGACCATAGAACATACACCCTTTTGTTCCCTGGTATCCCACAAACAACCTTAATTCCGACGAGGGTCTAATTTTCCCGCTTCCTTGTCCACACGTAGGCCGTACACCCCAAATCTTCATGTGTTCTAAACCGGGCTTCGCCGATCCACAATTCTTTTTTGAGTTTTGGGAACCGATTTGATGGCACCAAGTTCAAGTTCTTAATGTAGGTCATTGCTTCCAAGGCATGACCCCGCAATCGACTTGGGAAGATCCGTATAAGTCATCATAGATCTAACCATTTCCAAAAGAGTTCGCTTTTTTGCTCGCAACCCCCGCTTTGTTGAGGGTTCCGGTGCGCTTAGTCGATGCAATCCCTTTATCGATAAGTAGTTCAAAACTCATCGCCGAGGTATTCGCCCCACGACGGGATCGTAGAGACTTGATTCGCTTTTTCCCTATGATTCTCTTCGCTTGAGCCTTAAATTCTTTAAATTTCTCAAAGGTCTCGATTTATGCTTCATAAGGAAAAATATAATCGCATTCTCGAGTAGTCATCAATAAAAGTGATGAAATACTCATAACCTCCTCTTGCTTTGGTTGACATTGACCACATACATCATTGTGAACGATTTCTAACACTTCTTTTCGCTCTATTCCTCTTGGTCAAATGCCCTCTTGTCATTTTACCCTCCAAACATGATTCGCAGGTTGGAATTAGTTCAACTTGGAGAAAAACCAAAGGAACCGCCTTTTCACCAACCTTTGATCCTCATCGATTAATATGTCCCAATCTTAGATGCCATAAAGGTTTCGTTTCTCATCATTTTTCGCTTTTTCTCGTAAAATTGATTGATGTGTTATAGGATGCATTTAAATGAGTGGTGTGCAAGCTAATTGTATAGAGATTATTCAACAACGCTCCATGACGTATAAATTTATCAAAAAGAGAAATGGTAACAACTTTATTAAAAGTAATCGAATATCCATCAAGATAAAGTTTAGAAACCTAAAATTAAATTCTTTCTAAAATTCGAACGTAAAGAACATCTCTTAAAATTAAAACTCGCTTTCAAAAGACAGTGCACTTCTCCCATCGCTTCACCGCCACTCTCGAAGCATTGCCCAAAGTGATGAGGATCTCACTCTCACTAAGTTGCTCGTCCGCTTGAACCCCCGTAAAAAGTAAAAACAAACATGATCAAGGGACCCAGATCCACTACCCATAAATGGGAGGCATACGCCGCTAAGCAAGTTTCAAATAACTAGTGCGTGAGAATTACCTTTCTTTCCATTCCTTTTGGGTTTGGAACAGTCGACCTCCAATGTCCTTTTTTCACCGCAGCTTGAAGCACTTCCCTTAGTTTGGCTTGTTCACCCTCCACCCTTCTTCACCTTTTTTCTTTGCCATTAGCAACACTTGAGTTCACTTGCTTGGGGCTTTTGTCCTTTTTCGTTTCTTACCACCCCTTGGCCTAGAAGAAGAAGTGCGGTCCATTCGCCACCAAGGCCCCTCTTTTTGCCCCAATATTGCCTCCTCCGAGACTAAAGGTTGCAATAGATCGTGCATCGAGAACTTCGATTATTCATCCGTAGTTCACTGAATCGCTCAAAACTTTTCGGCAGAGAGTGGAGCACTAAAATCGATTTGGGGTCTCGATGTCGATTCAGCGCCATGTACCTCAAGTTTGTTAAGGTGAGCCATCATCCGGAGAAACGCGTTCTCCTACGAAGCGTTTCCTCCACCATTTTCATAGAGAGCAAGTCCCTCATGGTGATCCGACGAAAGCCACACGGCTTCTGATGTTGAAACATCGCTTTAAGACTAGTTATGATGTCTCGCAGTAGCCTCAACGTTTTGGTGTTGGTGTTGCAACACATCCGACATAGAAGCCAAGATGGTACACTTTACCATTTCGCTGAACGCCCCCCAACAAGATACTCTTTTCTTAACCATTTTAGTTGACTCATCTTTTAGATTTTCCGTTTTAGGTGTAGTGAGAACCCGCTTATGGCTTTTGTGCAAAGGAGGACATTAGTAAGTTTATGATTCCAATCAATGAAGTTTTCACCAAGAAGCAAATTGTCTTTAAGTATATTGATGCTGGATTAAAAGATTGCGACATGATGAACCAAATAAATAATAATATGCATAAGCACAAATATATCACAAAAATTCGATCACATGTTTCATATTAAAATCTCAAAAAAATATGAACATGCATCACCCAACATCTCAAAATAGTTTAAATAAGCCACGTGGGGTGGTCATTATTTAAACACATTCAAGCGTGTTATAAACAAGAACAAAGCATAAACCTTTAATATCCAGATTATTGGCTCCCACTTGACCAATATAAAATTGACAGGACTTCGAGGAAGTATATGCATATCAATTTTATACCTAAGTAATAACCATGATTAAATACGTAATTATTATTTCGCTTTGAACGAGCCTCGCGGGAGGATCATCGCCGCCACTAGTAATAATCCACAATCATCCATTTGGAATTTATTCATGTGAAAGCTATCTTTTTGATCATTCCGGTGGGGAAATTTCTCCAAAAGAATTCACAAATAAATAAATCATGGAGGTCAAAATTAATTCAATTTTTATTGTCCTAATAAAATTGTCAATTAATTATTAAAACATACTTAGTAATTTTTGAAGGTGGGATTTTTTTTTTCATTGGGCAATTCTCATGCAAACACATTTAAACAAATTAAATAAAGCACAAGAAATCACAACAATAAATCAAGCAAAGCGGAAAAATAAACATATTGGGCACAAATTATCCAATTGTCATGGTTTGATTTTTTCTTGGCTTGATTTTTGAAAAACGCCATCTTACGTTTCCCACTCACGATGCATTCTAAAGGAACTCCGTCTAAGGCATACATGAAAGTAGCTGTAGTAAGGATACCGCCTTGCGCGTCCGTGACCCTTAAGCCGAAATCGGCCTGTGACCTGCTTGTCCGTGCCTCATGCGCGCCTCGCCCGGCGGCCTTCAGCGAGCGGCGCATATCCTGGCGCCTTTCATGATACTCGCCTCGCCCGTGAACTTTCGGCGGTAGCGCCGCGCATCCGTCTGCTTCGCCGCCCGTCCGCCCGTCGCTTCGCGCATGGTCCCAGCGCCCGTGCCCGTGCACCCGATACGCGTTGCCCGTCGCGCCCATGGTATCCAACCCGATCGCCCGATGCCTAACGCCATTGCCAATCCAATGGCGACCTTCTTGCATCGTCACGCGTGCCTCACGCTTAGCACGTTGGCGCGATCGTATACGTCAGCGTCTGATTCTGGTTATCCTTTAATTCTTCATCTCCCTCCGCTTTCCGATCCTAAGGTTATAATTTATTTATAAAAAAAATAAATAAACCTAGATCTAGACTAGTGTATTACATTGATCAAATCAAACAAATCCTAATCTACTCGTGGATTTTCTCACTAGGCAAAACGAATTCGAGCGAATCGAATTAAAAACTATAATTTATATGCATGCATAAATAAACACATTAAATTCCATTACAATTGGATACCGCAAAAAGATCTCTAAAGAATTCTACTATCCAATTTCAAATTTAATGAAAATGAATTAAATTACAATTTAAAAATTCGAGTCTCAAACCGAGGTTCGATACCGGGTTGTTGGGGAATTATTTGCACGGATCTATTCGAGATGAATATTTAAATACAAATTTAATTCTAACAATTATTGCTAGCATGAATTAATCCTATATTAATTCAAATAATAATTCAACAACAAATCATGATATAAATAGCTTCACGAAATCCTACGAGACGCGGAATTACTACGAAAGTTAACGTGAACGCACCTCTTGGAATGGCAATGGTCTCGTTGATTAGACACACCCGTAAAAAACCTTCCCAAGTATTCCTTAATCCTTGCTCGACAATCCGGTGGTAGGATGCTTTCGCAACAATTAATTAAAAAAGGAAAATAAACTTTGTTGCCACCTTTTTGGGATTTACTAATTTTTTTCAAAGACATGGAATTGTACTTGGGAATGAAAGAATCATCCCCTATTTATAGATGGGGTGGTGGACGATTTTTAGGAAGAAAACAATGTGGGAAAATCTTTTCGATCTCCAAGAAATCTTGAATATATCTCCTATATTCTTTTTCCCATAATTAAAATATTTCACAAAAATCCCACCTCATCATGTTATGGAGATTTTCGAAAATTTAGGGACAAGATTCCAAGATTTGGATCTTCATGAATTTATGAGATATACTTGTACTTCAAGAAATATGAATAACTAAGTGCGATATTTCTTGAATTTAATGAGATAATCTTGTATTCCAAGAATACATATCTTCATTCCATAACAAAATTCAAAGAAAATATTTCTCCCTTTTTTATCCATAATTTTCGAAAAACAAGGAAAAATAGGCAACAAGATTTATTTTATTTTTAAACACCTTTTTCAATTATTGGACTTTATGTTGGGCTACTTAGGGGCCTTTAGAAGAATTAAGATTGACCTTCCAAATGGATCTTGAATTATCAATATTGAGCCACAATATTATTCAAGCCCATAAATATTAATTAATCCCACTACATAATTAATATTGACTATCCATCTTAACCCATATTATCACAATATGGCTCCCTGTTATTATTTCCGTGTTTAAGATTATCTAGCCCATTAATTAATTCAAGCCACCAAATAAATTTCCATTAATTAATATCTTTTGTCCTTGGTTAAGAACTGTTCAACATTATTATCCATACCTAAACTAGTTCCACTTGCAAGATTTAGTATGATAACACGCATTATTTATTGAACAGCTTATGCAAAGAAATATATGTAACATTCGATAATATTTAAAGCATCGCTGATAAACAATTTATTTCAAGAAATAAGTCCGAAATTCAGTTCGATTATACAAAGTAAAATCATACTTTCCAAAGATAATCCCAACAATCTCCCAATTATACTCGACCGCTTTTAAGTATACTACAACATGTCTCGTGGTAATTCATGACATCTAATGTCACCTACACGAACCTAATAATTTCTCCCACTTATACTCAAAGCAGATTGGGCAATCTGCCTTTGACACCCATTCCTTCCACATGTCTCTCGAATGTATTCAGAGGCAGACCCTTTTGTGAATGAATCTGCTAGGTTGTCCTTAGACGCTATCTTTGCCACATCTATATCTCCTCTCTTAACGATTTCTCATATAAGATGTCTTTCCTTTAGTGTGCTTGTTTGACTTTCGTGAACTCTTGGTTCCTTGAATTTGTAATCGCCTTTAGCAAATATTGCTAGACAAATTTAACTCCATCCAAGTCCACTAAGAAGGTCCAGAGCCAAATCGGTTCTTTTCACCGCTTCACGTTACTACTTACCCGACTTCCGTGGTTGAGTCGGTGATGCATTTTTGCTTCACACTCGCCCATTTGATGGCTACACTTCCCAAATGGAAACACACTAACCGAGGGCAGATAGTTTCGAATCTAAGTCCGATTGAAATTGAGTCCGTGTGGCCGATGGGGATTGGAGTATCCGATCGATAAATCAACATTCTATCCCGAGTTCTTTTCGAAACTTCAAAATGTTTTTAATCGTCATTCAATGCTCTTTTCCTCGGGTTACTTTGATATCTTTACTACCATGCCTACTAAAAGAAAGCGTATATCCGGTCTCGCATACACAAGATTGCATACATAAAAGCTTCCTCTGTACCAAGCCTAAGGAATGCCTTTCATGTCATCTATCTCATTTTGCCTTTTAGGGACATTTTTTGATAGATGGATTCCAAGTCCGAAAGGTACGAATCCATTCTTGGAATCTTGCATCTTTCAATCGTTTCAAGACAAAGGTCTATGTATGAAACTTGCGATAACCGGATCATCCTTTTCCTGCGATCTTGAGTTATCTTGATCCCAAGGATGTGTCCGGCTTTCCCTAAGTCTTTCATATCAAACTATTTTGAAAGCCATGCCCTTACGCCCGATAACACCTTCACATCGCTCCCGATGATCGGAATGTCATCTACGATAGTACTAAGAATACCAATGCGCCTTCGACACGCTTTTTATACACACAACTTTCAAACTCGTTTTGATCGAACCCATAAGACTTTATAACATGATCAAAACATTGGTTCCAACCTCTGGGTGCCTGTTTGAGTCCGTAAATGGACCTCTTGAGCTTATAAACTAGGTGTTCTTGGCCTATTTCAATGAAACCTTGGGGTTGTTGCATATAGATCTCTTCATCAAGACTTCATTATAAAGTCGCCTTGACATCCATTTGCCGATTTCAAAATCGAAAATGCTTGCTTGAAGAATCGATAAGAGAATACTGGATAGACTTAACCATGGCTACGGCTAAAAAAGTTTCCTCATAATCGATCCTTCTTTCTCGAGTATAACCTTTCACCACTAGTCTTGCTTTGAAGGTTTCCACCCTCCCGTCCAAATCTTTTTTTTCTCTTATATACCCACTTGCATCCAATGGGTTTGACCCATTAAGTGGTTCGACTTATTAGCTCCCACTCTGTTATGAAACATAGAACCCATTTCGGCTTTCATTGTTGTTTGCCAAGAATCTGCGTCCTTATCTTGGAGTGCCTCGTCATATGTCCATGGGTCTCGATTCGCCTTGTCCAGAATCAAGTCCGAGGACTCTCCTATTCCCATGAATCTCTCTTGGTCGTTTTACAACCCTCCCACTACGACGAGGCTCGGCCAGAAAGTGTGTCGCTTGGTATATCATCTAGTACAAATAAGCGCTGAGGTTTGCCTTCTTAGCTCATTTAAGGTAATCTCACTTCGGGTCTTCTTTCGCTCATATAGTCTTCTTCCAAAAATCTAAAGTGGGTGCTTATGACCACCTTTTGATCTTTCGGACCATAGAACATACACCTTTTTTGTTCCTCGGGGTATCCTACAAACAACCTTAATTCTGAATGAGGATCCAATTTACTTTCCTTTGTCCAACACGTGGGCGGACACCCCCAAATTCCCACGTGTCTCATACTAGGCCATACCGGGTCCACAATTCTTTGGGAGTTTTGGGAACCGATTTGATGTCACATGGTTCGGAATGTAAGCCGTTGTTTCAAGGTATGACCCCGAAACGACTTGGGAAGATCCGCATAACTTATCATAGATCTAACCATTTCCAAAAGAGTCATGTTTCTTCGCTCTGCAACCCCGCTTTTGTTGAGGGGTTCCGGTGATCGGTGATGCAATCCCTTCATCGATAAGTAGTTCAAAAACTCATCATCGAGGTATTCGCCTCCACGATCGATCATCGTAGAGACTTGATACGTTTTTTCTCTATGATTCTCTGCTTGAGCCTTTAAATTCTTTGAATTTCTCAAAAGGTCTTAGATTTATGCTTCATAAGGAAAATGTAACCGCATTCCTTGAGTAATCATCAATAAAAAGTGACAAAACACTCATAACCTCCTCTTTTAACAGTTGACATTGACCACATACATCCGTGAACGATCTCTAACACTTCTTTGGTTCTATTCCCTTGGCTCCAATTGCCCTCTTGGTCATCTTACCCTCCAAACATGATTCGCAAGTTGGAATTGCGCTCAACTTGGAGAAACTCCAAATGAACCGCCTTTCACCAACCTTTGGATCCTCTTTTGGATTTATATGACCCAATCTTAGATGCCAAAGAAGTCTGTCTCACGCTTTTTTCTTTTAAAATAGTTGATGTGTTATAGGATGCATTTCGTGAGTGGTGTGCACATTAATTGTATAGAGATTTTCCATCAATGTCCCATAACAGATACACTCATCATTTCAAGAAATGATGTCATTCTTATTAGAAGAAACTTAGTGTCCTTTAATCGAATTTTAGAAACTTGAAGTGAATTCTTTCTAAAACTGGGAACATAAAGATAATCTCAAAAAAAACTTTATCTTCAAAAGATAGGTGCACTTATCCCTCCGCTTTTAACCACTACTCATGTAGCATTGCAATGTCTGCTACTTGCATAAGATTGCAAATAATTGTTACTCGTAGAAGATTGCAATATCTCGCTACTTATGTAGCATTGCACTAATTGCTACTTTCGTAACGCGTTGCCCGATGATGAGGATCTCACTCCCACTAAGTTGCACGGATCGGTTTGAACTCCAGAAGCCAACTTGATTAGTGGATCTCAGATCAACCACCCATGAATGAGAAGTATACGCCGCTAAAACAAGTTTCAACAACTAAAGGCGTGAGCATTACCTTTCTGTCCGTCCTTTTGGGGTTGGAACAGGCAAAACCTCTATTGTCCTCTCTCACCTCAAATTTGAAGCACTTCCTCTTTGGACTTTCTTTGACACAACAAGCATTCCTCATCTTACCATTGCCCTTGGAAACAAATTGAGTTTTATTGCTTATGGCCTTTTGGTCCTTTTTCTTTAACTTGCCTTCCTTGGCCTAGAAGATGAAGACGGACCACTTGTCGTCAAAACTTGAGTTTGGTGCCTTATCAACATTTCGCCGAGACCAAAAGCTTGCAAACAAATTAGCTAATGAGGCCAAAATGCTCAAAAACTTTTTTGGTAGAGTGAAGTATCAAATTCATCCTCGAGTCTCCGGATCATAATCTGCACTCGTAATCTTAAGTTTGTTCAGATGGGCCATCTATTTTGAGGACATAATCCCTTAAGGGTTTGCCTCCACCATTTTCAAAGAATGACATCTCTCGCAGAAGGTGATCCGACGAGTCCCGCGTGTGTTTCTCACTCGTCACCGCTCATCCGATTCACAGTGTCAAAAATCCACTTGTGTTTTTGTGCGCTTAGGACAATTATAATTTTCCAATCAATATAGTTTCCATATTGTATTGACTTTTAAGCATAATAACAAAGGATTAAAAGGTAATCTACATCTTTGAACTAAAATAAATAACTATATGCAAAAGACAAACATATCACAAGGTTCGATCACATGCATCATATTAAAATCTCAAAAAAAAATATGAACACGCATCAGCCAACATCTCAAAACAGTTTAAATAAGCCACGTGGGGTGGGTCATTATTTAAACACATTCAAACAAAGTTACAAACAAGAACAAAATACAAACCTTTAATATCCAGATTAATAGTTGGCTCCCACTTGACCAATATAAAATTGACAGGACTTCTAAGAAGTATATGCATATCAATTTTATACCTAAGTAATAACCATGATTAAATACAGATTATTATTTCTCTTTGAACGAGCCTCGTGGGGAGGGTCATCGTCGCCACTAGTAATAACCCACAATCATCCACTTAGAATTCATTCATGTGAAAGCTATCTTTTGACCGTCCCGTGGGGGGAATTTCTCCAAATAAATAAATCATGGAAGTCATAATTAATTCAATTTTATTATCCTGAATAAAATTGTCAATTAATTATTTAAACATACTTAGTAATTTTTGAAGTTGAGATTTTAAATTTGCAACTCTCATGCATACACATTTAAACAAATTAAATAAAGCATAAGATAAAGACAAAATAAATCAAGCAAAAATGTAAAAATAAACATATTGGGCATAAATTATCCAATTGTCATGGTTTGATTTTTTCGCTTGATCTTGAAGAAATGTCGCCTTCAATTTCTCCCACTGATCGCCTCTTAAAAATATTTCATCTCGAAACGCCACGCCGCAACCAGAGTGGATGACGCCTGCATTCGCCGCCGGCTATAGCCATTCAAATTTCGGCAGCTTTCTAAGCGACGACAAGAACACACAAGATCCAAGACGCTGCTGCTGCCGCTTCGCTTCGCCGCCTGCGGGTTCCCGAATCTGCGGATGGCGTCGCACAAGTGCTCGCCCACCTCGCCGCCATGGTTCCCGTTCGACAAGACGTCTCACAGGCTTTTGCGGCCGCCGCCGCCGTCCGCTCCGCCTCCCACAGACGGTCCCACGTCGCGCTTAGCGCCCGTCTGTGGCACCATCCGCGTCTGCACGCCGGCCACTGGCCTCGCCAGGCGCCCACGGCGCGCAGGTCGGCGCTTTGGCACGCTTTTGCCTGCACGACACACGCCGCCACGCCTTTGCCTCGATTTCGCCCTTTAATTTTTTCTTTTTCGTTTTTGATCCTAAGCATAATTTATTTACAAAAAATAAATAAACCTAGATCTAGACTAGTCTATTACATTGATCAAATCAAACAAATTCTAATCTACTAATGGATTTTCTCACGAGGCAAAAAACGAATCCGAATCTAATCAATTAAAAACCACACGCTTTATATGCATGCATAAACAAACACATTAAATTCCATGACAATTGATACCCGCAAAAATAGATCTAGCAATTCTACTATCCAATTTCAAATTCAATGCCAACAAATCAAATTACAATTTAAAAAATTTAGAGTCTTAAACCGTGGGCTCGATACCAGCTTGTTGGGAAATAGGTTGCACGAGATCTATTCTAAAGGAATATTTAAATACAAATTTAATTCTTATAATTATTACTAGCATGAATTAATCCTATATTAATTCAAATAATAATCCAACAACATATCATGCATATAATAATTCACGAAAACCCACGACACGCGAATTCTACGAGTTAACGTGAACGTATTTTGGATGGCAACGGTGTGGGTGAATAGACTAACCGTAGGACTTCCCAAGTATTCCCTTTAAATTTCGCTCGACTATCCTAAGTGGAAGGATTCTTGTGAACTATTTAACAAAAGGAAAATAAAATATGTTGCACCACCTTTCAGGGATTTACTAATTTTTCCAAAGACATGGAATTGTACTTGGGAATGAAAAGAATCATCCCCTATTTATAGATTCTAAAGGGACGAAAAATTTTGGCAAAATATGATGTGGGAAAATCTTTTCGATCTCCAAGAAATCTTGAATATATCTCCTATATTCTTTTTCCCATAATCATAATATTTCACAAAATCCCACCTTATCTATTTGCTATGGAATTCAAAAATATTGGGGTCCAAGATTCCAAGATTTGATCTTCTTCAATTTATGAGATATTCTTGTATTTCAAGAAATACATATCTTCCATAATATATTTTCAAAAAATCAATAAAATCTTTCTTGCCCACTATATTTTCAAGATTTTTTTGAAATTATCATTATAGATAACTGCTGGATATTTCTTGAATTTAATGAGAGAATCTTGTATTCCAAGAATACATATCTTCATTCCATAACAAAATTCAAAGAAAATCTTTATCCCATTATATCTATAAATTTCGAAATTTTAGTTGGAAAAATAAGCAACAATATTTATTTAATTTTAATCACTTTTTTTTTCATTATTGACTATATGTTGGGCTACTCAGAGGCCTTTGGAGAATTAAGATTGGACCTTCTAATGGACCTTGAATATCTAATATTGAGCCACAATATAATTCAAGCCCATAAATATTAATTAATTCCACTACATAATTAATATTGCACTATCCATCTTAACCCATATTACAGTCAATATGGCTCCCGGTCATTATTTCCCGTGTTTAAGATTATCTAGTCCATTAATTAATTCAAGCCACTGAAATAGCTTTCCATTAATTAATATCTTTTATCCTTGGTCAAGGAACTGCTCAACATTATTATCCATACCGTAAACTAATTCCACTTGCAAGATTTGGTATGATAAAGTTTATGAACCTCCCAAGGGCAAATCGAACAAAAGCGTTTCTTGCACGATTCTTCAGATAAATCTTAGCAATCACATATGAATAATAATATTGTCCAAGATAAAAAGTATTGAATCTCATTGATTCGTTACCCATGATAAGTCAAAGCAATAGTTACCAATCCCACGTGATCCTATTTAAGGGACGGAGATTAAGAAATAATCTAACCATCGAGGTCTAATTCTTCCTTGTTCGCCTTACAAGAATTTATCCTCTTGTAGGTCCTATTCAAATGCATCACCATGCACTAGTGTAATCTCTTGGTCAAGACAAGCCAATCTGAGCCTTTACACTTCAACCTTTCACGATGAGTTGTTCATTTCCATCTAGGTCGTGAATGGTGTACTTTTAGTTACAAGGGACTGTTAATTTAATCTTCTGTGATCTGGTATCACTAAATTAACCACAATGTAAGACGTACGACTTATTGAACAGTTATGCAGTAAATATATGTAACATTCGATAATATTTAAAGCATCGATGATAAACAATTTATTTCAAGAATAAGTCTAAAATTCGCCGATTATACAAAGTAAAAGCATACTTTCCAGTATAATCCCAACATCGACATGATGAACTGAAATAAATAATAATATGCATAAGCACAAATATATCACAAAATTCGATCACATGTTTCATATTAAAATCTCAAAAAATATGAACATGCATCACCAACATTCTCAAAAACAGCTTTTAAATAAGCCACGCAAACGGGTCATTATTTAAACACATTCAAGCAAGTTACAAACAAGAACAAATTTACAAACCTTTAATATCCAGATTAATAGTTGGCTCCCATTTTGACCAATATAAAATTGACAGGACTTCTAAGTATATGCATATCAATTTTATACCTAAGTAATAATCATGATTAAATAAAGAATTATTATTTCACTTTGAACGAGCCTCGTGGGGAGGATCATCGTCGCCACTAGTAATAATCCACAATCATCCATTTGGAATTTATTCATGTGAAAGCTATCGTTTGACCGTCCCGTGGGGGAAATTTCTCCAAAAGAATTCACAAATAAATAAATCATGGAGGTCAAAATTAATTCAATTTTATTATCCGGAATAAAATTGTCAATTAATTGTTTAAGCATACTTAGTAATTTTCTAAAGTGAGATTTTTCAAAACATTTTCTCATGCATCGCAAATTTAAACACAATTAAATAAGCATAAAATAATGCATAAACATCAAAACAAAAAATAAACATATTGGGCACATTTATCCAATTGTCATGGTTAATTTTTGTCATGTCTTGATCTTGAGAAATCGTCTTCATAGCCTTCATCGTTCATCTCGAAAAGCTTCCACTTGACCGTCTTAAAAAATGCCTTGTCAAGTCATGTCATCGACTACCATGGGTTCGAGTCGCCCATGCACGAAGCGCTAAGCGCCCGGCCAGACGTCGCCTAGACGCTTAGCCGTCAAGCTCAGCGGCCCTCGGCGGATATCGGCGCCGGCGCCAGATTCCAACTTTATTGGGCGGGCGCGCCCGCAAGACCATGCCGATCCGCCTCCGATTTGCACCATCTATTTGGCGTGCCTCCCTCCCAGCGTCACAAGAAGACGGTGTCAAAGGCGCGTCTCGCGCACCCATGCCCGCGGCTTGGTCGTGATCTCGCGCTCGCCTCGGCCTCGCCCGTCCGTGCCCCCCGCCTTCGGTTTCATTCGCTTTTAATTCATCGTCTTCGTCTTGGCTCACGATCCGGTTTCAATTTATTTACAAAAAATAAATAAACCTAGATCTGAACTAATCTATTACATTGATCAAATCAAACAAATCCTAATCTACTAAAGGATTTTCTCACGAGGCAAAAACGAATTTGAACGAATCGAATTAAAAACCACAATTTATATGCATGCATAAATAAACACATTAAATTTCATGACAATTGGATACCGCAAAAAGATCTATCAATTCTACTATCCAATTTCAAATTTAATGAAAATGAATTAAATTACAATTTAAAAATCATAGCCCGAAACCGAGGCTCTGATACCAGTTGTTGGGAAATTATTTGCACGGATCTATTCGGGATGAATATTTAAATACAAATTTAATTCTAACAATTATTACTAGCATGAATTAATCTTATATTAATTCAAATAATAATTCAACAACAAATCATGCATATAAAAATAGTTCACATAAATCCTACGACGCGAATTACTACTGGATTCGTGAACTAACCTCTTCAGTGGCAATGGTCTCGCTGATAAGAACACACCAAAAAGCCTTCTCAAGTATTCCTAGTCCTTGCTCGTCAATCCGTGGAAGGAAACTCATGAACAATTAACAAAGGGAAAATAAAAATTTGTTGCACCACCTTTGTGGATTTACTAATTTTTCCAGCACATGGAATTATACTTGAGAATGAAACATCCATCCCCTATTTATAGAGGGTGTTGGTCGAATTTTTAGTGATAAAATAATATGGGAAAATCTTTTTCTTGATCTCCAAGAAATCTTGAATATATCTCATATATTCTTTTCTCCATAATTAAAATATTCCATAAAATCCCAACTCCTCTTGTTATGGGAATTTTCAAAAATAATAGGAACAAGAAACCAAGATTTGGATCTTCTTGAATTTATGAGATATACTTGTATTTCAAGAAATACATATCTTCCATAATATCTTTTCAAGAAAATCAAGAAAATCTTTCTTTCCCTTATTCTTTGAAAATTTCGAAAATCTCACCATAAATAACCAAGTGGGAGATTTCTTGAATTTAATTAGATAATCTTGTATTCCAAGAATACATATCTTCATTCCATAACAAAATTCAAAGAAAATCTTTCTCCCTCTTTTATTTATGATTTTCGAAAAATATGAGAAAAAATAAGCAACAAAATTTATTTTATTTTTAAACACCTTTTTCAGTTATTGGACTTTATGTTGGGTTACTTGGGGGGCCTTTAGGAGAATTAAGATTGGATCTTCCAATGGATTTTGAATTATCAATATTGAGCCACAATATTATTCAAGCCCATAAATATTAATTAATCCCACTACATAATTAATATTACACTATCCATCTTAACCTATATTACAGTTAATATGGCTCCCGGTTATTATTTCCCGTGTTTAAGATTATCTAGCCCATTAATTAATTCAAGTCACTGAAATAGATTTTCATTAATTAATATCTTTTATCCTTGGTTAAGAAATCGGTTCAACATTATTATCCATACCTAAACAAATTCCACTTGCAAGATTTGGTATGATAAATCTTATGAACCTCCCAAGGGGGCAAATCGAATGTTTATTTTGCAATACCCATTCTCCGTGATTAAATTTTAGCAATCGATGTGACCAATAATATTGCCCAAGATATAAAGTATTGAATCTCCTTGATTCTTCTACCCGCAATAAGTCAAAGCAATAGTTACTAACCACACGCGATCATATTTAAGGGACGAAGATTAAGAAATAACTAACCACCGAGGTCTAATTTCTTCCTAGTTCAGCTCAAGAATTTGTCCTCTTGAAGTCCTCTTCAAAATATCATCACCATGCACTAGTGTAATCTCTTGGTCAAGACAAATCAATATGAGCCTTAAACTTCAACCTTTCACGATGGATTGTTCATTTCATCTAGGTCGCTAATGGTATACTTTTAGTTACAAGGATCGTTAATTTAATCTTTCGTGATCTAAAGATTACTAAATTAACTATAATGTAACACATACTATTTATTGAACAGCTTATTCAATAAATATATGTAACATTCGATGATATTTAAAGCATCGTTGATAAACAATTTATTTCATTAAATAAGTCCGAAATTCAGTTTTGATTATACAAAGTAAAAGCATAATTTCCAAGATAATCCCAACATCAAGATCTAAGTCGATCGGTGGTGGCGGTATGGGTTGAACTCTCCCATATTGCCTTGCAACCCTCCTAAGATATACCCTTTCTACAAGTCAAGAAACCGAATGCATCCATGAAATAATGAAGGGCGGGGATATCCGCCGAATATCGTATGAGTCCGATTGACCTATAAAGTAAGTAAAATATTTTTATATGTCATTTTGTTAAGGTACATAAATTATTACCGACGTTATTACTATTAAGGGTGTTTTTGAGAATGATAAACATACATGAGTCGAAGGGTAATTATCCAACAGGTTATGGTAATGTACAAGATCCCATGTCGAGTTTTGAATTTCGGTCTTATTCCAAAGACGATGCTCTTGGGGTGGGCAGGTTAAACGAGGTAGCTTCGCTTACGTTTATGCAAAGTCGTAAGTACTTTGATATCCAAAGACCTAAAAATTAAAAATGTGTTTTTTAGTTATTAGTTATATATATTGATAATTGTGTATTAATTAAATATAATTGAAATATTATTAAAATTGAATTTTTACCTCAATTAATGTTAAGCGTGTTCGACAATTGTGTCGCCTCAATTCGATGCCTTCCCAAGTCGCTTATATAAATTAGCTAATGTCGCGGCTCCCCATGCATATCGAGACGTACTTAGAGATTACCCAACACATTTACATAATTTTTGGGGACACCATCACGTGTTTTATCAATGAAGAGTGTACTCCCCATCAAGTATCACATGTAACCTCGAGCAATAGAGGCATCGCTCAGCTGCCCACTAAAACACCCCTTGAGTATATCCTTAAGGAGTGTGCTTTTTAAATTGCCCCCCCTAGATCCACACCTATTAATCAATGCATTGTTAGGACATGGTCCGCTGCCAACGAATTTTATAGGCCATTTATTCTCAAGCCTTACATTGGAAAAAAAATTATTTTTGTTATAAGTGAAATTAATTAATGAGCATGTACAAAATTTAATTTTTTAAATATTAAGTTTATTTTCAGTTTACCAAGAATAGCGTGAACGTCGTGAAGTGTGATCGTCATCTCCCCGAAAGGCATATGAAACGTGTTTGTTTCAGGGTGCCACCGTTCAACGAATGTTGTAATGAGGGGCATGTTGTTTGATTCAAACATCAATCTCCCGATACCCTCCAATCCGCATTGTTGAATTATATGAAAATATTGATGGCCTTCGTGTAATGGATTCGACGACCAAAGCGTAATAGATTTCTTTCGAGTCCGGGAACCAAAGATCTTTTGAAAATACTACATATTTAAAAAAAATGAACACATTAATTTATATATTGTAATCGGGTTGAAATAATAATTTTAAAAATGTGATTTTTACTTACCGATCTTCCCATATTTTTTTTGGCTTTGTGACATTTGAAAGCAAACAACACACTTGATCGTTGGGTCCTCCAAGCATGGGCGCCGCCGTCATCCATTCTCGCATTTTGGCGACGATGAGGTTTGTGTTGTTCGGCAGAATTTGGTATTCATTGTCATACTATGCCGACTTGAGTGATGAGACATTGAGGGACCATGGGAGTGGCGTGATGAGATGTGGACGCCTTCCTAATATTGAAGGTAGACGCGCCCGGTTGATTCAAGTTGGGCGTTGACATATCGAACGTAGGTGAGTATAAATCAGGGAATTGTACTCGGGTAATAAAGGTGTTGGTCATGAAGACATTATCTTCATGTATGATTTGAAGCATATCTTTGCACCTAAATGCATCGCCGACATATTATTCCATTGGAGGGTGTTTAGATCGAATCCTAACATTGTACTCCAATCGAATTGTGAATCTTGTTATGCTTTCTTGTTGCATTCACAGAAGTCAGAACACATCGATTACATAGTCTACACAGATAGGTGCATTCAGCGCATTGGTAGTTGAAGCTTGCCATAGTGAACTAAGGAAGAAATTATGAAGTTATTCAACTAATACCTTAGAACAAAGCAAGTGCCACTTTACAGCAATATAACTAATACTTTACAGCAATATAATTACAGCAATAGAACTAATACTTTACAGGCAATACAACTAATACTTTACAGCAATACAACTAATACTCATGCTGTCCCCACAATTTTTTCATGCAAATAATATACCCTTATCTGTCACCTTATCCAGCAATAATATGTACAACACACTATAGACTAAATAATTTATCATAAAAAAATAATATGTCATCTTATTCTTCATCATATATTATTAATGCATGTTACAGAGATACGTACGATACTATTAATGAGATGAAATATCATGTCGTCAAAATTTGAAGTTATATAATTGCAAATGGAGTGTTATCCAATTTGCACCAATACTTATAATTAGATTTCTTGAATTATTGAAATCGTAGCTTAAATTTGTTGGGTGGAAGAAATTAGAAGCAACTTCCAGCTCATTAATTCCGGTTGGAAAAATTATTATACAATATTATTTGCTGTAAAAATTTAATATAAGTTGAAGCTTGTGGGCAAAATCTTCCCTTTTTATATTTGAAGAAATATGTGACTCAAACAAACACTCAAATCTCAGTATATATATAAACTGTATTCTATATCAAGTTCGAGTCTTTTTTCTTTTATACGTAACACAAATAAGAAACTTTGAGATAATAAATTAGCTTACATACAAAATTAAATCAAAAAAATTTCTCATGACTTTAACCTTGTAGCTAAGTATGTATTTTAATTATGTATTTTTTTTAATTCTTAATTTTTCCAAAATTTGGTTACAACTAATACTTTAAAAGCAATACAAACAACACTTTAAAAGGATATTCAACTAACGGTTTAAAGCATATAATATGTATACAAATATAAACAAGAAAAACATACCTTTAGTTGGAGTGCTTTAGTTGGTTGACGGCGGATGGCGGCAAGTAGATCATAAGTTCTTCGAATAAATTTTTTCGTTAGTGTTTGTCGGAAAAATTGAACAAGAAAAAAAGCATACAACAAGATATATTAAAACAAAAAAATGAAAAGAAAAACAAAACCAATTCCAGCAACGGAGGCGACGGCGTGAAAACGACTTGTGAAAATGAGAGGATTGAGTAGTTAAAATGAGAGGATTGTGTAGTGAAAATGAGAAAATTTTCGAATTTAGTTGTGAAAATGAGTTGTGACAATGTTGTTTATATGTGTATATATTGTGTTGATTATATATTATATATATATAGAGGGAAAAAATGAAAAAAAATGAAAATAAAATAAAACACGCCAGATGACACGTGGTCGGCCAGGGCAGAGAAGGCCGCGACAAGATCTGTGAGCCCGTCTCGTCAGACGCCAAGATGGCAGAGACCTCGACTGTTTGACGCTACACAAGATGCGGCAAGAAGGCTCGCTTCGGCCTTCGACCACGCTGACCGCTAGGTCGCACGCGGGTTTGACTGTTGACCATCCCATTTAATACGTTTGACTCGTTATTAATTAATACTTTCAGATTTTAATTATGATTTAATTAATAATTCAAATTTTAATGAAGTTTTATTAATTTATTTTGCTAACTAATTAATAAATATTAGTTTGCTTAGAATAATTTTATTAAATGATTATATAAAGTAATTATTTGTTCTTCACAATATTAGTTCATCAATTGATAAGTATTGGTTAATATATTTAAAAGTATTAGTTAGTTGGTTATAAAGTATTAGTTCATTCATTGAAAAGTATTAGTTTAATTATCAATTTAAACATGAAAAAAAGAGTACCAACATATATTAGATAGCATTAAAAGATTAAATATTTAACATTACATTACATAACTCTTAAGACAGTATATTAGATAAGCTATTAGTACTAGAACATTACAAAAGAGTACCAAAATAAAACTGACATTAAGATGCAATAAAACTAATCAAACAACTGTAAGGTCCTATATGCAAGAATCAGAAGTAGTACAATAAAAATTAGTTTTATCATTTTCAAAGAGTTTCTTGATTGCTTCAAAGGAGAACCTTGATTACTTGAACCAGATTCTTCATCTCCTCAATCACCTTAAGGTCGCTTGTCTTCACCTTGGCCATCATTTTTTTTTCAACAACCCCTTATTGTTATCATCACCACATAAAAAATCACATCCACCACCTTCACTTAGGAGTCGGGACAATTATGAAATAACCTTCCTCTACTTTCTAGGCTTCGAGAAACGACGCATTTACAAGCTTTTCCACAATAAAGCAAATAAGGTTGGTCGGATCCGACTAGTAGATGTAGAAGACATGGTTTGTTCTAATTTTTTTGTGTAAGAACTCCTAATTTAGTGGTTGAATGTGTGGAGTATAATGTGCTTGTATGTATATATATATATATATATATATATATATATATGGATGGATGATTTGGAAAAAAAAATTGAGATTAAAAATGAAAAATGGGCGAAAAAAAAATTTAAAATCCGGGCAACGCTCCAGGTCGCATGGTCAACGCGACCACATTACTGAAGGTCGCATGGTCAACGCGACCGCGTGTCTATCAGACACATGGAAGATGCGATCGCGGATGATCGTCGCTTGCGACGCCACCCAGGGCTCCATTGACCGCGAAATCAAATATTTTGACCCGATTTTACTTCTTATAAATTCGTGTTCGTTTCACCAAATGCTATCACATAAATTTTACTTCATTTATATTTCACATCTTCTACATACATACATCTCATACATCCATCCTATATTATCATTATCTTCTATTATAAATTTGTCTCCTACCTTTCTTTACTTCGTATTTTTTTAAATATGAGTTCATATTACGATCCCGACATACGCTTCCGGCGATGTCACCGGTGATTTTATTGCTCTCGATGATGGTTTAATCAAAAAGACGGAGTCGCTTTTTTGTAAAATATGTTTGCGGTTTGAGAAACATCACACCGGTCATTCGTACTTTAATGCAACTCGTGTCGTATATATATACAAATGAAGGTGGAAAATCTACACCTAAAAAAAATCAAGAATGAGCGAAATACCAAAACCACCAAAAATTTGTGTCCTTTTTTCTTTTACTTGCTTTCTTTCGATGCCGAAATGATAAAAGTGGGTATATTGAGGTGTTGGAGGGACACACAATCATCGATTTCCATCATTTGCGAGAGGGTTCAACACTTGGTAAAATAACCCCTAACAACAAAGACAAACATGTACAACCCGCTAGATGCAATGAATGTGAGCTCGAGCAATATTTTGGATATTTAAAGACAATCGATCCAATAAATACGGACTCAAAGAGAATGTACAATTGTCAAAAAAAGGTCAAGAGAGATTAGAGGAGCTTACCTCAACGCAAAAACTTCATACACCCATCAAACAACGAAATTACGGTATAAAATATTAGCAAAGTTTTAATATTTTTGTATAAAACTTCAACAGTCAAGTAGGTTTTATTTTAATCCCACTGCACTCAATATAATTTATTACTGGGGTATAGTTTGCTATATAGTCAATACAATCTATTTATTATTAATGATTAACTTTAATCTATATGTATTACATATGAAATCCTGTTTTTTATTACATACATAATTGTATTATATTTGATTAGTTTATAAACTTATAGGACGCCTTTTTAGATTCGGATCTTGACATGAACTCAAAGATATAGTTTTCAGCCACCCATGTTCGGTTGTAATGGTCAACACAGATCCTCAAGTATTAATCATTGACACGACATACAACATGAACATGTACGGTATGCCTTTACTTGAGGCCGTTGGGGCAACAAGCACTCATAAGACGTTCACCATTGCATACGCATTTATGATCCGTGAAACGCAGGAACACTTCGAATATATCCTACGATTTATTCGGGGATTGTACGATGATGAACTACCAAATGTCGTTGTTACGGACAGGGCTTTCGCATTGATGAATGTTGTTGATGTAGTTTTTCCAAATTCTCAAGCACAATTGTGCAGCGCCCGCGAGAGCAAGTTGTATATAACCATGCTCGCACCTAGTGGAAAGGGACTTAGCAAAAAGTTTGTTATAGTTTTTAAAGTAAGGTGGAATTATGCAAAATTCAAGCGGCACACGGAAAAATGGGAATTTAGGTGGATTGCGTAAAAGGAGAAGTACAGTAGATTTACGGGTCTGATTTCGTATTGCGAAGATACGTGGCTTATGCCGCATAAACGGAGAATTTTAGGGATGTATATCGATGGTCGCCTGCACTACGAAAACTACACCACGAACAGGTAACCGTACAATCTTTATACTTTTTATCACAACTATTACATAAATTAAATTATTGAAACGACGTATTGTATTGATACATGTAATATATTTGTAGGGTTGAACAGAACCCCATAGGTGAAAAAAAAAAAACTGATGGCGGCTAGAAACACTTTGACGGATCTTCAAAAAGGTTCACCAAGTCATGGAGTTGCAGATATGTGAGATAAAAAAAATCGAGGTTTAGCGCCCACAAGACAAGGACCGATATGTCGAGAACCAATTCTACTACCAACTAGTGCGCAATATCACGCTTCTAAGGCGTCAATCCTCATTGTCGCAGTAAGGAGTAGGAATCTAGACGGAAATATGTGCGGTTGCTATCTCGGGGAGAACACATGGTCTTCCGTACATCATGAAGCTTACACGGCACTCTTATATACCTTTAAATCAGATAGACTGCTTTGGAAAACATTGAATATAGATTTTTTTGGGAAGATACCTACCACCGAACATGCGATAAATCTGGGTGGTAAGACTAGGAGAAAATTATTCGATGATGACAATTTAAGACATTCTTCCAATCGAATGTTGAAAAAAAAAGTCAAAAACAAAGACCAAAGGATCATAAACCTTCCGAAAAGATGAAGTACACTATGAAAGGCGCGGAATAAAAAGTATACTCAAATAAGGGGTAAGGGAAGAGTGGCGGCAACTAATAAGCACTGGATATTCCACCGTAAGTTCGATCTTAGACATAAAGACATCTAAACACGCACGATGAGTTATTCAACATCCCCAAAGTCCCGCCATACCGGCCACGATCCCCCGAACTCCAAATTCAAAGCCCCAGAGGCCCCAAACTTCAAGTCCCCCGTCGCAAAAAGTAGGTCATCCAATTTTCAAAATAATATTAACCATCCAATACGCTTTTTTAACCTCAAAGGTGGAGGACGATTTTCCTCCATATATTAAAAATTATATTCATTTCTACAATGATGTAATCGAGATGGGAATCATGATTTAGAATGGTTGCACTCTCGCAATCTACTGAGCGGGGACGAATGGGGTAGGGTACGAATGGATCTTTATAATGAACCTAAATAAGGCGCGATTTTACAAAAAACATTTTAGGTGGTTACACAACCTTTTCTCGGCCATTTTAGTAATCACTTAATCACTCCACAAATTTCGCCTCACCGATAAAATGGTTTGACATTACGATCATGGATACTTGGTTGCAAACCACATATAATGTTTTCGAAATGTCATTTGGAGAACACTTGGCGGAACTTTTTTGCCATCCCGCAATAACAAATGAATGTCGAGGTCTTCCGACCAACAAATTGGTCTTGGGGAACGCACAACAACAACACTCATTGATATTGGTAAGAAAAAAAACTATTAATGTTACTTTTTAAAATTTATTTTATTTTTTATTTTTATTTAATTATAATAATAATTTTTTAACTTTATTATTTCACCAGTATATGCCATGCGATTTATCATCCAAAGACTTTATATCGCAAAAATTGGGAACGCCACATGATCCTTCCAGAAATGGTATACATTTACAATTTCTGGATGAGATAGAGTTATTCTAACATTACACAACTTGGATGCTACCATGACGCGAGGCTAATTATTGGGCTAGAAAGAATAATAAACCCCAATATTATAATTTTTTTTAATAATTATTAGACATTTTTTCTAGTAGCACGTCGTTGTGATTTATTTTCGGATGGAAATTATGTAATATGTATATTTTTTTTCCATATAATGTGATTTTTTTCATATTTAAATTGATAATTGAACTAATATTTTTCAATGAATGAACTGATACTTTATAACCAACTAACTTATACTTTTCAATATATTAAAAAAAATAACGATTGATGAACTAATATTGTGAATAACAAATAATTATTTTATAACCAACTAACTAATACTTTTCAATAAATTAACAAATACTAATCAATTAATGAACTAATATTGTGGATAAAAATTAATTATTACTTTTTATTTATTCAAATAATATCAATTAATTATTTAAATAAATTAAATCAGTATTTAAAATAAATCAGTACTTTTATATTAGTTAAATTAAATAATTCAATTAAATATTTTAAATAAATTAATAAATTCAAAATTTGAATTAAAATAAAAAATTATTTAAATTAAATTATTCAATTAAATGAGTTGAATAAAATAATAAAATCAAAAAATTAGTTAAATTAAATAATTTAATTAAATGAGTTTAATAAATTAATAAAGTAATAAAATCATAATTCAAAATTAAAAAAAAAATTATAGCATCGCATTGACCATGCGACGCTGTCATTTCTCATCAGTTGTCGTCATTTCTATGCGACCGTATATTAAATCACATCAGTTGTCGCTTTTGTGGATATAACAATCGTGAAAATATAGATGTGCACTTGACTACAGAAACACTCCGCAAAACAAGTGCAAAATAAAACAACAGAATAATAGCACCCCACAATGTTCCTTGCTTTAATTCAACACAACAAAACATGACTCAAGTCTGAAACTATTGACGATAAAAAATGCCACATTTTAGAAAGGGTTTTGAAGAAGCCAATTCCTAATCTGTTTTTATACAAGCAAAATCAAAATTTTCCGCAACCAAAAAATGACAGCCCATACAAAATTAAAAATTAGAGTAACTGAAACACAAAAAAACCTAAGCTGCTAAGCAGAGACGAATTGGCAACCCACTCCGGAGAAATAAAAAATTTAGAAATAATACTAGGTGATTGCAGAAATATATAGTCGATCATATTATATAATTGATCATAGGTAAAAAACTAGAGGGCCATTGTCACAAGTACCACTGTGTTACTCCACACAGCATAACCACCCACCAATCACATATTTGTCCAACAAAAATTATAAAAAAAAGAACTATCCTTATGATAAAACCCCATAAACAAAATAATTTGTTTAGTCGACCTCCTCAATCTTGGGACCAGGTCCAGTGCTGCCGCTGGGGGCGGGGCCACCTTCATCGTCGTCCATGGGCACATCTCCTCCAGCACCCTGGTACATCTTGGCAATGATGGGGTTGCAAATGCTCTCCAGCTCCTTCATCTTGTCTTCAAACTCGTCCGCCTCGGCCAGCTGGTTCCCATCCAGCCACTGGATGCTCGACTCAATAGCATCCTCAATCTTCTTCTTGTCAGCAGCAGGAAGCTTGGAAGCAATCTTCTCGTCCTTGATCGTATTCCTCATGTTGTACGCATAGTTCTCCAAGGCATTCTTGGCTTCAACCTTTTTCTTGTGCTCCTGCCTTCAGACTTGTACTTCTCAGCTTCCTGAACCATCTTCTCGATTTCATCCTTGGAGAGCCTGCCCTTGTCGCTTGGTGATAGTGATCTTGTTCTTCTGCCCGGTCGCCTTTGTCCTCAGCAGACACGTTCAGGATACCGTTGGCATCGATGTCGAAGCATACTGTGATCTGGGGCACTCCCCTGGGGGCAGGTGGGATTCCGGAAAGCTCGAATTTTCCCAACAAGTTGTTGTCCCTTGTCCTTGTTCTTTCTCCTTCATAGACCTGGATCAACACACCGGGCTGGTTGTCTGAATAAGTAGAGAAAACCTGCTCTTTTCTTTGTAGGAATGGTGGTATTCCTTGGGATCAACACAGTCATAACACCGCCAGCAGTTTCCAACCCAAGGGAAAGGGGTGACATCAAGAAGCAACAAGTCCTGAACCTTCTCGTTACCCCTCACCGCTCAGAATTGCCGCCTGGACAGCAGCACCATATGCAACAGCCTCATCAGGGTTGATGCTCTTGCAGAGCTCTTTCCCGCTTGAAAAAGTCTTGGAGCAGTTGCTGCACTTTGGGAATTCTAGTCGAGCCACCAACAAGGACAACATCATGGATGGTGCTCTTGTCCATTTTAGCGCCCTCAAACACTTCTCAACTGGCTCCATGCACTTTCTGAACAAGTCCATGTTGAGCTCCTCGAATCTTGCTCTGGTTATGGTGGTGTAGAAATCAATACCCTCATAAAGAGAATCAATTTCAATGGTGGTTTGGGCAGTGGATGAGAGGGTCCTTTTCGCCCTTTCACAAGCAGTCCTCAATCTCCTCAAAGCTCTGGGGTTCCCAGAGATGTCTTTTTCTTGTTCTTCCTCTTGAATTCCTGGACGAAATGATTCACCATTCTGTTGTCAAAATCTTCACCTCCAAGATGAGTGTCACCAGCAGTGGCCTTCACCTCAAAGATACCTTCTTCAATGGTTAGTAGAGAAACATCAAAAGTACCACCACCAAGATCAAAGATCAAGACATTTTTCTCGCCGACACTGGTAGCCTTCTTTGTCAAGACCGTAAGCAATAGCAGCAGCTGTGGGCTCATTGATGATTCGCATCACGTTAAGACCAGCAATGACTCCAGCGCCCTGGTCGCTGACGTTGAGAGTCATTGAAATATGCTGGGACAGTGACCACAGCATTTTTAACTGCTGAACCAAGGTATGCCTCAGCAATCTCCCCATTTTCATCAAAACCATGGAAGAAATTTCCTCAGCAGCAAACTGCTTATCTTCACCCTTGTAGTTCACAACAATCATGGGCTTCTCGCCTGGTCCAGAGATAATCCTGAAAGGCCACATCTTCATGTCGCTCTGCACGGAGGTATCACTGAATCTCCTTCCGATCAACCTCTTTGCATCTGCCAAACATAAATATACGATTTGTCAGAAGAACTCATGGGTTTGGATAAAAACATTAATCTCATTAGTTGTCAGAAAAGCAACAGGGGTATTCAAATAGATCTCCGAAAGGCAAAGGAAAACCAACAAAAACAGGGTATACTAGATGAATGAACGAACAGCAGTGATAAGAAATAGTAAAGGATTAAGTTATGTTCTAATAAGTTTTGTGCAAAAATAAAAAATATTAAACCCAGTACTTGATTCAAACGCTGGGAAACAGACACATTAAGGATGGAAAAAAATAATCGGGCATGATACTGATTAGTAAAAAAGATCATAAGTAAAAGATTGATTTCAGCAATACACAACCCGGATGACAACAAAATATTAGACACAAAAATATAATATTTTGGAATAATTGAAATCAATGCATGCACCAAGTTTATACAATGTGAATGATTAATATAAATGTACATAAATAACTTCCGAAGAAAATTCATGTATAATTAGCTAAGACAAAGCATGGACATGTTAATCTGAAAAAATCTGAAACAATAATAACAAAAATAAGATTTTTCACACCGTACAACCAAATGGAAATTCATTCATACTACTGGGGAATAGAATACTCAATTCGAAGCAAGACCAGATCTACTCGTTACCCAAGACAAACAACATTCAACAGAGCAGCAACAAAATTAAACGTTTCTCTATGTAAACAAAATTCAACAGAGCAGCAACACAATTAAACGTTTCTCTATGTACCTAAACAAAGTCCAGATAACTCAACAGTAAAAAACCCTCACAAACAAACTAAAGAACAACCATAGCATTGATCTATACATAAATCTAGCAGATAATAACAAAAAACACTAAGCAGAACCTAAATTAACTTCAGAACAGTAGACAGATCTTACCGAAAACAGTGTTCGTCGGGTTCATGGCGACCTGATTCTTCGCGGCGTCGCCAATAAGCCTCTCCGTGTCAGTGAAACCGACATACGACGGCGTCGTTCTGTTACCCTGGTCATTGGCGATGATCTCGACACGATCGTGCTGCAAACCCGACGCACGAGTACGTCGTTCCGAGATCGATTCCGATAGCTGGACCTTCTCCCTTACCAGCCATTACTTTCTAATGCTAGATCTGAGAATTTCGGCGAGAAATTTCGCGTATGGAGAAAGTATGGATGAACAAGAGAAGGCAAAAAGGAGGCAAACTAGGGTTTTCGTAGAGGAGGAGAGAAGAATGTGTTGAAGAGTATGTATAGTGCTGGGCGTTGTTTTTCGCGTTCTAGAATGTTCGGATACCCTAATTAATTGGTGGCCGTTGGATTGATACGGGAAATAAATTAACGGTGGGATTGAGTGTTTTTACAGCGAATTTATGTTTTTGAATTTTGATTGGCGAATCCCGACTCGCCGACTAGGGCATGCTCGATGGTTCCTAAATCACGGGATTCGAACCCATGGTTCCAAAATTCTTAGGGGAATCTGAATCAACCGCCATACGGCTTATTGTTTTCTAACCCCATTTTGGTTTCAAATCCTCTTTTTTTTTTTTTTTTTTTTTTTTTTTTTTTTCATATGTTTTTTTTCTTGTGTTTTTAGTTTTTTTAACTAAAATTTGAAGAATGATAGATAGATCATGAAAATTTGACATTGTTATTGTTAATACGGTAATTTAAATCAAGATTACATTAATAATCGAACTATTATAAATTAAGAATTTATTACAAAGAATTGAACTATTACAAAATAGTAATTTAACTTAAAATAAAAGTCGAATCTACTATTACAAATTAATTGAACTATTACAAATTTACAAATTACAAAAGTTTAACTATATCGAATTAGTAATTACAATTACAACTTAAAATTTTAAACTTTACAAAATAAATTTTAGGAGGGGGGATTTAAAGAAATTTGACTTGAAATTAAATTTAAGAAATAAACTTAGAAATTCTAAGTTTGAAACTTAAAATTAATTTACCCACGATCCAAATAGAATCAAAGTTCACGTAGCTTCTCTTACCTCAAACTTACCTCGCTTGATTTGGATCGATTTGATTCTTCACGATCACTTCCGGTAGTAGTTTTCTTGAGCTATCTTGATCATCATTATCAATAAATTCTCGACTTCTTTTTCGGCTCTTACCCAATCATCAAGCAAGCATTGGTTTTCCACGTTTTCAATCTGGGCCATATTCGATCTCAGATCCAAAGTGTAGCCTCTCAAACTAAAAGTTTGTTCAATCCAAGAACTTGTTGAGGCGGAGATGCAAAAATTCTCTTCACAAGCATCGACAATATCGATATATATTTTTCATCCTCACCACCACTTTAGTATATTAAAAGTAAAGTTGTCTTCATCTTCACTGCTCTAAACAAACGAAGAGGATAAATAATGATCAAGTTCCGTAATAAGGGTTAGAAGAGACCTTTTGACGCTTTTTTAGAACGCCATCATAAAAACCCGTTAATATATCTTCTTCGACCATGTAAGAGCCACCACCAAAATTTTTCTTCAAAAACCTAACCACTATATTCTCTAAATAAAGACATTAAAGTAACTTTAATCCGATTACCAATCTCTTCCTGGATTAGGATATACATCATCTTCACCCATGACCATATGCCTATTAGAAATAAATAATTATAATACATATTTAACATCATTATTAATCCATCCAATCTTACTCTGGATCAAACACTTTAAGAACCAAGAATAGATCTAATATTTGTAAAATATTTTTTTATTTTTGCATCATAGAAAAAGAGCACCACTTAATAAATGATTTGTAATATTTTCATTTAACACACGAGCAAACTTTAATACAATAATCAAGCGCTAAATTACTAGTAGGATAATAAACACCGATAACACTTTTGTGCAATCATTAAAAATTCCCAAAATTTTACACAAAGAAGTGCATGAATCCCAATATTGAGGATATAAACGATCACCACAATTTTCTTGAGTAAAAAAATGTACATAAAAGCCGCCTTTTATAATCCATAGACTTTTTAACAATTTATACGTGGAATTCCAACGAAGTTGACACATCAAGAGAAAAAAATTTGGGATGCATATCAGATGTTCTACAAAAAAATCTTTCCATTTTTTTCAACAATTTTGAATGTCTCGACATATAATAAATAATGCGGATCTAATAGGACCAACTTGTTCTTTCAAAAGCATCTAAAACCATCTTGAACACATAAATTTAAAATATGACACATACATCTAACATGAAAAAAAATTCCACCAAGATATGGTTGACAAATATTTGTAAGATCTTTTAATAAGAAATTTTTATTTGCACTAAAGATTATCAAAACCAATATAAAATATTTTTTTTAGTAAGAGCATACCATTTAAAAATATCATGCAATTTATCTCTAATATTAATTTAAGATTGTGTTCCGTATCAAAATCTCTATAAGCAATCAATCTTTTGTTAAGAGTCCACGAATCATCAATCCAAGTGCATGTAACTCATATATAACTATGCTTTTGAAAATTATCACCCAAATATCCGCACATATACAAACTTTAACATTTAAATCGGCAAATAGATTAATCAAAGCATATTTATACTCATAAACAACTTTAGCAACATCACGAGTAGTAGTATGACGTGAAACTTTTTTGTTTGTGTTGGTTGAAGACCAAGGTTAACAAAATCATTCCAAAAGGGATTATCAACAATTTGAAAAGAAGGTGTTGTGTGCACACAAATTTAGCTAACAATTTTCTATATTTCATTTGATCAAATGTAAATAGAGAAGTGGGATTACTTACCTCGCTTTGAACTCCACCACACGCCACCCTGGCCGACGAAATCCACGGTTGTGCTTGGTTTGAACTAATTTCAACTCTATCCTGATGATTTTTTTTTCAAATGCTTCTAATGTCCCATATCCCCTCCTTTGACAAAAGAATATATTTTCTCACAATAGTTGCAATGAACTTTAATAGTATCATCCTCGTTGATCACCTTATTAAAGTGACGTGCAAAAATATCCGACTTAAGTTGAGCTAGACTTGGAGTTGGGGTTGGAGTTGGCCTCGGCATTGAGTCGGTTGGGTGGTTTTGACTTTCTTGAGTAGGACGTCGGACCTCGTGGTATAACATCATCTTCAAGAGGATTCTCATAACCGGGACCAAGTGTGGCCTCAATATCATCTAAACTCCACTGACGGTGCCGTGGTTGTGAAAGACGAAACGGAAGAGGTGGAAGAAGCTTTGCCTTTTACCCTTACCCCTTGCTTTTGATGGCTTGCCATAATATGTATGTAAGTGTATATGTAAATAATATATGTATGTAAGTGTAGTGTAATATACTAATATGTATTATGTAGTATAGTAGTGTAGTGTAATATATAGTGTAGTACAATATGTAGTGTAGTATGATATATAGTTTAGTGATGTAATATGTAAGTAATGTAAATAATATGTAAATAATAAACTTTGAGAATTGAGTGAGAGTTGAGACTTGAGAGAGATGAGAAGAAAGTAATGAGTCAATAACTTTGGGGTGAATTTTGGAGTGGAATGAGGTGGGTATTTATAGATGAAATCTTGAAAAAACAAAAAAAAAAAGTCGAAACCTCCGGTTCAATCGGAACCGGCCATGTTTCCACCTGCTCAACCGGGCGGTTCCTCAGAATTCTTTTTAATCTCAAATTTTGATCTCAACTCTTTAATCGCCGCTGATCTCAATCACGCTACAATTTTCAAAATTGATACGGTTCCGATCGAATCGGGCGGTTCAGTGTCGAACTGCTGTTCCTTTGCTTCGTTTTGCTAGAACCGAACCGAACCGTGGGTTTTACTTTTCGTTTTGCTTCGAACCTAATCATGAATCGGGCGGTTCCAAAACTCATGGTTCGGTTTTGAACCGGGCAGCTTGGGCCGGGTTTGAGCATACCTAATCGTGATTTTTTCCTTCCACCAGGTTTTTTTCTATGGCTAGTGTATGCATCCAGTGCAATTGCACTAATAGTGTATTTTAGAAGCAACTTAACTTATTATGTTGAAAAGTGTAATTTATTTACATAGAAAAGTGTAAATCAAGTAATATGAGAACATAGTTACATATTTCGCTTTTGAATAAATTTCACGCTTCTGCTTTTTGTATAGTTACACACTTCTAAAATGCAATATGAAATACTGCAATCTTGCACATACGAGACTCCTTTTTTTTTTTTTTTTTTTTTTTTTTTTTTTTTTTGCCTTTTTGTGGTGAGGAAATAGGATACGTAGTTTTAATAAATTACCCTTTTTAAAAAAAAAAAAAAATTGAACTTGGAGTGTAAGGGTGTCATTTCATCCAAAATTAGTAATTTAAATTTGTATATATATATATATATATATATATATATATGCAATAATATTAATTACCCAATTGTGAGATTTATTATTCGTTCCATCGAGATCACTATCAAATTGGGGAAATTATTTTTGAGTGGGTTTTCATATGTACCGTGCAATCATAATGCATTTTAAAATCGTACAATATGTTATATTGAAATATGCAACTTGTTTACACTTAACCGTGCAATTATGAATATAGCAAAATAGTTACATGTTTCAATATAAACAAGTTGCACGATTCTAAAGTGCACTATGAGTACACGATGCATCTGGATGCATACAAGACTTAACCATTATTTTTAGAGCAATCTTGACTAGTTATTTAATAAATCGAGCCAAAAATATATGCACATATGTATATTTTATTACTGATGTCGTATTTGAGACGTTCACAGTTGAAAATATCAAAAATCCTTTTAAAGAGTTGCGTCGGATTTTATAAGATCTGTTATTGAATATTTTCATGTAGATTGATTATTTTCCTTGTTGAAAAATATAGTATTATTTTCATTGTAATTGTAATTTACATTGATATGAATCTATGGTAGAATAAAATTTTGCATAAAATAATATCGATAAATTAATAACCTCGATAAAATTAATAATTTGTTTCGGTCCCAACTTGGGACCAGTTCAAATTTGGACACCAATAAACTAAATAATAAGATAATATTTTTTTTAGAAATTCTAGTGTATATTTAAGGCTCGGCGAAACTATAAATTAATAATTATTAAAAATTTCTCAGATATATATATATATATATATATATATATATATATATATTATAAGACAATTTAGTAAAATATAAATCTATTATTACTTATTTTTTGTTGAACTTCAAATCTACATTGATTTCATCTTTTAAATCTCTCAATTGCACCCAAGAGTTGTGGTGTTATCTTCTCGTATTGCCTTGCAATGCTTATTTTCGAAAGGATCGGTTGCAAAAGCTATTGAATCATCATCCGCTTCATCATCCGGATTTTGAATGACATCAACCACTATTTCTTCTAAACTCGAACTTCGAATATTCATTATTTTCTCCGGAAAGTCTAGAAGGTGATTCACATCCATTTTATTTTGATAAAGCATGCTAGTGATCATGTTCTCAAGCTCACTTAATGTCTTCTCCGGAGTTGCATTATTTAAATTACTTGAGCCGCTTTGACTCACCAAATGAATTTTGCAATGTCGAAGTTTATTTGTTATTGCCTCTTGTTGAACATTTGTTGTCCAAGCCGAGATCGCCATATTGATAAAGATCTAGAACGCCGGATCTTTTTCTCGAGAAGATATGTCCAACTCACGCACTTCCAAAATTTTACAAAGAAAATCTTTTATGTAATATATTTTAAATGCTCTTATTATCCCTAAGATCACATGGTTGGATTTTAGAAGTCATGTTCGGTGGTAGGAAAAACAACTCAACATTTTACAGCCCTTGAATATTTGCTTGAATGGGCTGGACATTTATCCACGATCAAAATAATTTTTCTACTATACATTTGTTCATCCAACCAACAAACATATTCTTAAAAATTTGCATACTTACCAATAATCCATAGAGGGATTTTTTCCGAGTCATCCTCATTGCAATAAATAACAACTATAAGCCTTTCATTGTCCTATTTTTTACCCTCAAATTATTTTGTTGCAAGTGAATGATCAGCCTGTAACTTGTAAAACAAATCAGTTTCATCCATATTAAAAACATCTTTCATTGGAAATTGATTGATCTTTTCCCCTATGTTCTCCAATTTTTTCTCCATATCATGTGTGTCGACTGAGTCGCTCTCTCCAAAACGGCGATATGATTTGATACCGTGTCTGGACTTGAATTTCTCAAGCCAACCTTGTGAAAGGTAATGCTCTAAAGGATTCTCGGGATGTAAAAGTATCAGCGCTTCATTCGCCTTCTCCAAGAATAGCTCTCCGGTTATATTCACACGTTCTTGATGTTGGAGAAACCACTCATAAACAACCTTCTCCATGTCCGGATACTTGGCTGATTTTTTTAAGCTTAGAAGAACTGCATTTCTCAAAGTCAGTCGATCGGATCTCCACTGATCACTTGATAGTGTTTTATATTGTTGCTTAACTAACTTTCATATTGAAACTTTTTTCAATCCATTGTATCAAGTCTTTCTGAGTGCACCTGGGCTGATCTCTCTTATACTCACATAACATTTTAATTGTTGGTTGGTCATGGTTGATTTTTAACACCTTTTAGATGAGAAGTCATTGTTGTGTATGGTTTAGAAACAATACAATGAATCATTATACATTGATCTACTTCTACACAATGTATATATACGTAAGTCCATGAACCATTATTTTACTTTTGGCAAAAAAACAATGAATGAGATCATTCAAACTTCCAATTAACATGATTATGTGAGTATACATTCTTTGAATGGTAATTAAAACTTGTGTTTTAATTTATTTGTTGTCAATAACTAATGTACATTGTAAGTGGATTATACAATCCCGAAATTTTGAAGGTTAATTACGTATATACATTAAATTAATAAATTATTAATTTTATAATATTATTAAACTCTAAACCATCTCTAAATTAATAAATTATTAATTTATCGATTATATAATATCTCTCTAAATCAATAGAATTATCCGGTCCCAACAATATTAATTTATAGAGGTTTTACTGTGTGTGTATATATATATACACACACACATGTATTTATTGTACACTGTCAATCAACATTGATATTATCTTCTTGACTTGGTATCACTGTCTTCGGTTCATGCTCACGTCCTGAACAATGTATGTGTCCACCGCTAATGCAACTTCCTTGAAAACTCAGTGTTTTGCCTCCTTTCCACCTCTAGTCCAAATCAAGTTCATACTTGTCTCCCTCTTTGTTTTACATCTGAATTATATTATGTCTCGTGAAAACTTTAATTTAGGTATCTTTTATGTTAAGTGTTAAGATTGTCAAGTGGCTACTCCAAATTTAGTGTCTCTCTTTCTTCCTCCATACTTCCCTTTTGTCATAATCTCGTAGTTATTAATCTTTGTTCAACCCCATCTCTAACTCTCATATGAAGCACATTGTCATTGTTTGTTATTTCGCTTGTATACATGCCTCTAATGGTTCCTTTCGTGTGTCTTAATTCTTCTCTTTCTCTTTGAAAAACACTCTCACGTTTGTATTGTATTCGTTCACTCTGCATCGTCGATCCTCCAATCCCCCTCCGTGTTTTTTTCTACTATTCCAAGATTGTCATATCCAACGGATCCTCTATCTTGCAGGGCGTATTAGAAATATTATATCCGAGACATCCACAATCGAGAATATCGAAAATCCTCATAAGAATATGCTTCAGAGTTGATAAAAATGTTATTGATCATTTCCTTGTAACTTAATTATTTTCTCGTTGTAGAATATATTATTTTCTTTTTTATTGTAATCTATATTAATGTGATGTATTGTCATTGTTGATAGCTAACTAAGCGAAGGTTTAAGATATAATGTGGCTTTAATTTTTAATTGATCAAACAATAAATGTTCAAATGATGAACAATAAATGAGTTCTTGAGAATTTAATGTGGATAAATATATGCAAGAGTGGGTGACAGTACGATTTTCTTTAATAAGTTCCGGAACAATTTTGACCATTGAATTAATAAATCTGACAAAAAAGGTTATTATTACATATAGAGTACGTCTCCGGTGAAACTTGTTTATTTTATAAAATTTATATCACTACACTTATAAACTATCATAGCACCTGTCAACTTATATCACTTCACTTATAAATTGAAGATATACTTTGAAGAAAAGGTTTAGGTGATTTTATTTTTTTTCATGTGCAATATAGATGTTAAAATAAAGATTTTATATTTGAAATTGTTTGCAAAATAAGAAAACAAAAATTGGTAAAATCAAGTTCAAGAAGTATAGCTCCACTTAAAATTTTGTTAGTTGTCTCCCATTAAACACAAGCTTGAGCACAATATATATATATATATATATATGGGCCCAGAGGCATAGCCGAGTGGTAAGGTCTGTACTTTGCAATGATGTAAGAAGAAATTCACTGATAATGCAGGTTCGAACCCGTCTATGACATTTATTGAAATATTATGGAAATTTATCCTAGGATTGAATCCTATAGGCTCTCTTCCTCAAGTGTCTCCTTATTCAAAAAAGTTTACCTGGTACAAATTCACCCAAATGAAAGGTCAACAATATGAGTGAAGTTTATCCTAGATTGAATCCTACGCCTCTTCCGCAAGTTGTTACTACTCGCATAAATTTACCCTACCGAGAGGTCAACCGCATAAGTCGAGGAATTTCTTGTATATCCCTTACTTTAAAGAAAACAAAAGTATAGCTCCACCTGGGCACCATGGCACAACTAAGTTAACAAGGTTGTGGTGGTGTGCCAACATTCTCATGCATCACAACATCGATCCTCACAATTTCGAGTGAGCAAGACTCTCGTCTCTTCCTTACTTTAAAAAAAAACGAGGTATAGCTCCACTTGGCCCCAATGGCATGACTATGTTGGCAAGGCTGCGGTGATGTGCCCACATCCTCAGTCATCACAACTTTTGATCCTCACGTGAACAAACTTTTATTGAAATATTATGAAAATTTATTTTGAGTTTGAATCACGTTAATTTTGTTGATTCTTTTTTGCATGCATCTTTTATCTATTCATATTGCTCGATTTATATCTCACCCGACTGAAAAATCAAAGAAACAAAAATGAGGAATTCTTTCATCTCTATTATCTCCACTTGCAATAAAATCTCTCTACTTTTCCCTAATAAAATAAATATATAAAAACAACAAACTAAAACAAAACAAATAAAAATTTACTTAAGTTTTTCTGCATCTCCATCCCCAATTCCCCACTCGAAATGGTAGAGCCGCTCCACAAGCACTGTATTTTGTTCCATTAAAGCACACCAGGTACCAAATCCTCACTCTTTTCCATAATTCTCATTCCATTCGTTTTACAGCTAAAAATATTCTGATTCTAAACAGTGGTTGTGGACTACAAGTAATGGCCGATGGCGGGTGCAACAACAGTGCCCCAAACGACGTCGTCGAGCTCGAAGCTATGCGCAGAGACACTCTCTCTTGGCACCCATGCCAGATCGCTCTCTGGTCAGCTCCGTTTCCATCTATTTTACTTGATTTTTTCTTACCTTATTCTCCGATGAGGAAATTTCGTTGCTTAATTTTTTTTTCCATTTATAGCTTAATTTTTTTTCCATTTTTAGTTTCATTTATCCGTAATGTTCGATATCAGTGATTATGGTAGGCTTTTTACATCTGTAAATGTAATATGATCTATTACTGTGAAATGAAGAAACAAATAAATCACAAAATTGATCACTAGTATATCTGTGATTGTGTATGAAAAGGTAAGTGGAATTTGTGGATATACATGTTAAACTTTGCTATTTTCTGTTAAAATTTGAATTACAGTGCAGTTAGTTTATAGGAATCAAGTGATCACATAACATAAATGTGATAAAACTGTCCTATATATGCAGCTACACAGGATCGGGGCTTGTTGTGCAATATGGGGACAGCAATTTTGAAGAAACAATCACAGATGAACAGGATATATTAAAAACGCTTATGTAGTTCGTTTCTATTCCATTACAAGGTGATGACTGCGTGTTTATCAAGCGAGGCGATCATGTGCTTGCCACCAAAAGTTCACGTGCTAAGGGTGTGTTGTATGATGCTCGGGTTGAAGAGGTACATTTTCTAATTTGGTTAATGAGTTTTTTTTATATCTTTATAAGATGAAAGGCTAGCTGGGAAGAAAAAGCAATTTGTGATTGTAGCACATTGTAGAAGGTTAATGTAGTTTTGGGAGCTTCGTATCACTTTTTGTTAATTGGAATTGATGTTATATGATGGATGTGGGAAGAGGTCTGTCAGCAATATATCTTTTTAACTATTTACTCGTCGAGTTGTAGTGTATGTAGAGAAATGATATGGCCAATTTAACATATACCTATTTCTATAAAAAAATGTCTTGCTTTATTAATCAGTTTCCCAATTAGTTTTGTTTCCATAGACACACCAATTTCTGTTTTTAGTATCTTCTGGAAACTGAAGTTGTGGATGTTCGAAATATGTGGATATTTATTCAATATATGGCAAACCCAATCCTTTATTGTGTTAAGGAAATTATTCGTATTGTGCAACTCAAGTGCATTTCCAAATGATATTAGTTGTTTTACTTGAAGGCATTAGTTATAAGTTGTTCTCATTGAACATTATTACCAAGTGTTATGTTTGTGTTCATTAGACATTTTTTATTTTTCTGCTTGAGTTCCTGTTCATACTACTACTCAGTTTACATTCGAGAAGCTTATGTGCACAGGCATTGCATGTGAGGCACTCAAAGAGGATTCACTGCAGATGTTCTTTCAGAATCAGTTTTCTTCACCAATTCAATGAAGAAGCATTAACTGTCCCATCCAGTTCAATCATGAAACTATCTACAAAAAGCATCCATCTCCATCCAACCATTTCTACCTTCTTCGCCATGATGGATTCCCCAAGTTGTTTAGATGACACACAAGGTCCAATGATTGTTGATGGGATGAACTTGGAAATGGATATTAATGTGCTGCTAGAGAAACAGATAAACGAGATAAGTAATTCAACAGATATTTCTGGGAAGAAATTTTCAACGGACTTTGTTTTCGGTCAAGGTGATAATTGTTATTCCACTCTTTCTCATTTAATTTGTGCAAGTTGTTTAGTGAATATTACCCTTCAGTAGACGCAAGAATTTTGTAAAAGGTCTAATTATTCACATCTTTTGGAGACAAACAAATACTTAATTTGCTCCGGCCTTTTTAAGTTAGTGGAGTAACAATGTTCCTCTAGTATTGTATGATTAACTGGTTTTGTTAAATCCATGAGTAGATCCTACAAAAGGTTGTTTACAGATAGTGCAAATTATTTTTCACAACTTTTACATTGTTGCTCTTATGAAATTCTTGATTTGTGATTTCCATTTTAAGGATAATTTTATGAAGGATTTTGTATTCAGTTGATTTTAAAGGACAAAGTAATTGTCCGATTATTCGAGGCTTCCTTTAAAGACCCAAATGTCATGTTGCCATTCCTGGACAAGTCAAAGGGCTCAAATGGGAGTGAGAATAAACAACACACAGGGACAACGTTGGAAATTCCTCCAGTTTGCATTCCTTCAATCGAAGAGGAGATCAAAGGTAGCAGATTTCTCAGTCCCTTGCTGCTCGTGGCAGCACTTGCTTCATCAAGATCAGAATTTCCTCAAAGTCCGCTAAAAATATCAGAAGACAAAGGTCTTGTGAAGGAACTCTTCCCAACATCAAATGCTCCTGAAATAGTGGAAATATCTAAGGAGATAGATAAGAGAAAAAAGACTGGAGAAAATAAGAGTTCTCAGCCTTCAAACTCGAGGTCAACTCGTGCAAAAGCTCAAAAAGTTAATGGACAGAATGAAGCTCAAAGGGTAACTCGGTCAACAGTTGAAAGAGCAGAGAAAATTGAAGAAGCGAATATAATTCGTCAGCTGATGATAATGTGGTCGTTCAGAATGGTACCTTCTTTCAAAATGAAGAAAAACTGAATTATCCAAAAAGACTGACAGGTTCTGCTGCTCGGGGAGGAGCTGAAATGGTTAATGAACAGCAGAATTATCCTAAAAGGTTAACACGTTCTTTTTCTCAAGCGGAATCTGAAAAGATGAATGTGCAACCCAAACGAAGACTGAGGAAAAGCAGTTCTCCTGAAGTGGATTTGCTTAAGGATGTAATTGTTGATACTAACACGTTGGAACCTGAGAACTCACTTGCTTCACCCCTTGCAACTGAAGTCAACGAACATTTTACTGAGGAAAGGGAGACAAACAGGAAAGCATGCACCCGTAAGAGCACGCCAAAAAATTCAGGTACTTGAGCTTGACATTATGCAACAACCTGTTTTTTATCTTATATTATTTTCGTATGAGAAAAACGCAAAGATTTAGATCGTTTAGATTTCTGATAGAGATGTGATTGGTGATAGAGTAAAGAACTGTAATATAAAGTAATGGGTGAATAGAGTTACTGTTATGTAGAACAGTTTTACCGTACAACTGGTTTAAAATATCACTTTATAGTAAAACAACTAATCGTTTCTAATGAAACAACCAATACTATCAAACTAATACATTTTAATGAAACAACTTATATTATTTAAAAATACACACAAAATGCAAATTAGTTGCAGGGTAAAACTGGTTTACATAAGATTTTACCTGCTGAATATTAGTGGTATTGTTGAGGATGAATATGAAAGGGACACAATAGTTCCCTTAGAATAGCTCTGCCCAGCCTAGAGGCCGATTACTATACTTAACTCAAGCCAGTACTCTACATTGTCCTAGCCCCCTTATTTATAAAATGCCTTTATTTACCTCCTTTACAATGCACCCACCCCCGACACATCCTAACCGGTAAAGTATTACGTAAACCAATTTTACCGTGCAATTGGTTTGCATTTTGTGTGTACTTTTAAACGGTTTCAGTTGTTTCATTAAAATGTATTAGTTTGATAGTATTAGTATTAGTTATTTTACTACAAAGTGAGTTGGAACTACTACTGTAAAATTACATAAGACCAAATCATCGTAATTGGTTCACATGATTATTTCGAAAATGCCTTCCATCATTATTTACTAACCTTCCCTGAATTTCTTATTTTAGCTGAAGCTTACATGTAGTTTCTCTTTGGCAAATTGTAAATTATCTCCACTCATAAGTATGCATCAGCAACATCACAGCCAGTTTCGCAGTTAGTCTGCAAGCAAGCAGTTAATCTGCTTCTTTAACTTGATGGAAATTGTCAATTTTCTTGAAATGTATTCCTTAAAAGTATCATGTGTTGCAGAAAATGGTGTTGGAAGTTGTGGAAGCACGGGGAAGAAGTGTTCCAGTTCAAAGAAGCAGGATACACGGTTTTCTCCTCGACTCAGATCTCTTCGGTCCCAGAGTAAAGCTTGATTTGGTGAGACGAAGGTTTTATAAACTCGACTATTTCACTCTTAATATGGTCGAGTTATAAATAACCTATAGTAGTAGTATAAGATATCTATAATCCTTGGATATGAATTCCTCTATTTCACTCTTGTTTAAGATTGGTAATATAACTGACCTATTCTCTACATTCGAAACATTGGCATCATGATGTTGACAAAACTTGTGTGCACTTGGTTTATGGTGCACTCCACCAAATTTGATCCAACTTCGACTGCGGCGTCCATAAAGAGAAAAATAATTATATAAAAATATTATTTCATCCATCCTTTAATAATTTGCACCCTAAAAATGGCAATAATATTAAGAAAAACTAACTTTTTGGTGTTTTATTGATTTTTCAAAAAGATGGAGGAGATTGTGAGATTCTTTTTTTGATATTTTAAGAGTCAAAAATTAGAAGCGATCCACAAAAAAAAAAAGTGTGCAAATTACTAAAGTTAGTGTTTGTTTTGGGATTCACACTGGATGATGGGAACTTTTCTTTCCCCCGCCTTATACGAGTTTGGGATTTAGAATCTGCTTTTTAAATCCTACATTCAATCCACACCTTCAAATACCTATAAAATTTAGGAAAATGTCAATCTGAGGCGCGAAAGATTTATTAAAATTATCAATTTAAGGCGCTTTAAATTTTTTTCCTATCGATTCAAGGCCAAAAGATAAAAATTATCGATCCAGACCGAAAAGATAAAAAATTATCAATTTGAAATTTCACACATTTTTAAGGTCACGTTTGGCATTTATATTTCAAATCTTTTATTTCACGTTTTATTTTTTAAATTTTTAGAGTTTACGGTTAAAGGTTTACTGTTCCCGTTTTAGGGTTCATGGTTGGCTGCCGTTTAGGGTTAATCGCTTTTAGGGTTTAGGGTTTTAGTCTTAAAACATGATCTTAAAATTTATAAACCTCTAATTGATAGTTTTATATTTCAAGTGCTGGATTGATAGTTTTCTATCTTTCAGGCCTTGAATCGATAGGAAAAAATCTTTCAGGCCTTAAATTGATAGTTTTACTATCTTTCAGGCCCTGAATTGATAAAACTCCTAAAATTTATTATTACTCTTCCAATAAATCACACTTTATATACTATATTACTCATCTCAATATAATATAATAATACAACATCAATCACTATTAAATATTGATTTGACATAAAGTTAAATCTCATCCTACTCAAATTTCAAAACAAACACATACATTTACTATTCATCAAGAATTCTAAATTTCTGAATTCTAAAACATTGATTTGCTCCGCACACTTAAATCTCAAAACAAACGCATAAAGGGAGTAGCTCATATAAAAGAAGAGTATTCTTGTATACTGAATTGTATTGGCATTATTTTTTCATCACATGAATTAATACTTTATTACTCCCTCCGTCCCAATATTACTTGAACACTTGACTTATTTGAACATCCCAACATTACTTGAACACTCTCAAAATAGAAACAAACGTAATATTAATACATTCATAATCCTCTTACATTAGAATTAAATGGGATAAACAAATTTGGACGGACCTCTTAACAGAGTTGGACAAATGAAATGAGAATTAACAAATTTGAGACGGACCTATTGATAGATTTGGGACAAAGGGGGTATGATTTAGTGAGCTAACGTATGACTAGTATCAAATAGCACGTCTTGTAAAAGAATTAATTTGATTTATGTGTATAGTACAAGAAATTAATTTGAATTATATGTATATTACTTGCTTATGAATATTTAGAATGGTTCAATTGGATTTACATGAACATGATCAATTACATAAACATCTTATTTGTTATCAAAAACAAAGAAATTGAGTACCAAATAATTATATTTATAAAATATAATAGAATATTTAATCTAATTATTGTGTGTGTGGCATTTAGAGTTCCTACTCCTCGGGATAAATATATCGAGTGCAATCAGTTGTTCTTCAGTATATAAAGTTTCATTCAAAAATATTTTACATTTGAATTGATTTACATTTGATTTGATTAACAAATCCACACTCTACATAAGTGTGATCAATTCTCACTAACAATTCATCTCACACAAAACAGTTATATTGCTCAAATTCTTGTTGATTTAAATTACTCGGCCGAATTTAACTTAATCCTTAATCGATGTATAAAATTTCAGATTGAATCTTTCAAAAGGTATCATTTCTTTCCAAAACCTTAACCTCAAATCAAAATCCAGTTCACCATACACGACTTTGAAAGGTTAAACAAAGATTAAATTGCAGTATCCAGTTCACAGTATATATGAAACGTCTCAAAAGCATCAAAATCAAATCGAAAGGAAACAAATTTCATTTAAATCCATCAAAGAAAGATCCAATATAACAAACAGTAGCAACATTTCATAAATCCCCAAAATGAAACACCTTAAACCTACGACAAAACACAATATACACCAAATCACTAACCCTAAATCAACCGCCGAAACCGTAAAGCGTACGTCCCTGCCTCTTCAAAGCGTAGACAACATCCATGGCGGTGACAGTTTTCCGGCGAGCATGCTCAGTGTAAGTAACAGCATCACGGATGACATTCTCTAGAAAGATCTTGAGAACGCCGCGAGTCTCCTCGTAAATGAGACCGCTGATACGCTTGACGCCGCCCCTGCGAGCCAATCGGCGAATAGCCGGCTTCGTGATTCCCTGAATGTTATCCCGGAGCACCTTACGGTGTCGTTTCGCTCCTCCCTTTCCCAAACCCTTGCCTCCTTTACCGCGGCCAGACATTTCGCTCTCCTGGTTCTGGATTTCACTATTTTTGAGATGAAATTTGGGGAATGGCACTGTGAATGGTGGATTAGAGTGGGGGTGGGGTTTATATATAGGAGACGGAAGGGGTGGGATTGATGAGGGCCGTTGATTTGATGATATTTTTGACGGCTGGAGATCGCGATCCGAGTGCGGGTGATTTTGACCGTTGATAAGGGGAGGATCGACGACGCGTGATTGGTGGTTTAATAAGCGGTGCGGATTGTGGTTTTTTTATGTGAGGAGGAAAAAGGGGGGGAAATATTTTCGTTTGTGAAATTGAAAAAGTCGAAGCGGCTTTCTTTCGCTCCTCCCGGCCCGAGTAAATTGTTTGGATTTCTTTTCTTTTTTTTTTTTTAAGTAAAATCATCAATTTTGCTAAATTTAGTATTTCCTTTATCTTACTCTTATTTAAACATTTATCAAAAATTTCATCCGACGCTTAATTATACATTTCTATAAATAGTAATAAAATGATACTCTCGCTGTTTTGTAATAAATGTCATTCTAATTTTTGTTAATAAATTAAGAAGGGTATGTATTGATAAATTTATATTATATAAATATTCTTTTTATCAAATTCCATGATTTTATATTATCATAAAAAAAAATCACACGTCTCCATAATTGAAATCCCAAAGTTAGAAATTATGAGTATTTTCTAAAGTTAAAACAAAGATAAATTTGGAAGAAATGATGCAAAAGAGGCTAAAAGGTCATTTAGTATTGGATAAACAAAAAAAGTTTAAATGACACTTATTACATAACGGAGGGAGTTTTTTTTTTTTCTCTTATCTATACACCTCAAACATTTTAATATTACATTATACGCTATTATTTTTTTACACTAAAAATCAAATTTATCTCATTTAATTTATAATAAACGTCAATATTTTATCGCTTAACCCCAAAAAAAAATATTGTTATCTCTTTTAATAAGAATAAACAACTTTTTTATTAAAATTGTGACAAATAAGAAATGTTCAAATAGGAATCGAGACGGAAGGAGTGCATAATTTTCACTTAGTATCATATTCAACACATATATTTTTCACTTAACCGAATTATACTCATATTTTTCACTTGGTATCAAATCTAACACACTTGTTTTCTTTTAGGTAAAGCTCATATATGAGGAAATTTTTATCACGATGGCAATAAGATAAATTGAAGACAAATCAATATTCACCCCTTTCAAAAATGTTAAAAGTCATTATACGTCCAAATTATGTTTTTTTTTTCTCTTAACCCTCATTTTTAGGCTTCCACCTCGCTTTCTCTTGGTTGCCTTATATGGAAATCCTTATAAGGCATTCGCCACGCGCCATGTGCATAGTATGGATCCCTTTAGTTTGACTTTTAAGATCTTCTCATATTTAATTTTGAGGCCAAAAAATTCGACCAACCCTATGCTTATAAATAGGGGATGAATTTTTCATCCCAAACACAATTTCTGTCTTGGAAAAAATTAAAAATCTATAAACGCCAAGAACAAATATTTTCTAATTCTCTTTTGTTAAATTGTTCGTGAGGATTTCCCACCGGTCAACGAAAGAACGATTTGGTATCTTTTTGGTACACTTCTTGGGTTAGTTTGGTGAAAGTTTATTCCATATTTTCGACGGTTGTCTCTCCGATGGTAAGATTCGCATAAACTCCCAGATTTCGGCAGATGCTGTAGGATTCTATATAATCTTATTTGTACGCATGTATGTTGTTGGTGATTATTATTTAAATTAATATAATTAATTTATGCTAGTAATAATTGTTTATTTAAATTTGTATTTAATATTCATCCGAATAGATTCAGGCAAAATGTTCTCCAACATCTGCAGCTTTAGAAATTTCCCAGCTACATCACTTGTTTCATGACCTTGGCTTCCAATATGCCTCTACACCCAAGCTCATCTTTGATAATATGGGTGATACACGACTTGCTCTTAAACTGGCCCATCACTTTCATCTGAATCACATTACAATTGTCTCCGCTCCAAAATTTCCATTGTCAATGGAACATCTATTTTGTGGGGGCGTATTAAAGAAGATTCTACACAAAATATTTAATCATCTATGTAACTATAATTACAAAATTGATTGTATTTATTTACGTATATTGTAAATTGTTGTCTCTATTAAATATGTGTAAATCTTCCACAAAAATCAATACAATTGTTTATCACAATTCTATAATTTGATAGCCAACATAAAATTTTTGAGAGTTTTTATGTCCGAAATTGTTAAAAATAAAATTGTATATAATTTTTTTAAAACCTTCGGCATGAATCTCTCGAGGTTGTGAGTTTGACCCCGACTCTTGCAAAGTTCGTGAATTCAAGTGAATTAAATTAATACATGAGGGACCCCTCCATACATGATTGAGTTTAGAGAGGTGGCTTAATGGTTAAGGTGCTTGGGTGTGGCTGTGGGTCCAACTCACAAAATGTTTTTTTATTGATTTATTTAGTGAGGGCTATTTTTCCCCGCTAAATGACAAAGAGCATTAGCGAGCATAACATATTTTCACAATTAAGAAAAAAAAAAAATCAAGGGTATATGTGTTTGTTATTGGTGATTGTTAAATATCTTAGCTATATGCTAGACTTCATCGAAGTCATTATAAAAAAAACGGCAACTCAAATTGTTAAGACTCAAATTTGCCTCGTTTATATTGATAAACTAGTCGATCTTGAGTGCATGAAATACACAATTTACTAATGACCTACTTCGAGCTCAACTTAGGTGCTTGATAATTAAGTTTTTTTCTCGTAGTTCCATTAGGCTTGTTTTTTAGAGTCTAATTGAACTATATTTTTCAATTAGATTAATGTAATCGAGTCACCTCGAGCTCGAAATCAATAAGTCCTCGAGTCTTATTCGGACTTCAAGTACTTGGTTCGACTCGAATTTAATAACGACTCTAGGTTTAGGGGAGGGTGTAGTCGGGCTTGGTCTCATCATTTATTAAGAGCTCTTCGAGGGTTTATTTGCTCTATCTATTACTCAAACTTTAGCGAGTGAGGATGTTTTTATAGACTTAATATAAATTCTCTTTAAGCCCTCATTATTTTGAATTAGCTAGGGCGTTCCGTCGTCGTTGCCCTCGCCAAACCTCGATTTTTTTTGTAGTGCCCCACTTGCCCCCCAAGATCTACTGATGTGGTCAAGAGTTCGAAAATGAATTGAAATTGATTTTTTTCTATTTTTAAATATTCATAATTAACGGTCGAAAATCCGAGCATTGAATTCAAATATAAAAGATGTATTGATATGCCAAGTAATAATAAAAAAGAAATCATAACGGTAAAAAATCAGATTGTTTGGTTCAAATTTTAAATGTTAAAATGTGACCGTTGTTCATCGAGTAATTATTTCTTTTAAAAAAATTATATCTCAAACAATAATACATTTGACCGTTAGATCTCTTTCGATTATAAAAACACTCTTTATTCTCCAATATTTTCCACAACTCACAAACTCTTAAATCTTCAACTATCCTTCTTCTAGTATCTAATTCAAATGTCTGCACTTTTTTATTAACTGAATTTTCACATTTCACTCCTTATTCTCTAATTCTTTTATTCCTTCAATTTTCCCATTCCTGTGCACGATATATAGGGATTAAAATGAACTCCTGGAATTTTAGTCGTGTAAGAGTGGATGAAATTTCTGAAAAAATTATTTTTGCAACTCTTTCGACTTCTACTTCACGAGGAATTACTCAAACAGGTATTGCTAGCGTGTGATATATATAGCCCACTTATAAGCATTGCATTGAAAATGGTAATGATGATTTGTAGGCAAGTTTATCAAAAGATTTATCCTCTCAATCCTATGATGTTATGCAATATCTATTTGAGTCGTTTCTCTTAGAGCGACATATCAAATACTTGTTCAAAATATATTTTCTAAGAATTATCCAGTCCACTCTGACATGCCTAAAAGTTCAAGTTCATTGTCATCCCGATCAAAATCGTTAATGACTAAAGCTCAACATTGGTGCTGCCTTTTCAAATCTCATAGCGCGACAGCTTAGCATGATTTTATTACACCCACGGTGTTGGAAAAATTATTTGGTGTGTGTAGACGAAGATGACTATGTAGACACTGACACGGTAAAGTCGAGGCAAGAGTTTGACTCTCTTTCCGTAAGACGATATTGCCCCGTACTCCGGTGCAATACGGTATCATGACAATCGCCCCCAAGATACAACGACTTTAAAGTTTTTCGACCGTTACACTACGAATCGGAAACTATCGGCGAACGGACTCAAATATCCGGAACTTTCTTGACACAACTCTAATGCAAATACTACAATTCTAGAATGCCAAGTATGCAAAATGTAGTTAATTGATTTACAACTCTAGTTGTTGTAAATACGATTGATTGAATCGATTAACTGATTGATTGAAATGAACAATGTGGAGGTCTTTATATAGATTTCCAAAAGTCATAGGTAATAGTTGTGACATTTCATAATAAGCTTCATTTTTTCAAAAGTCGCAACCTTTAGAAATAAACAACTATTCGCCAAAAGGAATAAGTCAATTTTCCTAAAAGACACATCCTTTGAAATAATTTCTTTTTGTCACAATTTATTACTATTACCATAATAAATAAATTCACAAATATATTTATCCATATATTAAATGACATTAATTTCTCATTCACCCAAATTTAATTTTGAGAATTCAGTTCCACTAAATTCATTTCCACAAAATGAATTATTAATGTCACTTAGTTATTTGGTCAAAACCAAAAATTCCAACAAGTAAAAGTGTCTACAACTTTACATTCGTGTTTAATTTACATGCAGGATGTAATAAAATAGAAAAGTGGAACATTAAAATTAATTGATTTATTTATATAATTCACAAAAGATTCACATGTATAGAAGGTTGACTCCTTTTTCCTTACCTTTAATCATAAATCCGGCATTGTTATTTGACAAAAAAAAAAAAATTGTATGAACTCGAGTTCACGGTGAACTCCATTATATTAATATCACTGTTATGTATAAAAATTATCATCTATGTTATTTTTTATACAATTGATAATTTTTATGCATAACAATGATTGTCTTTGTGCATATCAGTGATATTATTAATGCATAGATCTAGTTTACAATAGTCTACACTTGTTATTATTTGCTAAAATCAAAATGTTTTTCATTTGAAGTAGGGTGATCGGATTGCATTGTTATTACATTGAAAAATTTTGTTCACAAGAAACTTTTGTACTCGTTCGAGGATACCCCTTAATAAATATTACTACTATTTATTGAATATTCTAAATAACAAGAGAGTTTTTTTTATCATTATTATATCTGCTAAAAATATGGGGAAAACATATTATTTTACTAGGACTCAGGTTGTTCCACGGTTGCACACTTGCATATTTAAATTTTAACAATGAGATTATTTACTAATAAATTAGGGCTGTAAATAGTGCTAGAAAAGAATATTTGAATAATTTGATTTTCAGTGAACTGATTAATTGGCATTCAGTACGTTATTTGTCCTGTGAATTAATGAGTGAGCCTTACGCTAAGATTCGCAGACAATCAAGACATTCATAAAGGCATTTTAGAACCGCCAAGAATTTGTTTAAACTCAAACATGTAATAATTTTTTTCATATTAATTAATAGTTACACGTGCTCGAAACAAACTATAAACAAACAGCATCTTTTCAAAGATAACAAATTGTACGGTTCTAAAATACACTTTCAAAGATAATAAAATTGTACGATTCTAAAATACACTATAAATGCACAGTACATCTAGATGCATATAAGATTTAACCATAATTAATTAATTCAAAATGAGGGTCAACAAAAGATCCATACAAAACATATCCATATACTATGAGTTGATATCTTTATAAAACTTGTTTCAATGCGAAACCATTCTTTTTTTACATGCATTAATTCTTCAATTATCACTTACTAATACCATTTTATAATAAAAATCACACCCTTCAATTATCACTACTAATATCCCATATTGCAATATAAAATTACAATCTTTCATTGTTATGAGTAATACCCTTTTATAAGAAAAAAAAATCACCCCTTTAATTATCACAACTAATACCCTTTAAGAATATAAGTTTTCAACTCGCTGAGGTTTTCAAATTCTTGAGATTTTGTTGTTCAACCCACTGAATTCGACTCAAATAATCAACTATAAAACTAAACAAGAAAACTGAGGAATGAAAATGCGATTACAAATCCGGCAATGAAAGCGATTACAAATCCAAATGGAAATCTAAGAGGGATATTAAAAAACATATGAAAAAAAAAAATGTCCTCAAAATAAGAAAAAAGCAGTCCTTGTGGTTCTCATGGACATTTGCAAAAGAAATTACAGACAATTTTACATTTTATCCACTACTATAATCACACAGGCCCCCTTGCAATGAGTTTAATTTAAACATGGGAAGGGGAAAAAATCTGAAAAATTCATTAAAAATAAAACATGCTAACCCTCTTTCAGCTAAACCTCCGAGGTCCACTCCGACTCTGATTTTACATTATAACCCTTTTTGTCTTGTGATCAGGGCACTACTGTAAAACTCATCATCTTTTGCGCCGTCCCCAACCTGCCCAGCTATCCCCATTATGGGATTTCATCCCGCTTGGTGGCTCGCCTTTCAGGCTGTCTTTGGCATCCCAATCATCCCAAGAACCAGAGCTAGCATTGTTAAAATGGAGGTCAGATGAGGACTTGGCCCCACCAGCAGAATTCCATCCTTTGGGTTCGTTATTATAATCCTGATAGTTACCGTTATTCTCAATGTCGTTTCTATCCCAGTTGTCGCTTTTTTTCCAACCAGAGCCTTCTTTGTGAACTCCTAACTTTCTGGGAAGCCAATGCCATTACCCTCTCAGAAGGCCCCATGTCTTTTGTCTGGATTTCTGATGTTTTTGCAGTCACAACGCTGACAGTTTCGTTCACCTTGTGATCATAACCCCTTCTCTTACCTGAGAAAGAAAATCAATTTACACATTTTTATCACCTCATTATGCAGTAAATCATCGAGCAAAACATGGGGTTTATTCCATGCAACCTTTTCTCCGGCACTACCCAAATTGGTAGCATAGAATATTTCAAACATGGCTCACTTTTTAATTTTAATACTCCTCCATTTCATATTACGCTTTTCGGTTTTGTAAAAAATTTAGGAATATAAATTGACAAAATTACCCTCCAATAACAGAGAAAGAGAGGAGCTAGGGTTGTGAGGGAAAAAATACTTTTCAATAATAAGGAGATTTATTTGGGGTACAACAGGGTTAAATTAAAGAGAACCGTGGAAATAAAGCAAAAATAACATGTAATTTGAAACAAAAATTTAATCCCATAAGCAACAATTATTATGAACAGACAGAGTATTTAAAAACATGTTTTGGGGGTGGGTAGACACACACCTCAGGAATAAATATGTATGATATGATGTGCACACACCAAATAAAATACAATAGAGAATCCGAAAATGAGCGGAAGATATTAATCTATTTGGTGTCATTTCCAATCTTTTCATTTTCTTTCTCTAAAGTAAAAAAAAAAAAAAAGTGCTTGGTTTCATACTTTTAATAAGGTGATTAGCATAATATTTTACGCCCACTTATTAGGTTAGTTTGGCAGTTTGCACCTTCAATTACGTTCTGGTGAAAATTTCCACCTAAACACTATTAATAAGTGCAAAGGCAAATCACTATGCCACTCATTCCCACAATTACAATATTGAAGCCCTTTCCCCATACAAATAAACCATTTCATGATATCGTTTCTTTTTTATTGAAATCAAAGGAATACAAGTTAGCTAAAATTTCAATGTTGATATGGAGGAGTAAGGGTTTGATAATTGAATGAAGAGTCGAAGGAGCAGCTGAGTAGGACAAAAAATATAGTAATAACTAATACTATAACTCTAAATGCATAGTTTATAGGAACTTGGAAGCAGCAGTTAAAACTTTGAATAACTGGTGCAGATGAAACGAAAGTCTGATGCGGATCAAAGTCTTGGGGCAAAGCTTTACCACATAAGCTTGGGAAGTTCAAAACATGATGGATGCAACCAACAACTAAAAACATTGACTTTATATAAATTTATAGAGACATTGCAATGTATAAACAGCAATGTACTTTTAACTTTTTGTTTAAATAATAGGTCCTTGTACACTTGCATGTTTTTAATCAATCTTCCACTTTTGTTATTCATCTCTTTATTATTATTTTTTGACAGCAACAATCACCCATTTTGGCAAGTCAAGGAAGAACTTCATGAGATTAACTATTTAAAGATAAAGTAAAAGACCCACTTGACACAAATGTTAAAAAGTACATAACAACCTCAAGATGTTTTTTGCGGGTCTACAGTATATAACAACACCATCCTGAAACTTCTTCTTAAGGATCCATTGGAAACATTATATCCAAGATCACATATTTACTATTCCTAGGATTATGGTTGATGAAGACTGATTTGTGGCACACCTACTTCAGTCTCAAGTCTCAATATAACAATTTAGTATCCACAAAACTGATGATGCAAAATTTTAAACCGTAAAAATTACAAAGGATCGAAGGAATGAATTAATATTAGCCAAACTTCCTAGCATGAATCTTAGATTGAATACAATTAGTTACGATATTCTGGCATATACCATGCACAAAAAATTCACTATAACACCACCCTATAACTCTTTCTCAAAGATTAGCTGGAAACATTTTTATCCAAGATCACATATTTTATAGTCGAGAAAAGACAAATTAAGAATTACAGTCGAGGAAGAATGATTTGTGGTAAAGACCTACTTCACTCTCTAGTTTCAAAATTATACTTTGTGATTCATAAAACAGCTGATGCAGAACTTAAAACCAAAAAAATTACAGAGGAATGAATTTGACTTTCTTGCAATAGAACCCAAAAGACCAAACTTTCAAGCACAAATCATAGACCGAAAGTATACAATTAATTTACGCATATTAAAGCATATACGATGCATAATGAATTCACTATCCGTGCCCCCTCACCATAAATTTGCATATGTAGTTATCAAAGTAGAATTCTATCAAAACAGAGGAGAAAATAAAGAGAGGAGCAAAGTACCTTAGAAGTGAACTCCTTAGTACCAGCCCTGAACAACAGTTGCAGCCGACTGCGCAGCAGAAGCAGCCACCATAGACAACTTATCAATCCCTATACATGCAAAAGAATATCAGCAACTACACACACAAAACAGCACTGAAAAAAAATGACACATTTAAACCCAAAAGATACACATAAACAAAATCCACCTGAGTAACAACCGAGAAAACATCGTCCTCCGTGTTATTATTCCCCCCCAGTTGGTGCAGGACTTGATCCAAATCCAACATACTTCCCCCTTTAGAAGGAGGAAGCCCTCTGGCCGAGACTGGTTCTCCATCATTCTTCTGGCGAAGAAGCTGTCCTCATTAGCAGCCGACGCCTCCAAATCTGACCTCGAATAAATATCCTCTGTGGACCTTGATCGCGACGGAGCCATGCCTCCATTCCCGGAGCTCCTAAATCCCCCCACGGTATTATTCCTCTTGATACTGTGATTCGAATTATTCCCTCCATCATCATAACTATCCCAACTATCCCACCCTGCATTGTTTCCCCTGAATTACCATTTCTACCCCCCCCGCCGCCGCTCAACGGCGGCCTACTATCGTAACCATTGTTGCCCGATCTCACCGTTTCCTTCACAACGGGCGGATCGCGCCAGGGTTTCCCCTCGGCGAGCGATTGAATCCGATCGCAACAAACCAAGGCGGCTTTGGTGTTGTATTTCGCCACAATGTCGGTTTCTTAGCGATTAGTAATTGATTGACGAAGCTATTGAACTTTTCGTTCCTCCGAGCTCCATCTTCTTAAGCTGGATCTCGACCAGGAATCCATGGTGACGGAGCGACGAAGGAGATGTGGACGCCGAGTCCACGGTGTTTCCCGGAGCACTCGGAGGCACATGAAGATGCCGTACGATACGGAGGCCACTGGGGGTTCTTTTTTTATGGCGCTATCGACGCACATCTTGTTGCCCGCCTGCGATTGAGCTCCCGGAGCCGACGCGACGCCGCCATTAAGTGCTGTTTCGGTGGATCTGAAGAGAGAGATTGGAAGAAAGGTGGTTGAATGGTGGATGGCAATGGCGATTTGGGGATTGGTGGAAGTGAGATGGAGAGGAATGACCGACACCTTCAACGGCTTGCGTACAACTCCAGATGCGTTGTCATGGTATATAATTACGTAACGTATTTTCAAACACTTAAAAAAATTTTTGAAGACTTATTTTCAAAATTCTCTCACAACTTTTTAAAAATAAAAAGTTTCTGCTTTTTTAAGCGATTTCAAAAATGTTTGCTACATATGCACCTTTAACGAGGGCAAATCCATGATTATGGAGTAATTATTAATTGGTTCAAACTGCATATTTTATTTAAAGAAATTATTCTATTGCAAAACATTTTTGGGTCGAAAAAGTTATAGTATCGTCTCTAAGTGAAATATTGCAAAATAATAATATGTGCAATACATTACAATTAAGGTGAAAATTGTATGTCGATAAATAAGCCTGCCGGAGCAAAATGTGAAACGGCCATGAGGTTCGGGCCAATAATATATATATATATTGATCGAAAGTGAATTGTGCTATTACGGTGCACAAGAAGACTTCATCGTGACATTTTAAGTAACCCTTAACTATACAAAAAATAAAACGCAACTATTCCAAAATGAAGCATGCAACTATGTTCCCATATTAACAGCTTGCACTTTTCTCGTAAGTCGACTTTCAACATAACAAAACAGACGCTTAAAACGAGACCATGAGATAATACTAAATCTGTAATTCGGTAAAAAGACCTAGCCATATATATTTATAGAGTGTTGTTACATCTATGCCATGCTACTATATCTATACTTAAGTGTAATATCATATATCAAATAATTTCATATCTTACGAATACATTAGAACATAACGTAATATATTGTTATTCATATTAGAATAATACGTGAGTAGTCACATAATATTACGACATGTATACATTATTATATATTACTAAAAAAATGTTGTTACTACAATTTAACAAAAAATGTTAATTTATAAAGAAAAAAAAAACGTTTACCACATTAATAGACCAGATAATCGCTAATAGATCAATTAAATTCAAAATTACAGATGAAAGAATAATTTGATGTGTTACTACATGAACAAAAGAGCTACATTGCTATGAACAAACAAGTTGTTACTTATATGAATAAAACCAAAGATAATCGCTAAAAAAAAATTCCCCAAAATTACATATTTAAAGAACAACGCGTAAGAAAAGCAGAATGATCTGAAAATTTACGCCATAAAAATCAAGAGGAAAAAGAACATGTCCTTAATTTGCCAAGATGAGAAAGAGAGAACAAGAAAAGGAAGAACCAGATAAGAGAAGAAAAAAACTTATAGATCATGAGGAAGAAGAATTTGAAACTCCAAATTCACGTGCACAGAAAAAAATCCTAGATGGAAAAAGAACTTGAAGCGCGGATCCGAACTGCCCGGCTTCATTCCAAAGCTGTGATTTTTTTTAAATACCAATTTAAACTACAATTCCACATAACAATAAAGGATTAAATTTTTTGTATTCCAGAATTTTGTTTCATTTAAATCGGGTCCCAGACGTTTTGACTTTTAATTTTTATCCCTAAGTTTTAAATTTTTTAAATCGTCCCGTAAGTTTCAAAATTTTTTGAAATTGATTATTTTCAATTTGCCACAAAAAGTTCAAAACAGTAATCGCTATATATGTAATTATTTTGTTATTCCCTTTAATTTAGGTTACTCACTTGAACTTTTTAATCATAATAATCTTAGTCGGATTTTTGATCTGGTTTAAAAATAATTTGTACATTAAAAGACAAAAAAATCGCGTGGGTTTTATTGGGTTTTAAATCGACCAAAAAATAAAAAATAAAACCAAAAATACGCGTAAAATCACTTTTCTACTTAAAAAACACTCAAAAATCCCGACGTAAAATTATTGGGATTAAAAAGTTTGTTAGCCATTTTAAATTAAAATAAAAAAAAAAAATAATTACATAGACGGGGTTGTTACCTAATTGGTGACCTACTATAGCGGTGAAAGGACCAATTTCAAAAAATTTAAAACTTACAAGACCAAAATCAAAAAAAGTAAAACATACGAGATCAATTTCAAATGATGCAAAGTTATAGACTATAAAAAACTTAATCCCTAACAATAATATCTTATGTAATATCAGACAATTTTTTGTGAAAAGTAATAATTCAAGTCATATGTATATGTTTTTTTGAACCATGTAAGTTTTTAGATTTAAAATACGCAATTTATTAACACCTAATCATATAACTTGTTTATCATGTTAATAGTTAGACAATTCAAATAGAAATAAATTGTAGATGATTTTTTAAAATACATTATAAAATATATTTGCAGACTTGTTGCACACTGGGGACTTAGCCTATCTATATAATAAAAAGGAAATAAACAAAATGATTAAAACATAAATTACTTATATCGCGAGATCATATATTCTGATATAATCTATTTTTTCAAAAACCGTTGTTTGACCTATTTTCATTAACTTACTAATAAGTTGTATGTGTTCTAGTTTCCCGCGACGTCAGAAAAGCGAGACACGGAATCGAGATAACCCTTGTTGGAATCTATGTTTTTATCTCGGATTTATTTGCATATCGCCGAGGGACACGTATCAATAAATTATTAAGATAAATCCACGTCCGATGGAGAGGTGTTCGGGCCTGATAATGACTCACAATCATACAAGGTTCTCACCGGCCAACCATACAAGTGTGCTCGCTTCTCACAACAGATACTATGGTTTCCCATCCGAGCATTATTCATTCTCAGATGTCATAAGATAATGTTCCCTGCATCAACGACTTGGCTGCGGGCGAAGAGAGAAATCGGGTCAGCAAAAAGTTGATACAGCGGCATATGACATAAAAAAAAACCAAGTCATTGAATCTAACCATCCTCGACGACATACGAGAATGCTTATGCGTTAGAATCCAAAGGTCAACCACTGATTGGACGGTTAAAAATCGGCAAAGATTGCACGAAGTTCTCATAAGACATTTAAATTTCATATGTCCATAAAACCAAAGACATGCTTGTCAAAGTACTATAAGTAGAATCAAAAAGAGCAAAAAGAGTGTTCTAAAAATTTCAAGTACTCACACATATTCTCCAAATCACCATCTTTCAAATTGGGGAAGTTTTCACCATGAGTAAGATTGCATCAGATAATTACCTCGCAATATAACATCCTCGGCTCGAATGCCCAAGAGTACATTTATTGATGAACCTGGGTAACAATTTCATATTTACTATAATATCAGACACGATTCTTATTTTGTTTGAAAGTTGTTTTAAAATTAGCTACATAGTATTCTCTATTAAAAACGATCGCAAACAATCGACTTTAGGAGGGTGAGAAAAACCACCATACACAATCCTAAAAACCGAGGCGGGTGCAAGAAAATATGATGCCTCAATCTAAGAATACTGACGAGAGGTTTCAGATGAGCCACCACGCCGAAAAGAGGCCAAGATCACTTAACGAAAAATCGACCGTGGAAACCATCAATCTTGAAGATATCGCCAACGATCCGATTGTCATAATGAAGGGGCCATCACTTTCTTTGTTGCGAAAGCAGCGAGAGGGCCTGGGCGAGTCGCTAAGCAAAAGCTCCAAAACGATGATGACGGCGATCGAAAAACTTTTGATAAATTATCAAGTCAAAAAGAAAGTTCGCATAAACGCAGAAGTTGAAAAGAGAGGCGAAGTCACGGATGAAGAACAACCCCAAGCTTCCAGTGCACAAGGGTTGAACGCTTATAGAGATTAGCAAAAGAACGATTGCGAGCATAGATCCCGAAAGAAATATCATGCAAACACAAGGACTCCAAGCGGAACATTATGATCGTCCATCGTATAAATGACCCTTAAGATCCCCTAAGCGGAACATTATGATCGCCCACTACATAAACGCACTCCTGGTGATTCCTGCGGAACATCATGACCGGCCCATCATGAACGGCCTCGCGATCCCGGAGTGCTCTTCAATCTAACTAGATTGTCTATTCATCATCAAATGGGAAATCGAATCAAGACGAAATAGGATCGTCGATCCCGAGTATGACCAAGATGGAATCCAATTGCCGGAGCCGGCCACCAAAGTCAAGTGAGATACAAAGGCATTGGGAGAGTTGCAGGCGGCCTGCAGCTACAAAGGGATCCTCGAGCGAGCGAATCCCATGCTCGGGCTCCGCCCCATATCATGTCGTGATAAATACAAGAAAAAGTGGTAAAAGATAAAGAAACATATGCCAAGAAATTAGTCTTGAGTCGAATCCTTATGTTCACCTGTAGTAAATATTGGATTATATTTATCATGCAGCACGACGCAATGACTCGATGCGGTCTTTTCCCATGACCTTGGGTGATCAGACTGCCACAGTGGTTTTTCAACTTTGCCATTAAGGCCCATCCGTCCTTCACACAATCCGGGACAAAAATTTCAATCCCACTTTCATCCATCCGTGCTCGCCAAAGACCAAAACAAAGGTTGACACATTTCTCGGCTAAAAGAGGTGAATCGGATCGAGCATATATTGAAAAGATTTGACAAATGTTTATATAAGGAGCCACAAAGAAGGGGTGACGCAAAAATCCTCACGGTGGGGGCCTTGACCCTAAAATACTGATATGTGAAAAGTCATGCATCGATCGTCAACACATACGCCAATTTCGAGAGCTAGCAGTACCAAGATTATACGAGGTAGGATCTTCTCGCAATCACTTGCTAGGCCAAGAAGTAGCAAACAAAAAGTCATTGGTAAAAAGACGAACGGCGGGTATAAACCCCCGTGATCTTTTAAACCTTTTGAAGAAGAGATAAGTCATGCACTACTAATTTTCTGCGCTGCTTTCAAAGATAGATAATATTTAATCGATTGTTGATCCGGATACGTCGATAAGCCACAAAGAATCGCAAGAGATAAAAATCGCTTTTAATGCCCAAGTTTTATAATTATCATGGGTACATCTGACATAATACCGATGAATGTCGCGATTTATTTTCCAACTTTGAAGTTATACAAGAGAATTGTCTTACCCGCCTCAAAAAGTCACGATCAGAGAGACTCAACCGAAAAATCCGGGTGATCGCAGGGTAAGCGGCGTGCATAGTTGTTCCGATAGTGATCCCGGCGGAATCCTCGCAATAGTCGAATTACCCAAGAAAGGAGCTCCTACCATGAGCAGAGGGGTCGAGAGAGTCAAGAAATCAACACGATTCCCCCTGCACTATGGGCTTGTACCGAATGACGCTATCAAAATCGAACACGTATCAAACAGCGCTAAGAAGAGAAAAATGCCACGAAAAGCATACATCAGAACTCATAGCACCTCAAATGAGCACACCACTCTCTCACCAAATTTTGTTTTCAGAAGATGATCTTGATGGTATCATCACCCTCACAATGATTCGCGACGAGCAAAGGTCTTAATTTCTAGTTGAAAGTGCATCGAATTCTTTGTAGATACCGCATATGCAACATTTTGTTCGGCCAACACTCTACATCGGCTGGAGAAACAAAATGGTTGATCTAAGAGTTACATCGAGCCCCGCGGATTACACCATAACGGGTTTTGCGGAATCTTATAACCCAATTGGCACGAATGATTGGCCAAGAGTTGAAGCCAGAGTCAACTAGTAATCCCGAGATTCATGAACTAGAATGTTAGACTTTTAATCGTTGACGCCCGCCTCACTTATAATCCGGTTTTGCGCCGCCTCCGCTTATTCAGAATTCAAAACGCTGTCTCGAATTTATTACTTATTGTGTTAAGTTTCAACTCAATGGATTCGCAAAGGTGAAAAGGTGACTAGAAAAAAACTGAGATTGTTTGTCATTATGCGTATGTAAAAGTAAAATATCAAGTAATACGATGGAGCAAACATGGGAGACCGTAGAATCAAGTCAACAGTAAACATGTTACCGAGGACGCTTATACCCTCCTCTCGTCGAAAGACATCTCCACCAAGTAACACACGTAACCTGAATGATTACTCATGTTCCATATCTAATGAATATTGATCCACCAAACGAGCCTAATGTATTATAGAACTCGTGATAGGTTTTGATCCTATGGAGATGACGAGCATGTGGGGTCGATTGAAGATCCTCATGGAAGTGAAAAAAGATACGAAAGCAACGCTCGCTGAACACCTGAGTTCCCAATATTGACCCGAATGCACTGCACTAGAAGTATTCATCGGGTTTGCATCACTCTAACCATTCCAAATAGAAATGATCGCTAAATCTTCGAAAGCAAATTGGATGTGTTCGCTATTTCCACATGAGGACATGGGTCAAGATTGATCCTAAACACGCTGTCACTCTTTTAACTCGATTAACACAAATTCCAATAATCCGTAAGTTTGAAAAATTCACCAGTCCAGAAAGATGCGCAATACATGATATTGAAATTAAGAAGTTGCTCGATAATAAATCGATTCGAGAAGAAAAGTGCCCAAGACGGCTTGTTAACCCGCTGCGTTCCCAAAAGAAATCTAAACTGAGCTTGGAGGTTATGCATGATTAATCGACTTAAACAAAGCGACCCGAAAAGATAATTTCCGATGCCACATATCATCTATTATTTGGTCGATAAATACGTACAGACATGAGCCTGCTGATCTTTATGGATGCATTTGATGGTATCACCAAGTACCCATGCATCTAGACAATCAAAAGAATACGACTTCAATGTTAAAAGATATATTGTCAAGTAACGCATGCCGCTCGGATTAAAGAATGCCGAGCAACGATCAAAGTTTTGGAACAAGATGTTCGACGAAACACATAGGTTTCAACAATCGAGGTGTACATCGATGACATCAGCAAAAAATCGAGCATAAGGAAGACCACATTACCCACCGGCACGACGCTTGATATTCTCGCGAGTATAACATGGTTAACCGCAAATGCAGCTTGGGGTTCATCTGGGAAAATTCCTAGACATATGGTCACTAACGTAGGGATTGAAGCTTTACCCATCAAAGATTCAAACTATGCTCGATATGCAAAAAGCAAATGTGTATGTGAAAAGAAGTTCAAAATTAACCCGACGTTTCGCTTTTGAACCGATTATATCAATTTAACCGAGAGAATGCAAACCTTTCTTTTGACGAAGAGAAAGTGAGATTCCAAATGATGAGTATCGCAAAATGCATTTTGAAGTCATTAAAGCAATACCTTACGGATACTCAAACATTATCTAAGCCTGCCTGCATTTAACAACTTTATTTGTAGATTCGCCGCATTAGAGCACGAATTAGCGTTGTGCCTGCTTTGAGCAGAGGGGGTAAATACATTTGCTTATTTATTATGTGTAGTCGCACTCAAAGAAGTTTGAGCTCCTGCATTCTCCATTGGAAAAAACTCGTATGCTTTCGTTATGAAAGTGTCCGAAAAACTGACCATATTTTTTTCGATCACTCAACAGGTGCTAACCACATTCCTATTACGACAAGTTCTCCACCCACCGCATACACCGCGGGTAGGCTCAAGCCGGGCGGTGGAGTTAGTTAATTTGGCATTACGTTAGCCTTTAACAAAGAAAGAAGGGCGAAGCTATGGCCGATTTCATGGTTGAATCGACATATCCGAATACTCCGAAAAGAAAAGGCCGACCAACCATGGCACATGTATGTAGATTGCTCATCAACAAGTTCAAGAGCCGGAGCGGGCGTGGTTCTCATCAAAATTTCAACTCTCTAATAAACTTTCACTTATACCCATCCGCTTTTGATTTCCGCCATAAATAACGGGTTTAGTACTTAAATCTTTGATTTACCGGATTACACATGGCTACGATAACCGGAATTTAGGTCGATGATATATATGATTCCCAAATAATCGATACCAAGTATTGGTAGTAGTACGAAGTTCTAAGTAATAAATGAACAATACGCTAACTAGCAAAGGAAAGGTCGGAGCAATTAACAAGTCTACATGTAACAATTACCACGCATCGATAATTCATTTGTTGACGCCTTTCGCACGATAGCAATTAATGAGTGATGAACACGACGCGACATTGGATATCACGATTTGTTGGCCACCAATTCCCCAGAGTTGTGGTCGCCATGACAAAGTAACAAGAAACCTCGATGACTCAATTTTAAGTTTACTTACAAAAAGTGGTTTCTCCCCTAAAATAAGTAATGTTTCACCTCCAGACATAAGTCGCCGATATACTATCCTAGGCCCGCATTTATACAAAAGAAGTTTTCTTCCATTATTGAAATGTATTACCCCTAAGAGGGTCATGTGATTCTCGAACAGATTCATGATGGGGTGGGTGGAAACCATAATAGCCGGACTTGTCCCGCATATAAAATTGTCACACAAGGTTACTATCGCCTACTCAAGAAAGATTCACACAGATGTTCGCGATGCCATAAATGTCGTATACGCCTCCACTTATCCATAGCCCAATTCAAGAACTAGTCCGGTTCCACATACCGGTATTATTTTGCTAAATGGGGGAATCGATTTGATTTGCCCATTTCACCGGGCATACCTGAGTAAAATATGTCGCAAGGTGTGCTGGATTACCACACTAAATTAAGCGGGTTGCCACTGCAAAGCCACCGAACAAAGAATGGAATTTGTTTGAAAAATATCATTTGTCGCTTTGGGCTTCCCCAATATCGGTAATGTATAAATGGCAAAATACCACGGAAGTGAATTCCGGCTGCATTCTTGCTCGTAGGCATAAAAACATTACTCTACCTCAGATACCCCCTACCAAACCCGACAAGTTGAAGATTAATAAAATTATCACATACCTCAAGGCTAAACTTGATAATTCCAAGTGGGGGAGGATTTCGTCAAGAGTTACCGTAAATATTATGGGCATATCGTATTACTTTTCAAAACATCAACCTCGAAACCCCTGTCATTTCCGGCATTTGGTACTGGTCAGATACCTGGTAGTATAAAGATTCGAACCATCGGACAACGAGTTTTGGAGAGCACATTAACCATCGCGTTCGCCTATGGCGCATCTATTGGAAGAGAGAAGGACGGAGGCCGATTTTGCGAACGCTATGTATAAAAAAGATAAGGAAAAGTTCTAGAACTCAAAGTTCCAACATCACAGGTTCAAAGTAGGCTACCGTTCTAAGACGGTAGCAACGCCGTACCAAGTGGTGTGTTCTACGGTGTATGGGAAGGTCCATTCAGTAACATAACATTTGTTAAATCCAAGCATATGATTTGGAAGACTTGAACGAGTTCCGTTGTCCTATTCGTGGAATCGCCAAATCTGAAAAAGTATTATCAAGAACGGGCGAAAGCAATAACCGAGCAACAGAGGTCAAAAAAGCTTCAGCTAGTGGGTTCTAAAAAAAACCGGCATAATCAACCATTCAAATAGACGAAAGGACAAACACACAAAGATCCTATTACTAAATTTCGGAATCTTTAGAAGGAGTTTTGGTCAGCATTATTAAAAGATAAGAAGATACGGGTCAAAACAAGACGGTGAGAAGCGAGCAAACTAACCAAAAAGACGACGTCAATCCTTGAATAAAACTGCAAAGACAAGGACATATATGTCAAAATGAGGATTTAAAGCAAGACACCAACACCAACTAGATATGCAGGAAGATTTGTTTGGGATAGTAAGATAAATAAAGCATATTGATAACAAGAAGGGGGAAAAAGATAGAAAAAGGAAAAAAAAACATAAACAAATAGAAGAATTTAATTATAGGAGATATTGGTTTTGAATGCCTCCGGATGAAATTTTTATTGACTCGATTCGAAGAATCATTTTGTCGACTCAATCATGTGTCCCGGGCGCTGTTTCTGTACTTAGCTTTATAATTGTGATGTCATCCACGGCGAAAAAGATTTTCTTCCGATTTGGGAAAATCAATCCAAATCGGAGAAGAATTTTCTTCTAAACAGGTATCATTGTCTGCGAGCATTGTGTTGGTGCTCACATGGACTCAAGATGCTCGTGAGTCATGGTTTCCACTCCACCTTATCCAATCGCCATAAAGAGTAAATCACTAATCCCTACACATCCCGAAAAATCTACTCCGGGGTGGGATGCGTGGCGTACGCCAAACGTCTGTGACGCTGATGCTCGAATCCTCGAGGATGGAATGGTCTTGACGAGAGGCTTTTCGCCAAGACCGATATAAAGTAGCAGTTGTCGTTTATACGCCATGCGGAACCAGCGATTCGCATAATCACACCTTGTCCGGGAGGGTAATGACCGGAGGTTTAACTGCTGCTTTACCGGAAGATATTACTTGAAGAAGAGATATAGATCGATCAAGCTCATACTTGTCAACATCAATTTCACGGACGAGATGATGTCATTTCGTGTCTATTTCAAGGCGAGGTTTTGAATCTGTGGCTTGATGGTCGATGTCTATAGTTATGTGTACAGAAAGCGATTATCTTCCAAATGTAATAGTTGTAATAGAATAAAGAACGTGTTGCAAAGCATTTTTGTTTGTTTGAGTTTTTCTAGCTTAAAGCCTATCAATGATCGCACCTAGGGCCGAGGCAATCTTAACAAAGACGGAATGAGCGCGGTTTATGTTCACTCCGATGAAACAATTAGACTTCACAGGATACCGCGAACAAAGCGAGAAATGGACGGGTACTTACGCGAATCTAAATAAGGCGACTTAAGCCGTAATAGTGATCGCGCAAACATAAAGACGATCACAAAAGAAAGGGGGTTGCGCATAAGTTAACCCATCCGTCATAAAGAAAATAAGAATACTAATCCAATCAGAATTCAACAAGACGATTGAAAAATCAAAGGTCGGAGTTGAAACATGGGCACATATCATGTTTGAACTTGAGAAGACAAATGGCATAAAAAAAAAAACAAAACAAAACATCATCCATTCATCAAGAAATCAGCCATCCACAATCGAATCAAAAGGAACTATTCAACAGTAAGCACAAATCGGAAACCACAATAAAATTGTTCAAAAGTAGAAATAAAAATTATACATGTAAAAAATCAAGGGAAAAATTCATTGTTTGGGGTGAAGCGACCGACAGAGCACCTTCAGATCATTGTCTGCTCGGTTTCTTCTGGAGCATCTCCCTGTGATCATTTTTGAACAATGGGTTCTCGTGATACCTGTTTCAAGATCGACGACCATCTTTGTTTCGTCTTGCAGACCGATCAACTCCATGCTCATCTTGACGAGGTTGAAATGGGGATCCTTCAACATCATCATCCGGACCATCTTCTTCATCCAAAGATTGGTCATCAATTTTGATCCCATCGGGAAGATCGAGAAATCGCACAAATCACTCAAATCGAGCATCTAAGGTTGCGATCCGGGGTTGTCGGAAAGGTGTACTTTAGACGGGCTATGAAAGGGTAATCTCGTCAGAAGTGTCAGTTTTGTCTAGCGTAACGGATGGCATTTGCAAAAGCATATATAGGAGAAATTAAACATGAAATCAACATACTTTTCAAAGGCGTAGTTTGAATTTTCAAGACCTCGAGACGAGTGTTGGTCTCTTCGGTTGAGGAGTTGTTACGAAAGCGAGTTTTTCAAGACTCTACTACTGACACTGCTTTTAAGTTTTGAGCTCAACGCTCAAATTTCGTCTGAATTTTCCTAATGCCACCCACCTTCTTCCGACATAAAGGTCTGACTCCTCCCGAAAGCAAGGCGCCTTCTTCTCCGCCTTTAGCAAGATCTTCCGAAGCTAAAGTAGCATCTTCGAGCTTTACGAGCCTCTACTTGGCCGAGGATACTTGTTCTGAACCAACTTCAAATCATCTTGGTTCCGGGTCACTTCGTTCTTCTTCTTGAAACCCGTGATAAGAGTCACATATTTGGGCCCAAATCATGGACTCGGTGTTTTATCAAGAAGAACTCAAAGATTGCCATGATGCACTGTGCCAAGCCATATGGTTTCAAAGTCGCTGACCTTTGGTGGCCTCTTCGAGCTCAAAGAGTCCATGCCGAATGGGAGTCTCACACGCTTCCGGACGGTTTTGAAGGCCGAAAATGTTGCGCGACAAGAGGGAGCAATAGTTCTTCAACTCGCATCGAGGCATAACTGCTCAACCCACGTGTTATAAAAAACAAATAAAAATGATTAAGCAACCAAATTAGATGGAGCAAATAGACACTCCAACAAAGTAGCAAGCAAACGACTGCTCACCCGAAAGCAGGTCCCATCCCATGAACGATTTGTCCTCGAGAACGGTTTTAAACTTAAAGCGAGTCCGTGTTCGGGTCCCGCAGGGTGGAGAGATGTACCGACCTCCATTTTAGCAATATGTGTGATCGAACCGATGATGAGGCGCTTATTCCGTCATTTCAAAGAAGAGGGTCGCCTCATTAACATCGGTGCTCGGCGGAGTAATCGGATTTTGATCGCCGCAAGCTCTTTGATCTTTTTGGGCAGGAGCCCGGTCGCCGATCCTCGCCGATAGGGATCTAGTAATTTTTTCACCGACCGACTCGCTTTCTCCAGCGCTGCAGTCGACTTTTCTTTCTTTTCACCGCCCCTCGCCGGTTTGTTGAGCATCTCTCATCTGATCTCGAAGCTAGCTCTTGGGGTCTTTGTTCGAGCCATTTCAAAAGATGTTCTACTGGTGGTTATTTACCATGATTCTGAAGAGGGAAAGCTTTAGAGACAGTAAGAATTCATTAAAAAAAAAGGAAAAACGTTACAAAAGGCACAACACATTCATGAATATAAAAGACAATCCCACTTCTTGGATTGAGGGTAACTAAATAAATGGTGCACGAGACACATCTCTTTTCTTTGGTCAGCAAGAAATGTTAGCATTTTCACCGAGTTTTATATGACTCAAGGTCAATTTGCAGAATCTCATCAAATAACCATCCATTTTGTCTCTTTATGCACAAGTACCAATTCACGAGATTGAGGAAATAAGTTAAAATGTCGAGTTCCTAATCGAGAGAGTAAAACAACAAAAATACTATGACAAATTCCAAAATCATGAGGATGTCTAAATGAGCATTTAGTTTCACATCTCAAGCGGTGACTTTTCCAATCACCCCAAACGAACCAAAAACTTCTCTTTTTCCAACTCAGTGATCTTATTAGCATCGTCCGATGACCTTACAACAGCATTTGAAAGCTTGCATGAACAACCATCCTGTTCGCCTTTGGGTGGTGACAAATGAACTAATGAGTAAGTTCTCGGCTGCCGATGGATAAGCACATGTTTCATTTTGCGAAGAGTTAGGAAACTCATAATCATATGCCACCATTCGGCATTTGGTCGCGGTAATGGTGATATTCCATTCTCACGAGCAAGCGAGTAATAAGCAATCGAAGTGGGAATCAAGACCAACTTCCATCAGATTCAAATTCACAAAGAACACAACCTTCGGTGTGAGGTCGGTTCGCTCGCCGGGACGGTACGCGCGCCACATCCACACATCCTGCATCAATTGGAGTATAATTGGCTTGTTAATATCTACATCACGCACACTTGCAATTTTGCTTCGGCCGATATTCATTTTTAGGCCACCCATCCTACGAGTTGTTCTCGGCCATTTCAAAAATCATAGCGAGCACTATAGGTATATGTTGGTATGAGGGAAGACCAACAGGGATATCGAGTACCATATTCCGTTTCGCCATCAATTCCTCTCGTTCTATTAAATTTAAGATTTTTTCGATTCTTAAGTTTACATCCTCATATGATCACACCCCTATTTATATCAAATTACTACAACCCTAGATCTGTTATTCGTCAGATAAAGAATCTTCATCCCAATCATCTAAAAATCTTCTTGCGGCTAAATCGGTCTAATTCATTGAGGGCATCGCTTTAATCATGAAAGAATGGAAAATGGTTAGTCGAATTTATCGTGAGGATCTTGAACCCGAGTTGCTCTACGGCGCATTAGCACCAATAACGGGTGATCGGACGGTAAAGATGAGAAAGAGGAACTATGATGGTTTGACTCTGTTGAAGCGGTAGAACCTTCGAACGGTAGTGCATGGTGGAATTAGGGGGACGGGAAACACTGAAGAAATCTTCGCCAAAATAATTTGCTCTTCTGAAATTTTTATTTTGATTAATGATGTGAAAGAAAGAAAGAGAGAATGAAGAGAAAGAAAAAAAAAGTGAGGCTAAGAATCGTTTTTACGAATTAGGATTTTGAAAATTCAAGAGAGGTTTCGATTGTGACTAGTCCCGACACCTAACATGTAAGACGAGGCGACACTTACGTAATACCCACTCAATATAACCAACAAAATGGGCCCCCATGATGAATACAAAGCGACCCGGCTGGGGGTATTGTTGAATCGATGTTTTACCTCGATTTATTTGTACACGCCGAGGGACACGTATCGATAAATTATTAAAATAACCACGTCCGATGGAGAGGTGTTCGCCTTTGATAATGATTGTCAACCATACAAGTGTGCTCGCTTCAAACCATACAAGTGTGCTCGCGCCGCCAACCATACAAGTTAACCCGCCATACCAACCATACAAGTATGCTTTCCTTGCCACCAGAGACAAGCTGTTCTCGCCAAGTCCGGGCGCATTATATTCATTCTTGTATGCTCGTTATGACAATGTTCCCCTGCATTCAACGACTTGGTCAAAGCGGGCGAGCAGAGAAATCGGTCGGGCAAAAGTTGATACAAAGGGCATATGACATAAAAACCAAGTCACTAACCGAACCACCGATTGACAAAAGAGAATGCTTTATGTTGTGTGTAAATCCAAAGGTCAAACCAGGGACGGTTGAAAAACGTGGAAGATCATACACGAAGTTCTCATAAGACACGAAATCTCCATCTCATGTCACAAACCAAAGACACGCTTGTCAAAGTACTATAAGTAGAATCAAAAAGAGCAAGAAGAGGGTTCAGAAAAAATTTCAAGTACTCACACATATTCTCCAAATCACCATCTTTCATAGAATAAGTTTTTCACCACCATAAGAGTATTGTATCAGATACTTGAACCTCGCAATATAACATCCCCGACTTGAATGCCCCAAGAGTAGTCATTTATTGATGAAACTGGTCAACAATTTCTTTTGTTATTTATTGTAATATTGTACACACATTTATTTTGTTTGTGAGTTGTTTTAAAATTACCACATAGTATTCTCATTAAAAACGCATTTGCAACAACCCTATAATTACATTTCTAATGAAGGCGAAAAATGAAAAGATCGACGGAAGATTCGAGACGGTTTAAAAACCGACCAACCCACTTTGCGACTAGTAGGTGATTTCAGTGATTTCATCGATATTTTGTGGCAAATCTTCGCTCAATTTCCTGATTTCAAAGCCCTTTTATTAGATTTTTTACTGAATGATATTCCAATATGGCGATGACATCCAAATTGTGTTTTAATATAATTGTACTTTTTATCTTAATTTTTTTCAAATCATATTAAAGGTGATATAGGTAATGAACAATTTTGTTTATTGACACATCTCAATTAATTTTTTGTAATTTCTTTTATCTAAAATCGAAAAAATGAATCTTGGCAAGAATCGCACAGACCTTTAACCCGAGGGCGCTGATTCCACACAAAAGGAAAGGACAATCCGGAGAGTCTGCATGAGGATAAAGGGCCAAATTTTGAAATCCCCAATATAGAGGAAGTTTGAACTACAGTATACTCCTTTTAGAGTCTACGTATGTCAAAATTTCAAAGGCAATCAAATTTTGAGATGGATAAGTTTATACGGTGCTTTGGCTCGACTTCAAATGTGGTCCCCACTGAATGACTGAGACGGATCATCCGTTAATCGATTTTAAATCGATATCAGGAGTAATAAAAAATAGATGAAGTCTGAACTCGGTGGAAGAAAGGTTAACTCCAACTTTTTGGTTATAGAGCATATTATTCCAATTTTGGGGATATTGAATCCTAGAGTGCTCCGATAATAGAGACGATTTTTGGGTACGCAAGTGTAAAAATACCAAATTCCTGTGAATGGGTAAAGGGTGAGTATTTTTACTTAACATATACACTTTCTGCGTGTTTAGTAAAATCAAACAAAAGTTAAATAATTGGTCGTAATGCAAAAGAAATTTACGATTGATTCACAATTATTGCTTTTTAATAAACAATTAATATCGATAAACCTTACTTTTGAATAAAACAATCAATATTATTTAAAATTATACAAACATAAACCAATTACATGAAAAAATTGGTTATATAAAACCTTGCCAAAAAAATAAAAACTTTGTTCATAAACCAAACCAAATGAGTCATCTCTTATTCCTGGCTAAGAGTGATATTTTATTTTGAGTGCTCCGCATCCATCCCGATCCGGCCGAATACCTGTTTTGGATTAGGTATTAAAATAAAAATAAAATTTTGAGTATCCAAAACCATCCGAAATTATGACACAAATATTGGGTACCCAATTTTTCTAAAATGTTATTATTATTTTTTTCATCTTTTTGAAAAATGCTTCACTCAAATTTTATTATATTTTTATTTTTGGTATTGTTATTGTTTCATGCATTTTATTGTACAATGCCTTGATTTTTTTTCTTTTTTCAATCTTACATAATCAATTAAATTGATGATCCATAGTTAATTCTATATAATAGTTGATATTCGATTGAGCTATATCACCAATGCATTAACATTAAAATTATTTTTGAAACATAATATATGGGGGTACTCAAGTTATTCACATCCACAAATTACTTAGTTCACCATTACTAAGTAACCCAATTTGTTTTATTTATTTTTATTTTATTTATTATACCCACTGTAACCTTACAATTATATCCTTCAAATAGTATTTATATAAGACCCAATTCCAAGCCCTAAACCCACCTTTTAAAAATAAAAAAATTGACACCCACCAAAAAAGGGAAGAAATGTTCAGCAATCCCCTTTATAAACTATCTGTCTCAATAAAATTTTCCATGGAAAATGATATTTGAGAAGGAGAAGGAAGACCCAAATTGCTTCAGTTTTTTTTCCTTTCTTGTATTCAATTTGTTTAGATTAATACACTTTCAAAAATTGATGGGGGAAGAAATATGGAGAAATGAGAATTAATATACTGAGAAAATTAGAGATTTCTTGCCCTTTCTGGCGGTGGCCTCCATCGAAACTGGTTTTTTGAAAAGGACTCCATCTGGTTTGGACCCTTCCAATCGGTGTCATTGCAGTGAAAGTTGTTGCCATCAGGAAGCATCCGAGAGGGAATAGAAATGACAAAGATTTCATGAACCTTTATTTTGTGTGTGATATTGACAAGAAGGTGGCGTACTTAGGGGTGTTTACAATTTTTTAAAACAATTTATAAACTGTTTGCTATGGTTTTATAAATTCATTAATTTTATTCAGTGAAAATAAATAATGCTCCAAAGGTTTTCAAACACTTTAAAATAGCCTTCCCAGATGTAATTAAAAATAAGCTGATTCGAAAATTGTTTTAAAGTTGTTTAAAAACACACTAACATCTTATAAAATCTAAAAATTTTTCTTACCAAATTATTTTACAAAAATTAAATTGTTTTATCATATTCCTCAACCCATCCTTACCAAATTCATCCGAATTCAATCCAACCCGCCTATTTTGTTTTTTGCAAAAAAAAAAAAGAATCTGGGAAAATATATTTATTTTCGATGACTAGCACCGAGCTTGAACTACCCAATCTAATGTCCATCCTCTACCCACTGCAAGCGTACCAATTCAATCTAATCAGAACAAAGAACATTTAAGATAAGTGTCAGCTTTTGTTTTTGGATTCATAATGCACGAAACTTGCGATTAAGGCCCCCATTCATAACGGTAGCTTGGGGATTTAAATCTAGTTTTCAATTCCACATTAATTCCACACCTATAAATACTTATAAAAAACATATTACCTATCTTCAATACATCACACTTATTACTTCTTCCAATATAATATAATAATAATAAATATCAATCACTATTAAAGATTGATTTATTATAAAAGCAAATCAACCTACTCAAATCCTAAAACAAACATATTACATTTACTATTCATCATGATTCTAAAACTGGATTCTAAAAACCTTTATTGGCTTCCTCGCAACACTTAAATCCCAAACAAACGAATGATCAAGATTTACATTATGTAAAAACCAACTTTAAAATGTAAGTAATTTTTTGTGTTTTTTTAAAAAGTATAAGCAATCTCATTAAAAAATGCTGTAGTTTGTCAATATTAGTTATTTCATTAAAAAGTAGTATCAATATTCAACTATAAAAACAATAGTTACGAAACCAATTGCAAAAAAAATTATTTTAGCTCAAATTTTATTTTCGAACATGGTCATTCAGAGTTACCAAGATAAACCTATGTTTACAAATAAGAGTAACACTTTGTACTCAAGTTGTATATGTAAAATGTACACAACTACTACTAATAAGTTAAATAAACATAAAAAACAACAACTAATATTAACAAACTAATACCTTTTCAAGAAACAACCAATAGCTTCTAAAATGCACTTGAGCTTGCATAACGACCGGTCAAGACAATATTCGCCTAACCACCACAATGATAGGCCTAACCACCGACTAACTGGAGAATGAACTGAGTATACAGCTTAAACTCATCAAATTATAGCATGATAGTTCCATTTAAAAATGTATTGTACTTTTTAAATACAATTACTTATGTTCAAGTTATATGATAAGTAAGCAATAACTAATTAAAAACTGTTCATTTTCATGATTTGTAATACAAAGAAACTACAAGTAAATAACAGGAAGAGCAACGAAAGCCATCACAAATCCGGATGTAGTCTCCAATGTAAAACAAAAGGGGTGAAAGGGTCCTCAAAAACATTCCTTTTGGGTTTCATGGCCATTTTTGCATAATCATTACAAAACAATTTTACATTTTTATCCACTATAATCATCACACGTTTTTAACACAGAATCTACTGGAAGCAAAACTGGCTAGGGAAAAAATCTGAACCAACATTAAAAGAACGCCAAGACTAACCTTTTCAACGAAAACCTCCGGCGGGTCCACTCTGAATCTGACTTTTCCGCTATAACCCGGCAGCCCACGCTCAGGGGCACTGTGGTAAAATTCATCATCTTTAGCATCATCCCAACCTGCCCAGCCGCCTTCATGGGAGGTGGTTCCTTTGATGGCTCCTCTTTCTTAACGCCTTTTAGCATCCCAATCATCCCAAGAACCAGAGTCAACGGAGTTAAATTGGCGATCAGACGAGGAGTGGGCCCCACCAGCTGAATTCCAGCCTTTGGGTTCGTGGCTTAAACTCCTGATAGTAAACCATTGTTTGAACTCTCGCTTGTCCCAGCCACCGCTTCTTCGAACCAGAGCCTTCCTTTGTGAACTCTTCGACCTTCCGGGAAGCCAATGCCATTACCCTCTCCTCATAAGGCCCCATGTCTTTTGTCCGATTTCTGAAGTCTTTGCAGTCACAACACTGACAGTTTCATTAACCTTGTGATCGTATCCCCCTTCTCTTACCTGATAACGAGAAGATTAGTTTGCCCACTGTTACCACCTTATCACTCTAAATTGAAATGCTTCAACTACACATGTTCAGAGTTTTTTCTCATTTCCATAGATAAACGTGCATTTGATATATGCACAGGGGATAGTAAAGGAAGATGACAGTAAGAATAAACTGACACATGAAGTCAAATTGTGATTTCAATCCACAAGACTGCATCAGATTTACAACTCATGAACAAGCCCAAAGAGAGAATAAATTGCAAAATTGGTCCAATACCTGTGGAGTGTTGGTGATTTTAGTACCATATAATTCAATTTTCTCAATCAAGTCCCATAACTTTTAAAATGATGCAATTTTGGTCCTATATTGACAATTTTTGATAGGGTGATAATTAATTTGTGATTTGTATAATTGAAATTAATATATTAGGCATCATTATGCCATGTGCGCCAAGTCATTAATTGCTGCTACATGGAATTCGCAGTTTGCCCAAGAGGCATGTGCAAAAAAATCTACAACCTTGTCAATATTGGACTAAAACTACATCATTTGAAAGTTATGGGATTTAATTGAAAAAAATTATTTGTATGCATTAAAATCACCACAACCCAATAGATATGGGACCTATTTTGCAGTTCACTTCCCAAAGAACAGAACATGCTGGAGGAATTCCCTAATCGAGCAGAATATATTGACCCAGATGCATAGGTTATGATTGAAGATAAATAAAAGTATAGCTGATTAAACTAAATTTCAGCTACAAAAATAGCACACCAATAAAATACTTGGAAAAACAGAGGCACAACCTGCTTTTATAAATTTACAAGACAAATCACACCATAAGGCTTTAGGGTCCCTATAGTTTCAAAGCATTAACATCAATAAGTCCTAGACTTTAGTGCAATAAACTTTATATTCCATCACACAAGATTCCTTCTAAAGGATACCATCAAACATGTATGGACCACGTTTGAGTTGTCAGTTATTTACATGCATGACCTATTGGAAACAAAAAGTTAAAATAACATGGACCTTGAAACAAAAAAGCTAAAACACAGCAGAGATGCAAATTTTTCAAAAGTGGGGTTAAGTAAAAAAAAAAAGAAAACACAAGATTGAATATTTCATATTAAGATAAATACATGCACAACAATATGCATCATCATATGTTACATACAATAAATCTCATCTTTATGTTTTATATCACCAAACACGTTATGCAGGCACTGGTAACACAAATATGCACAGATTAAAATGACAATGCAACTGGAGAATCTGAAAAAGCAAACAAAGAGACTGTCTATTTTATTTTTATTTCCAATATTTCATTTGTTTCTCCTGAACAACTACAAAAGAAAATGTTTGTGTTTTATAATTTTTTTGTAACTGACACTTTGCAACCTGGACATACATTAGTCTGATAGTTGGCAAATTTTCCACCTGAAAACTAAATAATTACAGGAGTGCAAGGGCAAAAATATTCACTCATTACGATCCCACCCTCACAATAGAAAATTGTCTGTCTCCCCCTTCAATACAATCGCATTAATTGAACCATTTCAACATTTCCCTTTTCTTTTTTCTTGAATTTAAAAGAATACAATTTGGCAATGAGTTCTATTTTTAAATATGGAGGACTTTTGTGTTTGATAAATGTGATGAGACCAAGGAGCAAATAATGAGACTTAGTACTACAAAAAGTAAAATGATTAGTTGAACTTGGAAGCAGCACTAGAAAGTTTAGATAAATGCATATGACAGGAAAATTGATGGGCTTTAAAGCATTGAAGCAAAATTGCTAAACTTGTCCACATAAATGTTACAATGTACTTCTCCCACCTTTTGTTTCAATAGGCCCTTGTACACTTGTACATGTTAATTTCTTGAACATTAATCTCCTACGGTCCTTCTCATTAATATTAACCATTTTGGCAAGTAAGGAAAAATTGAACCTTGGGATATGAACCCATAAAGATATGTCTTTTAAATTTATAATAGTATAACAAAACTCAAAAACCCTAAACCTCTTTTTTTTCAAGGATCTATTAGAAAATTAATCAAGTAATTAAGGTACAGAGAGAATAATTAGTGTAAAAACCTCATTTCAGTTCTCTAATTTTAAATTACAAACTTAAACTATATAAAATGCTGATGCAAGGTTTAAAACCAAATAAATACACAGGTTTGATTTAACCCTGTATACTAGCCCCATTTCCTACGCCCCAAAAGCAAGATAAGAATATTTAAAGACTTGCAGCCACACTTAAAATGCAGGTAGACACTAACTTTGCCTTCATCATAAATTTGCATTTCTAGTTATCAACATAGAATAAAGACACTTGTCGAAATTGCATAGCAATAAACTAAACTACCTTCTTCGACGTGAACTCCTTAGTCCCAGCCTGCACTACCATTGACAACTTACGGAATCCCTATACACAGAAAACAATATCAGCAAATACACATTCATGTATACCAGTTAACAACATAACAAGAAGTGCGTGGAAGTCCACCTGAGAACAACTGAAAGAACATCGCGTCTTCAACTATTATTCCTTCTGGCTGGCGCAGGACTAGATCCAAAACCAACATACTTCCCACCTTGAGAAGGAGGAAGCCTCGCCGAGACTCGTTCTCTCCATCCTTCGCAAAGAAGGTCTCTTATTAGCAGCCGACGCCTCCAACTGCGACATAGAATAAATATCCTGTGTGACTTTGATCGCGATGGAGCCATCCCTCCATTAGCCGAACTCCCAAATCCCCGTTGTGTTATTCCTCTTGAGGTTGCTATTCGAATTATTCCCAGCAAAACCCCATCGTCAAAACTATCCCAATTATCCCATCCTGCATTACTCCCCCAATTACTATTTTACCACCGCCGCCTCCGCCCAACGGAGGCTTACTCGAAACTACTATTGCTCGATTTCAAGGATTCTTCACAACGGGAGGATCGCGCCAGGGTTTCCTCGGCTAGCGATTGAATCCGATCGCGATAAACCGACGCGGCTTTTGGTGTTGTATTTCGCCACAATGTCGGTTTCCTTAGGATTCCGTACCGATTGATAAAGCTATTGAACTTTTTTCATTTCCTCCGAGCTCCATCTTCTAAGCTGGATCTCGACCACGAATCCATGGTAACCGAGCGGACGA